>OY829329.1:64464005-64945274 GCA_963691655.1 Toxonevra muliebris | reverse complement strand
TGCAGAATATAACTACCTACATAGTACATAAAAGGAAGAAAGTTAAGCGAAAAGTAAGTGAAAGCAACAAGAGAGAGAGAGAGAGGGGAAAATTTAGCAACTCTAATGCATGTGTTGGTTGGTGATCCCATTTAAAGGAAGAGCAATGCAATATACACAAACAAAAAAGTTTTTGCTTGCTGTGTTTTACAGTTGTCTTTGTTGTTGTTATTGCATATCAACTTATTTTTTTTGTAAGTTTTGGCTTTCGATGCACTTTTTAGGTGATCCAAATGATACTTGTCGTCATACGACAACAATAGAAAGAAACAATAACAATTACATTAACCAACCAAAAGTAGGAAAAATTTAAATCCCGAAATATAAAAAAATGGAATTGCATGAAAAAAAAAATGTGTTTTGTTTTACTTCTTTTTTTTTTTTTTTTGTTTCTTGATTTTGGCACTTTGCGCTGCACTCAATTGTGAAGGTTTGCTTCATTTAGGTTCACTCATAAAATAAAAAACTTATTACTGTAAATAATGAGAGAGAGAGAGAGATAAGAAGAGAGAAGCAAAACCAATTTGAATGCAAAAAAAGTACTCAATTGAGTGCAACTCCCTCTCACATTATTTCGATCAGTAACCGATTGGGCTTATTTCGTAGATAGAGAGAGAGAGAGAGAGAGAGAATTACATTTAATTTCTATTAAAAAAGTAAAAATTTGACTATACCTACTCTCTCTATTTTTATCGCTCTCTCTGAATATGTTCGGCTTTTGTTTTTGCACTGAATGTTTTCAGATTCATAATGCAACCATGTGAGAGAGTGCTTGTGTGGTGAATTTATTTCTAGTATACTCTTCCGTGATCATATGGGTTATGTGGAAGAGAGGCTGGGAGAGGAGAAGGATTATGAATGTATAGACATAGGATTTTTTTTTTTTTTGTATACCAATAACTATGCTCTTATATTCTCTCACAGGGAAGGTACTTACCATGTTTAAGTTGTGCAACAGTAGGGTATAAAACAGTCAGTGAAGAACGATATAGACCCAAACTGGCATTTGTTTTTTTACTTTAGACACAATTTCACAGTTCACTTTTTATGATTATTTTTCAAACATTTTTCGTTCGGCTACTTGACGCTTTTCGTGTAATCCTTTCGATGAATTTTTCATAGAATAAAAGACAAAGTTAGAGCAATAAAAAAGTTTAGCTTTCTTGATGTAGCTTTTACTACTTTTTGCTGTTCTTGTATGTTTTGGCGTTATTTTAATTTTATATAGCTTTATGTTTTATGCAATTTTCATTGTCGACATTTTCGGATTGTTTTAGTTGTTTTGTTTGTTGTTTTATTTTGGGTAAGCTTAACAACTTGAACATTTTTGTGTTTTTTTTTTTTTTTGGTTATTTCATGCTGAAAGCATTGTGGGAACATTAACTCGAATTTTTATACATTTATAATGAAAAAGGTGGCAAAAAATGGGAGAAATTTTGTGCCGTTTTATTGGGTCATAATAATAATAAAAAAAAAAATAGCAAACAAAAACAAAAAAAGAATAATAGCAATAAAAATTAAAAACTTTAAATAAGTGCATTTTTTATTCATTAACTTTTTTATTTCTTGTATAAAATTTATAAAAAAATATATATATAAAGTAGAAATCTTTAAATTGAATTTCTGAATCCTTAAGGACTGTGACTGCAATGCTGCAATCTAGTAGTAAGAAATATGAGGAAAAACAAAACAACAACTAAATAAATAAAGAATATACAAACAGGAAACAAAAGCGCAATCTTAGAAAGAAAATTTATATATAATATTGTGCAATTAAAATTACAAAAGTAACGCAAGGGACCACAAGCTGAATGAATGAAATACGTAACGATAAGAAATAAACAGCAGCAAATAATTTCTACAGCTAATACAAGTACACGATTCAACTGTTTTACTTAATACACTCAGTAAAAAAAGTTTAGTTGTAAACATAAAAATTAGTTAATAATTTGTTTACAGTTCGTAGTCTGGGATAGTTTCAGCGGTCTCCAGAGGTTCTTCGGGGGACCCTCATTTTTATTTAGCCACACAATTTCAATTCAATAACAAAATTTTAAAAACTTAAATCCACAACTCTTATAATACTTTCAGTTTCATATTAATTTTCACTTACCACTAATTATTACTTAGGACTTTACAGACATCACACCAAATTTCATATTTTTTCAAATAATTGGTTTGTTTGCCTTTTCTTAAAGGTTAAAAAAACATAGCTACCCACTTTTTTTATTTTCATATTTTTTTGTCTTTTATAAACATATTTTATAATGAAAATTTCCGCTTCGTAATAGTTTAAGGCATATTTTTGAAAAAATTAGTGGAAAAGATTTTACGAACAATTTTTGCACTTTGGTTTTTGAATTGACTTGAAAAATGTAATTTGAAAAATATAAAAAATATACCATAAGCACGAAATTGCAAATGTTCGGCAACCAGAAAACGTGAGGAATACTTAACATAACTGAATGCATCTATTACTACCAGTAAAATTTGTCAAACAACCATTTTATGACATATCAAAGTGAATGTTGCCTATAGACAACAGCGAGCAGGTAATTTTTGAAGCTCAATAATGTTGGAAGAGAGATTTTTTATGCTTCACTATTTTAGTTAATAAGAGGAAAAAGACTAAAACTCGTCACATGATGTGATAACATACTTTATGCATTGTTGTATACTTCATTATAAGAGTTTTCGTTTTCATATTCCAAAAAGTGCAAAGTCCATGTGTTTTTTTTTTAATTTTTCATATTATCTTTTCGACGCACTTTCTTCTCTTTTTATTTTACAATTTCAATTAGGAAAGAATAAACTAAAACTAACTATACAATAAAAATATTTAATTAAATAAAAATAATTTTTGATGTACCATTTTTGATACATAAATTATGTGTTGCATACTTTTGGGCTTGTTGTGTCCTATTTTTTAAATTAAAAATTCGCCTTTCTCAATTCGTTTATACTAATAATAAGATATCGATGATCATACGTTGACCCCTCGTATGTAGTTTTTCACCAGCTTTGGAAAAGACGACAAAAAAGCAATTAATGTATATAAAGAATATGTAAAATTGAGTTTTAAATCATTTTAAATTAGAAAAAAATTATTTTATTTATTTTAAACTTATTTTTATATATTGTTCATAGAAATTTATTACGTTATTGTCTTGTCTTCCAAAAATGGTGAAAAGTTAATTACGAGGGGTCAATATGATATGATTCCTACGGGGTGCAATTCACCACCCTTCACCAGGCGGTACAAAAGCACGGTTGCCACTTATACATTTTATTTTGTACCAATATTTAAGAAAAAATGTACCAAATGGGGGAAAATGTACCAAAATAATAAGTAACATTAATGTGTTATTTTACACGCCACTGGCTCTCGTAGGTAGTAAAATTGCTTATTTTTAATAATTATTTACTATTTTTTACAACGATTTTCAACAAAAAAATAATGCGATTTTTTAAAAAAAATTTTGGAAGTTCATCATTTTGTTATTTTTTAATCAAAATGTTTAAATCTACTACCTGCTAGAATGGTAATCCTACAGAACAATAATCTATCTACAATTTTTGTTTAAGGTGACTTCAAGCACCAAATCATCCCGGCCCACCCCACACAATTTTTTTTAGGTGCCCACTTCGAACGTAAGAAATACTAAAAAATATGGTAAAATAAACATCAAACAATTTTTTTTGGTACAGTTAAAGATGTCAGTAAGAACATATAGTAAAATTGAATTAATTATATATTATTTTGTTATAATAAAAAATTCCCCAAATAACCGTAAAAATTAGGCCGGAGCACAAAAGTTAATAAAAAGTACCACATTAATTGAAATATATTTTGTATTTTAAAAATAGTCTTTGGCCAACTAGATATAATGAGACTTTTAACGTCCGACACAAAATTCTTTTGAAAGCATTATATATTATACTTACATTTTTAAATTTTACCTTTTTCATCAAAAAATATTTTGAAAATAAGTTTGCAATTCTTAATTATTATAAAAGACATCTTTTTGGTCGCAGAATGTACCAAATTTTAAAAACATGTATGTACCAATGTACCAAACGCAAAAAAATGTGAAAAAATATACCAATTTTGGTAGAATTGTACCAAAGTGGCAACCGTGTACAAAAGTTTAACATTACCACCACTATATTTACATACTAGTTGACAAGTGCAGTATACTTTAAGGATCCTATTTTTATAATTAAAAATTCACCTTTATTAATCTGTTTATACTAATAATAAGATAGCATATTTTCAGAGCGCGATTCACCATTCTCCACCTAGCGGTTGGAAAGTTTAACATAGCGGCACTATATTTACAGACAAAATAATAAATGTGCGGCATACTTTTAGGGTCCTAATTTTATTATTAAAAACTCACCTTTCTTAATCAGTTTATTCTTATAACAAGACAGCATACATTCAGGGTGCAATTCCCCACACTTCACCAGGTGGTACGGAAGTTTAATATAACCGCCAGTACATTTATTTATTTATACACACACTTATAAACTCACACATACTATGAACCCTCACACGACCCTGACATGACAGTTGATTTTAATTTCTATCAATTTACTCCACTATAAATTTTTCTTCAGCGCCGACTAAAGATGTTATCATATGAAAATTGTCTTCCATTTTCGTCCTGGGGTATACAAACGTATTTCATTTACTAACACAACCAACGCATCTACTAACTACGAAGGCTAGTGTAACTACAAGCATACATTAAAACACACCTTCATACATTCCGCACAAATGGAGCATGGAATAACTTGACGAACACATTCATTCATTTCATTCGATTTAGAAAAAGTCAAGTTAAAAAAAGATTGCAGAAATCTTGGCATTCCATTGTTACTTTTTCCATTTTCCCTCAACACACTAGAACTGCTGCTGCTTCTTCTTTTGTGTGCTGCTGCTCGTAGATACATACCATACTTTACTTTTTTCCTGTTATTGTTTTTTTGTTTTAAACTTGCGTCTAACAGTTTCAACTATATATATTTCTCACTTCCATTACAGCTCTCTTTCCCTTTCTCTTTCTGTTCCTCACTCTCACTCCCATTTTACCTTATTTAGTAGCTGATTGTCCATTTAGCTCATTCATTCTTGACTGGCAATTGTTTTTGTTGTTGTTGTTGTTATTGTTGTTATTTGCTGCTATTGCTACTCCTGCAGTTTATTTATTTTTGTTGTTGCGTCCCCAGCGATATCACATAAGTTTTTCAATTTCACTCTTATTAGAAGCGATTAGAGAATTCAAAAATGGCAGTTGTAAAAGAAATAAAAAGCTTGAGAAGGAGAAAGAGAAAGATACTTACAAGGAGCAGCGACAGCAGCAGGCAAAGAAAAACAAATGCAACAAAGTTGTATTCATTATTAGTTTCACTCTATTTCGGTGGGGCGGGAAAAACGAAACTTGAAAATGAAAATTTTCAAACATCTCAAGAAGTTAATGAATTTTATTTGAATTTTCAAAAGGAAAAATAAAATAATTTTAGTAATTTATTTATTTGTTTAATGCAATAAGTATTTTTTTTTTTCATGAAAGAAAGTACTCCTTTTTGCCATAATTTAAATTAATTAATTATTTAAATTTTAAATTAAACATTTCTCTTTTTTTTTTTGTTTTTTGTTCTTTTGTAAACAATTCTATAAATTGTGAAAATTAAAAAAGTAATTCAAATAATTGTATATAAATGGAAATCATGTTCAAACAATCACACACTGTAAATTACATGCAATTACTACTACATACATACATTTTTATTTACTGTGCACAGAACACAGAAAAACATGCAATATCTGACGACTAGGATTTAAGCAGCTGAGCAATTATGCCAACCACAAAAACAACAAAACATGACATTGCGGTCAAGTAAATTCCAATATGCACAATTGAAGTTGAAGCAGATGTACACGTTTTTGTTATGTTTTTGCTTCTTTTTTTTTGTGTTTGTGATTTTGCTGTTGTTATTTTGTTGTTGTATGTTGTATTCTGCTGTATATTATATCATTATTATAATTACTTTACTTTTGGCTTGCGTATGCCTTTTCATATTGTTAATAGATTAACTATTGAATATGAACAATTGAATATGTCAGATTTAATATGTTGATTTTAATGTTTAAGGAGTAAACTTTAGGGATGTTCACTGGGAGGCGTTACATGCAGTAGGAGGATTATTGCTGGGGTAATGGGATGAGGGAGAAGAAGAACTACTAATGTGAGAAAGTCGAACTTGAGAGCATCAGCAGACACAAGTGCTTTCGTTTGCTCTACAATCGTAGTGTTTATTGTTTGAATTAATTAAGTTTTATTACTTCTTTTCGTATGCTTTCTTTACTCTTCATATACATGTATTTGTTTTGTACACATACAAGCGTGTGCGACAGTTAATTCTCTCTGATCATTTATGTTCTCAATTTGGGAAGTTCGTTCTTTTTATATGATGTTTTTACGCTCTCAATTTAAGAGACCGGATGGCTAAGCAGGGCTCACTTCTGAAGCCCGATAGCTTCTACGTCACCACTCCAAGTCAGAAGTTAATGACGGAGCTGCTTCTCAGAGCGTTGTCAATACTCCTGATCAGGTTGGCTCTTTTTTTTTTTTTTTTTTTTTTTTTTGTACGTTGGCAGGTGGAAACCTTCATAGATACCGCAGAACTCCTGTTCGTGTCCGGTTA
The DNA here is from genome assembly GCA_963691655.1 of Toxonevra muliebris. Lineage (NCBI taxonomy): Eukaryota > Metazoa > Arthropoda > Insecta > Diptera > Pallopteridae > Toxonevra > Toxonevra muliebris. The sequence continues at coordinate 64,938,524 of OY829329.1, read as the reverse complement.
TATCGGATTCCTACCGACTAAAACCACCTACTTTCTCTTCTACCATTCTCCCCGCTGGACTACCATTGAGTAATACTTCGCGGGGATGGTTCATCAGCATTATGGTGTCTCTTTGTTAGCGTTGTTAACGCCATTTGTCATCTTCCGTTTCGGGAATTTTTTCTGATGTGCCACCAGTTGTTGGTTGTTCTTCATTCATTTCTGCCGTCTTCTGTGTTCATGGCGTTTTATAGCCTTCGTTCTGCCTTCCTCGCGTTTTCCGCCTTTCTCAGCGCAGTTTTATTATGATTTTCGCCGTTTTACTAGCAGCGGCCCATTTCTCTATCGAGTCGCACATCTGTGATGTCAGATTTCCTACAGTGGGGAGTTCACCAAATGCTCTCTCCGATTCCTCCCTGTCCCTGTTAAATCGTGAACAGTGAAAGAGAATGTGTGTCGAGTCCTCGGGCTCGTTCGGATACTGGGGGCAGAACGAGTCCTCTTCTATTTTAAACCTGTAGAGATAGGCCTTAAAACATCCGTGCCCGCTCCAAACCATCCAAAAATACTCTTTTAGGAGGGCTCTTAGGAGTCCTATCCCTAATAAATAGCAGTCTTAGTTGGAGTCTTTTAAGAGTCTCAATATTGCCGGGGTCCAAGACTAATCTAAGATATTTCTGAAATCAGAAAAGTGGATTTTTGCTGTGTTGTGCAATAAATGGATAATTTAAATTGGCATACACGTGGTATGAGTAATACCCTATGTAAGTTCCCGGAATTTATTCAGAAAATTAAAAATACAAGTTTATTCATCCAAATCTATATTGTCCCCTTCAAAGTAATCCCCATCGACTGCAACACACTTATGCCAGCGCTTGATCCAATCCTCGAAACATTTTTTATATTCGGTTTTCGGTATGTCCATCAGTTCTTCGTGCGTTCCATTACTTTCTCTCGGCTGCTGAAACGCGTTCCCCGTAATGGTTTTTCAACTCGATTGAACAGAAAGAAGTCACAGGGAGCCAAATCAGTTGAATTCGTCGGTGGCTGTTGGATGGTATTTGTTGTATTTTTCGTCAAAAAATTACGAATAATGATGGTACTGTGCAACGGTGCGTTATCATGGTGCAAAATCCACGAGTTTTCTGTCCATAAATCTGGTCTCTTTCAGCGATTTGCTTCATGCAAATGCCTCATAACACCCAAATAATACTTTCTGGTGGTTAATTTGCGGTTATTGACCAAAATTTATTTTATTGGGAGCATGAACGTATAAACTCATAATTGTGACTTACTTCATATCTATCATACGCGCCTTTTTTTGACATTGACAGTTATTCTATCTCAAAGAGCGCCAAAAATACTATAAGAATGGATCTGTCAAATAATTTTCATAATTTTACAAAAGTGTTTTACTATAGCTGAAAATGTCGAATTTCGTGCCAACAAAACAACATTTGCGGGAAGTTTTAATTGGCTTCTTCCATTTAAAAAAACTGAAGCACATCGTTTACTCACTGAAGCTTATCCTGACTGTGCTATAGACGTTAGAATGTGTCAGGTGTAGTATGCCTGTTTCAAAAGAGGTGATTTTGATGTTGAAGACAGGGAATGTTCAGGCGGCCCGAAAAAGTTCGAAGACGAAAAATTGAAGGCGTTACTCAAAGAAGATTCATATCAAACGCAACAAGAACTTGCAGAATATTTAGGAGTTGATCAATCAACCATTTCTAAACGATAAAAAGCATTGGGAATGATTCACAAGCAAGGAAATTGGGTGCCGTACGAATTGAAGCCGAGAGACGTCGAACGACGATTTTTCACATGTGAGCTCCAGATTGAACAACAGAAAAGAAAGGGTTTTCTGCATCGTATTGTGACTGGCGATGAAAAGTGGATACGTTACGATAGCCCAAAGCGTAAAAAATCATGGGGACCGCCCGGACATGCATCAACATCAACAGCAAAGCCGAACATCCATGGATCCAAGCTCATGCTGTGTATTTGGTGGGATATGAAAGGTATCGTGTATTATGAGCTGTTGAAACCGAATCAAACGATCACTGGCGACCGCTACCGACTACAATTGATGCGTTTGAGCCGAGCATTAAAGGATAAGAGGCCAGAATATGAGAATAGATATGACGAAGTTATTCTTCAGCACGACAATGGTCGGCCGCATGTTGCAAGGCAAGTAAAAACATACTTGGAAACGCTGAAATGGGAAGTGCTACCCCACCCGCCATATTCTCCAGACATTGCTTCTTCTGATTACCACTTGTTCCGATCGATGACACATGGCCTGGCTGAACAGCACTTCCGTTCTTTCGAAGAACTCAAAAAATGGGTCGATTCGTGGATAGCCTCAAAAGATGGGGAGTTCTTTCGACGCGGAATCCGTATGCTACCAGAAAGATGGGAAAAGGTTGTGGCTAACTATGGACAATACTTGACGACCTCGATAGTCTAGTGGATAGTGCACTAGACTTTCACCCAGAAGGTTGCGGGTTCGATTCCCGTCTTGGTCTGGTGGTTAATTCTCATAAACTTCTTATATTCACTATCGATATGAAGTGGATGAGAATTATAAGAATGTGTACAAGTAAACACCTTGGTTGGTAATGGCAAAACCACCGAGCTGATAAAAAATTGCCACATAGCCGTTCGGAATCGGCGTTAAACTGTAGGTCCTACCATCGCCACTGTGGTCTATTGGAAGAGTGCCAGACTCTTGTTTCTGGAGACCCCAGTTCGATTCTCGGCTTGGGTATGTTTCTTATCTATCTTTCTTTCTCACTTCCTTTCTTTCTTTCTTTCTTGGGGCTTTGGTACAAAAGATCTTATAGGTCGCAGTGCCTGACTTTCGAGTCGTCCTTCCTTCAAATAATAATAATAAATAATAATAATAATAATGGACAATACTTTAAAGAATAAATTTATAATCACTTTTCCACAATAAATGTCCAACTTACGAAAAAAAATACGAGTTTATACATTCATACTCCCAATAAAACTGTAAAAAATCGCCAACACACTCTTGGCTACGTAACTTTTGCAAATGTCAAGCTATGATGCTAAGATTTAGAGGGAATATCAACAACAGATGTACCAACTTAACAAAAAAAAACAGGACTCAAATCGGAATGATGGGAGTGCAAACGGTGGTATGTAACATAAAATTTTGCATTTTATTTTAAGTTTTGAAATTTCTTGAACTACTTTCAACTAAAACACTTTAATTCATTTGCAACAACAAAATCATTAAAATGATTTGTCACTGCTTATATTTCTAGAGAAAATAGGCCCATTGGGATTAGTTCGTTAAACTAAAATGTACGAACACACCAAAAATCGCACACAGAAAATCACAGCTACCGAAATTTGAGTACAATTAAAGCGCAGACAATGCACCCGCACCTTTTTTTTTGTTTTTTTGTTTGTTTGTTTGTTTTGTTTGCTTGATGGTTAGTAAGTTTTATACTGGTCATGAATATAAATTTATAACACAAAAGAAGCTTCTAAAATAATATCATTATACTACGACACCTCGTTCACTGAAAGTGATAATTCGATTTGAAACTTTTGGTAATTATTCATTTCTACTTTCATGCGCATTCAAATAAAACAACAAAACAAAGCAAAAACCAAAAACAAATTATGTGCTATACGAATGTAGTTTATCTATGAATTTTCAAGAGAAATATGAGCGCTCATAAACTTCTATTATTTTTACAGTTCGTTACACTTTACTCGACACCTGTATATTTCAGTAAGAAAAAATTTTTTTTTTTTAACTTTTATTTCTATGTCTCCTGTTTTATGTTTTATTTAATTCTCCTTTACATTTCTGGAAGTTGGTAAATTTATGCCTATTTTTTATGTTCTATTTAATTTTGTTTGCTTGCTGTTCTTAAATTTTTATTTAGGTCAAGTATATAAAATAAATTTTAACTGAGTTAGTGAAATTGTTAATCTAATTAAGTTTATGAAATAATTTTTTTTTTTTTTTTTGGTTTGTATAAGCTTGCAAAAATTTCAAGCTATAAATGTTCCATTTTTCTTTTTATTATTTACCAGCGAGCGTGTGGCATACATTATATACATACAAATAGCTATATCCAGTGGGATTTTCTGAAACTACCGCATAACATTATAGCCAGTAAAGGTATGTAGCCGCAACAGCAATGAAATTATCATTTTAGCAATTAATTTCTTTATGTCTACAACTCATTTACAAAAAAATTCAAGACGGAATTGTGATTCGCGGTAGTAAATGTTCAGCATGTAGTAGGAAAGTAGAAATATTCTCCTTAGGATTGTTTTGTTTTTTATTAGTCGGATTTTATTTTATGACCACACGCGCCTTTATCTATGAATATTTTGAATAAACAAATTTAGTGTTAATAATAAATGTAATATCTGTATATATACAGTACTGGCCACATAAATGTTACCGCCTAATATATATTTGAAAATCAAGAAGAAATATGAATTAAAAGATACAAACGTTCATTAGGAATACTGATTTTTGTTAAGTTATGAATTTTATTACACTATGCAATAAATTTTAGGGTCAATGTCTCGGGATAAAACGAAACCAATTGCAAGCAATAGTATTTGACCTCAGTAACAAAAGACTCGATCCCTTTTCGCTCCACTACGTCACAATTTTTTTTTTACAGTGGTTTGAAATTTTGATTTTTTGAGCAAAAATGATAAAAATCATAAATAAAATAAACCTATATTAAAATTTTCCAAAAAATATTTCCTTAGAACATTTTAACCTTCTAACTCCTACCAGTATTGGTCATTTTGGGCTTTTTTCTTAAAAACACCTTAAAAGCTAAGTTAAAGTTCGTCAATTCCAACTCTTTTTATAGGTGATCGCCTCGTCGCTAGCTCGGTTGATAAAGCGAAACTTTTAGCTAGCATTTTCGCAGAGAACTCTTCTCTGCCAGATAGCAATCAGCCACTACCCGTTATCGTACCTGTATCTTGTGCAATGCCTGAGATACACTTTCGAACACGTGTAGTTAAAAGAGTGCTTGCGAATCTCGACATCAATAAGGTTTCGGGGCCAGATGGCATTCCAGCCTATGTATTGCGAACATGCTCGTCAACAGTGGCGCGACCGTTACGCAATCTTTTTAACATTTCATACACTGCAGGTGTATTTTCGTCCTGTTGGAAAGTTGCAAACGTTCAACCTATTCCTAAAAAGGGCAAGACTGCGGACCCTGCGAATTACCTCCCCATCGCAATTTGTTCTACACTGGCCAAGGTCATGGAAAGTGTAGTAAACTTTCACTTGGTCAAATATTTAGAGCGAAATGAGTTGCTTAATGACCGCCAATACGGTTTCCGCCGTAATCGCTCAACGGGCGATCTCATGGCGGTTCTCACCGAGAACTGAAACTATAGTGTCCATGGCTTAGGTGAGAGCAAAGCGATTGCTCTGGATATTTCCAAGGCGTTTGACCGAGTGTGGCACAAAGCACTGGTGTCAAAACTGATTGCGTATGGGGTCGGCAATAACTTCACCCGATGGATTACGAGTTTTCTAGGTGACCGCTCTATTCGTGTTGTGAAAGACGGTGTTACTTCGGAGGCTCGTGCCATTAATGCTGGAGTGCCGGTCTCGGTCTTCTCCCCAACCCTTTTCCTTATCTTTATCAATGACATTATCTTTGTCATTGACTAGAAATCCGATTCAATCCTTTGCAGATGACAGCACCATTTGTCATTCATACACCTGCTCAAAACGCCCTAACTCTTTGGAGATTGAGACTTAACGGCATGCTATGAATGGCTCACTCAATAATGATCTCCAATCAATGTACGAGTGGGGTCTCACGAACAGAGTTGAATTCAACGCACGTACGACCCAATGTTGTTTGTTATCCCACAAACGAGTGCCCCAACCCTCTGTTAACCCCCTGGTTATGGGTGGGGTGATTATTGCGGAGTCAGAAACTCTTGATGATCTGAGCATATCCATCCAATGTGACGTTCGTTGGAATAATCATATTTTTGATATTAAAAATTCGCTTTTTATAATCTGTTTGTAATAATAATAAGACAGCATACTTTCGGGGTGGGATTCACCACCCCGTCCCGAGTGGTACGAAAGCTGAACATAACCGGCACTATGTATACAGACAAAATAATAAATGTGCTGTATACTTTTAGGGCTCTATTTTCAATATTAAAAATTCACCTATTTTAATCAGTTTATTCTAATAACAAAACAACATACTTTCATGGTGTAATTCACCACGCCTTCACCTGGCGGTACAGAAGTTTATCATAACCACCAATATATTTACATGCAAAATAATAAAAGTCTGATATACTTTCAGGGTCGTACTTTTAATATTAAAGATTCACCTTTTTGAATTTGTTTATACTAACAATAAAATTATTTTTATTTTTTTTAAATGTTAATATCGATTACTGAAGCCTACTTCTTAAATGAGTGAAATTCTCGAAGGACAATGTTAAAGGAAATATTGGTACAAATACAACAAAACTCAGTGGTAGTTTCTTTCAATATCTCTATTCAGTGAAGATATTTGGAATCAAATCCGTAATTCTGGGTTATGATTTCAAATATTAGTAGCTTATATAGGATATTGAAAGATTGAGAACTATCACTAAGATCACTGATGAGGAATTGTGGCGGATTCCGAAACGGCCGTCTGATTTGCCCATCTCTATATACATTGTTGTTGTGATGACTACATTTGTTCATTAACCTGTTTATATATAACTTCAAATAACGAAATTGACATAAACTTAAGTCATGACTTTGAAAATTAACCTCTAGATTTAATTTTCATAGTCACCTAAAAAACTATCAAAAACTCAGTATAGTTAGTTTGACCAATAAATAAAATGCGATAAGAAAACCACCCAGTTAATTTTGAAGTCAACGAAATATTTTCATTAGAAGGTGTTTGAAATTCATTCACGACCTCTATTTTGTTTTTATGTAATTTATAAAATCAATGCAATATGTTTTCTCTCTCTTCCTCTCTTCTCCCAATTCACACATACATCCACACATATCAAATTAATGCAAATGTTTCAGCACAACGTTGAATTCAAAATGAACTTAAAGCAGACGTTTCTCATATTATTATTATTATTATTATAAATTTGATATTATCGTTGAAAGTTATTTCAATATCGTGTGTCGAATGAAGTGAAAAATTATCTCAACTCGCAAGCTTACAGCTCAAGTATATGAATAAGTGCTGCTCTCAACTGCATATACATTCTCTCTGCCTCTCTCTTTCTCTTTCACTCTCACGTAACCTATACAAAAAGAGATGACTCAACTCTGTTATGCCAGAATATTTGCAACTAAGTAAATGCAAGCAGATGCAAAGATTTTTTCACTCACTTCACAGAATATGTTAAATTGGCAAGCATCAGCTGAGAAGCAGATGAAAACGTATTCATTTTTTTAGGGATTTGTGTACGATTTTTTTTTGTTTTTTTGTTTTTTTTTTTGAATTTCTTCTTCATGCATTTCATATTATCATCAATTTTTCGTCAGTTAAGTTTCATTTTCAATATTTGATTTTGTTGCTGCTGGTACTGCATTTGGTGCTGCTTACATATACTTTATTGCAATTTATTTTATTCAATTTCTTTCAATTTCCGACAACATAACATATATATTTCGAGCACACTCACACACACATACATACACACACACATTCGATGAAGAGTTTCATTTGTGCAGTATAGCGTTAAAAATGAGAAAGAGAAAATATAAGCAACATGTTGCCAACACACACACACACACACACACACGCACATACCCACACATAAATATGTACTCTTGCTTGCTTGCTTGCTTATTTATTTAACAAGTATTTTTGAATGTTGATATTTTCCACTTAGTCTAACATTTCGTTTGCATATGATGAAGAATCGACGGTTCTATGTATTTGTGTATATATGTATGTATGCATGTATGCAAAAGGAGACTTCATATTGTAAATCGTGTAGTAACTTAATATACTGTGTAATTCATCTTCGACGATGACGTCGTTGATGCTGTCTGCCGTCATCGCACTTGCAAATGCACATTTACATACAAACATCCATACATGTGCATATATATGTATATGTATGTATATATGTATTTATTATGCATGCACATGTACCAAGTGCAATTTATTAAGTTCGAAATAATGCATAAATCCAACTCACAAACACACACACACACATTCAGATCAGTTCTCTGTTTTTTTTTCCTTCTCATTTCTCTCTACGCTCTTACTCTATCATTTCGTATGTCAAGTAAATTAAATGGAAATTTGTTTTTGCAGTATTTTCAGTTTATATTCAACAACAACAACAGCATGCAGCACATATACGCATACATAGTACTACATGCAGTATAAAGCATGCAGCACCTGCACATAATCCATGCACACATTTTATGTACATGTTGCAACAATTTTTCTTTGGCATTTTGCAAAAGAATTTTGTTTCTTTAATTTATTCATGCACATTTAATATTAAACTTAAATGGTTAAAATCTGTAGTAATTTGCATCTTTTGCATATGATAAAGCACAGCTAGAGTTATGTATGCATGTATGTTGTACGATAATCCATCAAGCTAACAAATAATATGGGAACAAAATTGTAAGGAGTGAGATCGAAAAAATCTTAGCATATATAAAATTCAATAATTTTTAAACGGTTGATCTTAGAGTTTTGATTTTTTTTTTATTTAATTGATAATATTTTACAAATTACTGAAAAATATAACTTTTATAGTTCTAACCATTATTTATGAACTCGTGGACCTTTTTTGGTAAGCCTTCCACTAGAGATTTGATAGTTGGAGCAGTTTGCCCATCTCCTTTTAAAATCTTTTGCGATATTTTGGGGCACCTTTTTTGTGCTCTTTAAGTTTCTTTTCACAAGAGCCCAATATCTCTCCACTGGTCTTAGCTCCGGACAATTTGGAGGATTGGCCTCTCTTGGTACGAAAACTATGTTATTACTTTGGTATCACTTCAGAGCTTTCTTGCCGTAGTGACATGATGCCAAGTCGGGCCAAAAATATGTGGATACATTGTGCTCTCTCATGAAAGGAAGAAGTCTCTTTTTTCAAACATTCTTTGATGTATATTTCGGTATTTATAAAGCCCACTGTAACAAATGACTTGTTTCTTTTGCCATTGCCGCAACTGCATATAGCTTGCCATACCAGGAATTTTTTTAGGAAATTTTGCCTGCTTTTGGATTCTAAATTGTTCTTCGACATTTCCTCGAGCATCAGCAACATACAAATTTTGTCTCGGAAGCTGCGTAAAATCTGCCAGTACATACGTTTTGTCGTCCATTATACAACATAAATATTTTTGTATGAAATTGGATTTTAATTTCCGAGTCCTACTTTTGGCGTCTAAATTTTTTGCAGCATTCCTATCAGGAACTTTTTGGACTTTGTATTGGGAGTATGAATGTATAAACTCGTATTTTTTTCGTAATTTGGACATTTATTGTGAAAAAGTGCTTGCAAATTTATTCTTTAAAGTATTGTCCATCGTTAGCCACAACCCATCTTTCCCATCTTTCTGGTAGCATACGGATTCCGCGTCGAAAGAACTCCTCATCTTTTGAGGCTATCCACGAATCGACCCATTTTTTGAGTTCTTCGAAAGAACGGAAGTGCTGTTCAGCCAGACCATGTGCCATCGATCGGAACAAGTGGTAATCAGAAGGAGCAATATCTGGAGAATACGGCGGGTGGGGTAGCACTTCCCATTTCAGCGTTTCCAAGTATGTTTTTACTTGCCTTGCAACATGCGGCCGAGCATTGTCTTGCTGAAGAATAACTTCGTCGTGTCTATTCTCCTATTCTGGCCTCTTTTCCTTTAATGCTCGGCTCAAATGCATCAATTGTAGTCGGTAGCGGTCGCCAGTGATCGTTTCATTCGGTTTCAACAGCTCATAATACACGACACCTTTCATATCCCACCAAATACACAGCAAGAGCTTGGATCCATGGATGTTCGGCTTTGCCGTTGATGTTGATGCATGTCTGGGCGGTCCCCATGACTTTTTACGCTTTGGGTTATCGTAACGTATCCACTTTTCATCGCCAGTCACAATACGATGCAGAAAACCGTTTCTTTTCTGTCGTTCAATCAGCAGTTCACATGTGAAAAATCGTCGTTCGACATCTCTCGGCTTCAATTCGTACGGCACTCAATTTCCTTGCTTTTGAATCATTCCTAATGCTTTTAATCAGTTAGAAATGGTTGATTAATAAACACCTAAAGATTCTGCAAGTTCTTGTTGCATTTGACATGAATCTTCTTCGAGTAATGCCTTCAATTCTTCATCTTCGAACTTTTTCGGGCCGCCTGAACGTTCCCTGTCTTCAACATCAAAATCACCACTTTTGAAACAGGCATACCACACCTGACACATTCTAACGTCTATAGCACAGTCAGGATAAGCTGCAGTGAGTAAACGATGTGCTTCAGTTGCGTTTTTTTTTAATGGAAGAAGCAAATTAAAACTTTCCGCAAATGTTGTTTTGTTGGCACGAAGTTCGACATTTTCAGCTATAGTAAAACACTTTTGTAAAATTATGAAAATTATTAGACAGATCAATTTTTATAGTATTTTTGGCGCTCTTCGAGATAGAATAGCTGTCAATGTCAAAAAAAATGGCGCGTATGATAGATATGAAGTTAGTCACAATTACGAGTTTATACATTCATACTCCTAATACTTTGTATGTTTTCAAACCTGCATTGGGTTTAACTTTTCGCACCAAATAGTTAGAGCACTGAGCTAACTGGGCAGCTTTTCAACCAGATGTGTTTGGAGATCTTTTCAATGTGCTTTCTATTTTCTGGGCTTTCCCAATATCATGTGGTTCTTGTTTTCTTCCCGAACCAGGTTTCCTATCGATGGTCAAATTCTTCTGAAACTGTTTAATAACATTGGAAACAGTTTGACGGCAGACCTTCAATTCTTTGGCCAATTTTTTGTAGGACCAATTTGTTTTTTTTTTGAAATTTTTTAATAATTTTAAGACGTACTTCTTTTTATTCACTAATTTTGACCAAACTCACAATAAATCAAATTAACATGTTTGTCATTAAAGATAACAACTGACATATTTTTCAAAGATAACTAGATCAAAGAAATTTTTAAATTTTACACCCAAAGAAATGATTAGGTAAAACGTGTGTTAAGATTTTTTCAATCTCACTCCTTACTACCCAGTTGAACTTAGGATGATCGTAGGAGCGTAATTACATATATATTTATTAAAGTACATCACTCAGAAATTTTTTTTGTTGTACTCCTCTGAAATTGAGCCTCAGTTTATTTTATCATGATTCTTAAATATTTTCGGTCTTAGGTAAAATTGAAAAACCTCGTCTTTTATGTGAACACTCAAGAACGCTACACCAAGGACCTGGACCAGAGAAGGCAAATTATAAATTCTTTTAAGGGAGTTCAGCGAAAAGTATAATGGAGTACAATTTAATTAACTTTATATTGAATAGACTCGAACTTGTCATTCTAATTTTTTTTTTATAGTTATAAAAAAATAAAGAAAGTTTTGCTGAAATTTTATTTTTGAAAAACAGCAAAAAAACTTCGTTGGAAACTGGAAGCCAAGAGAGAATTTTCTCTTGTAAGTAAATGCTTGCGCGGTTACCTAAGCTGCATTTAAATTAACTTAAATCTTCAAATATTTCTGCTGCTATTAAATTGTTTCATTAAAATTACATGCATACAAGGATTCATTTATTTTTTGGTTTGGTTTGGTATTAAACCTTTTCAAATACAAGTACGAGATGAACTCTGCCACCGCTGCTGCTGTTGCTGAAAGCACATTGTTTTAATTTCAAATATTTTCCAACTAATATGAAATGTTGCTAGTGCACTTAGATGGTTTTAAGCTATATATTTATGCGTATAAGTTTGTGATTAAAATGTAAGTATATGTATGTATGTGTGAGTGAAATTTACAGAGGTTAAGTTAAAAAATGTTGAAAAAGTTAAGTAAAATGAAATATAGAATCACAGAGTACACGACAAAATGAGAGAGAGAGAGCAGAAGAAGAGCATCTACTTCAAAAACAAAACTGAAACTTTACAATTTATTATTAAACTTTTGCACTGAGCGCAATTATAAGTGTCATTTTGTGCAACCAACTGACAACCACTAAGAGAAGAACCAAGAAAAAGACAAAGTAACAGTAAAAGAACAGAATTGCAAGCGAATGAGAGGGAGAGAAAGAAGAAGAAAGGCCAACCGACCAAGGGCTATGAAAGTATACATTTTAGACCACTTCCGGTAAGAGAGAGAGAAAGAAAGAGAGAGAGAGAAACCACCCAGCGTGCGTTCTCTTAGAGTGCGAGCTGACAACACCAGACACACACAATCTAAACCAAAGAATGCCATGCCAACAACAACAACAACCATAACACTTGTGTACGTGTACGTGTGCAATCTAGTTGGATGATGGTTAAGTGTATCCTACGCACACACACACACATACAAAACTATTTAGGTATATGTAGTAGAACAGCACTAGCAGCAGTTATTCCACAGGCTATGAAGTAGCGAAGCTTTTACTTTCAAGTGGGCATTTATTTTCCGCCAAGCAGCGAAACTTAAATCAACAAAAATTCACAAAAGAGTCCAAGACACAAACAAACACAAAAACGAAAAAAGCTATGAAAAAAAAAATATGAAGTTTCTGTTGTTTTGATGTTGCATAGCGCTAAAATTTAAAATTTCAACACTTCTGAGTAAATTTAAAGTTGACAGCTGAGTTGAGCTTGATCTGATTGAAAGCGGGCGACGAAGATGACAACGTTAGCGCTTATGGCATCGTCACACTACATGCATATACAGTTGTGTTCATAATAATAATAGTAGTGAGATAAGGCACAGGTGGCAAATTACGAGAATCGGGAACTACACTCTGAAACATTTTGTATTTGAAACATGAGAGATGTTTTATAAAAAAAAAAACTTGCAAAACAGACATAACTTCCTGAAGAGAATAGAAACAAGAATTGAATAAGAAGTTGATCGTTAAGTTGAACAAGAAGCTGAACAGGAAGTTGATCACGAGGTTGAAGTAAAAGTCAATCAAGAAGTCAAATAAGAAGTTGAACAACAAATTGAGCAAAAATTTTGACAAAAAGTTATCTAGAAATTGAAAAAGAAGTTGAACAAGAAGTTGAATAAGAAGTTGATCAAAACGCTAATTTATTTACATTTTTCAACTAAAGTGGAACAAGAAGAAGTTGATCAAGAAGATGAACAAGAAGCTGAGCAATAAGTTTAACAAGAAGTTGAACAAAAAGTTGAAAAAGAAGCTAAACAAGATATTGAGCGAAAAGAAGTTAATCAAGAAGTTCATGAAGAAGTTGATGAACAATCTGGGCAATAAGTTGGACAACTAGTTGATTATGAAACTGAACAGCAAGTTGACCAAGAAATTGATCAATAAATTGGGCAAGGAATCGAACAAAAAACTTAATAAGATGAACAAGAAATTGATCAACAAGTTGAACAAAATGTTAAACTTGAATAAAAAGTTGAAAAAGAAGCTAAACAAGAAAAAGTTGATGAACAATCAGAGCAATAAGTTGGACAACTAGTTGATTATGAAACTGAACAGCTAGTTGACCAAGAAATTGATCAATCAAGATCATAGTGAAATTAATAAAGTGAAATAAATAGAAGTGACGCCCTCTTTTCTGTTCACTGACGTCTGCCAAATTTGAAAATTATACTCTTACTTCTCCCAAAACGTTTGAATTTTAGAAGTAAATATAAAAAAGTATTAACCCATTGGTACCAGCACAATATATAAATAAAATAAAAAAATTTTTAGACATGGACAAACGAGATCTTCGAAGGCGTTTGTAACAACGGTGTGCATAATGTGCTCCAAGGATTTATCCCAAAACTTGTAGTTATGTATGCCATTCAAGTAAGAAATCTGCCTCTCCAAAATTTAAATAAAATTCTTTTGAAATCGGTAAAACTATTTAGAATATAAAGAGGACATTTTTGAAGAAGATTATTTTAAACGTATTGTATTTTGTTTATTTAAATAATTTATAGAACCACACTCCACAAAATATTTTGAGAGCTTTTATTTCAGAAAAAAAAACAAACGAAAAGTTTATTGATTTTTGATATTATTTCATTTATTTATTTGTGTACAGCGGACGAAAATGGGTTAAGAGAGTTTTCTCTCATAAACAAAATTATTTGTCAAAATTTATTGAGCGAATACTTGTCATAATTGTCAAATCTCAGAAGACCTGATAATATTTCAGATTACTTTGTGCTATCTGGCATACTGTATACTGTGAATAAGATGAACAAAAAATTGATCAATAAGTTGAACAAAAAGTTTATCAAAAACTTAAATAAAAAGTTGAAAAAGAAGCTAAACAAGAAGTTGGGCAAAAAGAAGTTAATCAAGAAGTTCATGAAGAAGTTGATTAACAATCTGGGCAATAAGTTGGACAACTAGTTGATTATGAAACTGAACAGCAAGTTGACCAAGAAATTGATCAATAAATTGGGCAAGAAATCGAATAAAAAACTTAATAAGATGAACAAGAAATTGATCAACAAGTTGAACAAAAAGTTTATCAAAATCTTAAATAGAAAGTTGAAAAAGAAGCTAAACAAGAAGTTGGGCAAAAAGAAGTTAATCAATAATTTGAACAAGAAGTTATTCAAGAAATACATGAAGAAGTTGATAAACAAACTGAACAATAAGTTGAACAACAAGTTAAACATGACCTTAAGAAACAAGTTCACAAAGAAATTGATCAGTAAATTAAAAAGCTTATCCATAAATTGAACAAGAAATTGAATAAAAAGCTTAATAAGATGAACAAGTCAATAAGTTGAACAAAAGATTGATCAACAAGTTGAAAGTTAAAAAGAAGCTAAACAAGAAGTTAGGCAAAAAGAAATTAATCAATAAGCTGAACAAGAAGTTCATGAAGAAGTTGATAAACAAACTGAACAATAAGTTGAACAATAAGTTAAACATGAAGTTGAACAATATATTGACAAGGAAATTTATCAATAAATTTAGCAGTTTATCCATAAATTGGGGAAGAAATCGAATAAAAAATTGCACAAGGAGTTGATCAACTATCCTTTTTCGTTATTATTATTATTATGAATATAGCTGTACATAAGTGGTAGGTGAAAACTGACTTCATATCGCCTGTGAGCGCCTTTTACCCTTCTGGTTTGTTTGTTTATTTGTTGCAATCGTTGTTGTTGTTGTAGCATCATCATGCACTGGCGCTCTTAAATTGGCTTAATTAGTTTTTGAAAGTTGGTATTTCCACACAGTGAGCTGAGAGCTCTCACCCTCATGCTGTTACTCTTCGTTATAAATGCAACTCTCTCATAGAATACAGAGAGACGCAACTGATGAGAACTGTGTAGAGATTGCTGATAGCTGTTATTGTAGAGGGTGTTGACAACAACAAGTGTATGTATGTCAAAGAAGAGCAGGGAGAATACTTACATTTTTTTGTTACTTCGAAGAGAAGCGATCATAATAACTAGAATATTTGAGGGGGAGGAGGCAAGCTCTTTCTTCCCTTTAGATGCCATATATATTTTATGATGTAACTATAAAAGTCTTTGTTTTTACTTCTGCACTGTTGTTGCAAGTTACTCTGTAAAGTTGTTAGTTGCAACAGCAGCAGCAGTAGCAACATCAACCATAACCGCAACTTTTAGGCAACTGCAATATTTTCTTTGGGAACAAAAATTTTGAAAATTCTTTCCAGCAATAAATTCGTCCTTTGGTTTTATGGTTTTTCTATCAAATTTTTCTTTGGCATTTTTGTTTTTCGATATAATTTTCTTTTTTGCAGTTCTGTTATTAGTTATTTTGATTTTTTGTTGTAGTTGTTCTGTTTGTTTTTTTTTTTTTTGCTGTAAGTGATGAAATTCTTTACCGAAAACTTTCATTTAATTATGAAAATTACATTTAAAAACACAAATTTGCATTAATTTTTATTTATTGTTTTTTTTTTTTTGTTTTTTTTTTCATTATAGTTTGATAAAAACTTATTAAGCTTCGTTAACTGCCAACGAGCAAAGTTTGGCTTTGGGGTTAGTTTTTCGTTTGCGGGCTTGAAATTTACTTACAGATGAAAGAGAGTAATAAAGATTGTAAGTAAGGAGTGAGATCGAAAAAATCTTAACATATATAAAATTCAATAATTTTTAAACGGTTGATCTTAGAGTTTTGATTTTTTTTATTTAATTGATAATATTTTACAAATTACAGAAAAATATAACTTTTATAGTTCTAGCCACTATTTATGAACTCGTGGACCTTTTTTTTGGTAAGCCTTCCATTAGAGATTTGATAGTTGTTTCAGACACCTTTTTTGGAACAGTTTGCCCATCTCCTTTTAAAATCTTTTGCGATATTTTGGGGCACATTTTTTGTGCTCTTTAAGTTTCTTTTCACAAGAGCCCAACATCTCTCCACCGGTCTTAGCTTCGGACAATTTGGAGGATAGGCCTCTCTTGGTACAAAAACTATGTTATTACTTTGGTACCACTCCAGAGCTTTCTTGCCGTAGTGACATGATGCCAAATCGGGCCAAAAATATGTGGACACATTGTGCTCTCCTATGAAAAGGAAGAAGTCTTTTTTTCAAACATTCTTTGATATATATTTCGGTATTTATAGAGCCCACTGTAACAAATGACTTGCTTCTTTTGCCGTTGCAGCAACTGTATATAGCTTGCCATACCTGGAATTTTTTAGGAAATTTTGCCTGCTTTTGGATTCTAAATTGTTCTTCGACATTTCCTCGAGCATCAGCAACATACAAATTTTGTCTCGGAAGCTGCGTAAAATCTGCCAGTACATACGTTTCGTCGTCCATTATACAACATGAATATTTTTGTATGAAATTCGATTTTAATTTCCGAGCCCTACTTTTGGAGTCTAAATTTTTTGCAGCATTCCTGTCTGGAACTTTTTGGACTTTGTACTTTATATGTTTTCAAACCTACATTGGCTTTAACTTTTCGCACCAAATAGTCAGAGCACTGGGCTAACCGGGCAGCTTTTCTACCAGATGTGTTTGGAGATCTGTTCAATATGCTTTCTATTTTCTTGACTTTCCCAATATCATGTGGTCCTTGTTTTCTTCCCGAACCAGGTTTCCTATCGTTGGTCAAATTCTCCTCAAACTGTTTAATAACATTGGAAACAGTTTGACGGCAGACCTTCAATTCTTTGGCCAATTATTTGTAGGACCAATTTGGATTTTTTTTTTAATTTTTAATAATTTTAAGACGTACTCCTTTTTCTTCACTCATTTTGATCAAACTCACAATAAATTAACATGTTTGTCATTAAAAATAACAACTGACATATTTTTCAAAGAAAAAGATCAAAGAAATTTTTAAATTTTATACCCAAAAAAAAAAAAAAAATGATTAGGTAAAACGTGTGTTAAGATTTTTTCAATCTCACTCCTTATGTGAGTATTTCATTTTCAATGGCAGAGAGAGTTTTATTGGGAGAATGAATGTATAAACTCGTAATTATGACTAACTTCATATCTATCATACGCGCCATTTTTTTGACGTTGACAGCTATTCTATCTCGAAGAGCGCCTAAAATACTATAAGAATTGATCTGCCAAATAATTTTCATAATTTTACAAAAGTGTTTTGCTATAGCTGAAAATGTCGAATTTCGTGCCAACAAAACAACATTTGCGGGAAGTTTTAATTTGCTTCTTTCATTTAAAGAAAAACGCAACTGAAGCACATCGTTTACTCACTGAAGCTTATCCTGACTGTGCTATAGTGGTATAAAAAGTAATCGGACCTTTTTTCATGAGTAATGGTATGTGTAAAAATCGACTTATGATTCAAAAGATTCCATCATTTTTGTAGTTGTCAATTTTATTTGGCGCAGTCCTTAGCAGCCCACACGTTTGCACTGAATCGGTGTTGAAATGATTTTTGAAGTGAAACTTTTTTTCTCTTGTCCTAGAGTAAAACCAACCGGATGTGACGTCGCGCGTAAGTTTGCAATGCGACATAATTTTGTCGAGCAATGTGCATGAGGGGCTAAATATCAATATTCCGTAACTGAATTCACGAGCAAACTATATAATAAACGATTTATAAATAGTTTTAATTCAATATAACATATTAATTACACACATACACACACACGCCTATTGCAGAAAGAACAATGTATAGCGTCGCCATCTTAAAGTTTATAACAGTTATACATTTCACATACAGATGGCGCAAATGTCCAAGGAATTACATGAAGATGTCACACACAAAAAGAGTTTGCCTACAATTGTCATCAACATTACCGGTACAGAGTTGCAATTTTTGTTCTAGCATTAATCCCAAAAGAAAAAATTGGTTGTGTATTAATGAACACAAGGCAGAAGTGAAACTTCTTGTGAACTAAACGAAACACAAGCAAATGAAATTAAAAAACACAATCCAATGAAGTAAAAAATTTAGCGATTGAAAAATTCTATTTGCTTGTTATTTACTTGTGTTTCATTTAGTTCACAAGAAGTCTCACTTCTGCCTTGTGTTCGTTAATACATAATTTAGGTTTTTTTTTTTTTTGGCATGTGGATTGTGCAAAATTTAATCATATCTTCCGGCAGCAGCTCTTGTACCTTTGTTATGGATGAAGACTTTCGCATCGAATCATTTTGAAAATTTGTCGTCGTGACACGTTCAATTGTAAGGCTAGGTTTCTTGTGCTGATGGCAGGACTTGCCGCTATTAAATTTAGTACCTGTTCATCAAGTTGTGAGTGTTGTAAGTTTCATACTTCTACAATTCATTTTTCGATTTATAAAAATATCAAAAATATGTACTTTTGCTTTTTATTTCAAAATTTTGTATGTATTTAATCAGTCAAAAATTTTCAAAAACTCGAATGAATTAAAAATTTTGCGTCGGTTTGAGTTTTTGTTTTTTTTTTCTAATTTGTTTTTAGTTTTATTATATTTTTTTTATTATATTTCCTCGTTATTATATTGCTTTCCGATTAAATTCTTTTTTGTGCTTATGACAAACAAAATCGCAAATATTTTATCGTGGTCAATTGTAATATTCCTCGTATTCGGTAATCTGGTAAATTGCTATGTTTACCACAATTGCGAGTTCGATCATATTAGGGAAGCCAGATTCCGAGAATATCATGACTATTGCAAAAAAATAGGAGCACTCAGTGGATCAGCTCAAGTAAAGAAGTGTGCAAGTGAAGCAAAACTTTTTGATGAATTCTACATTGCATTGCGTGCATATGAGAAAAGTCAAAACACAAATTATCATACAGATGTTCGAAAGGAGCTTTATACGAAGACCTATTTTACGGAGTGCTATCTTGTGGAACCGTTTGAAAAAACATATATAAATTATTGTGATTGCATGGCAAGATTACGTAAGAGGGCAATTCAAAGATTAAAATCCTACATGAAAGGAGAAACATATCCAGAAGATGAGGATTAAATAAATTGAATAAATATTTTGCTTCTCTTTTTGTTTGTGAAATATACCTATACATACATACATACATCTATATAATTTAATAACAATTATATATATCATCGCATGCATACATCAACCCAGATGATTCGCCAAGTTTTTAAATATTTTTTTGTGAAATATATATATAAAAATATATATATATATATATGAAATACTTCAATGCATACATATAATTTAATAAAAAATTATACATCGCATGTATACATACATTTATCCATAATAAAAATTATTTACTTATTTTGCGCTTTATTTAAACCCCCTGGGGGGTTACTCTGTAGTTCGATTCGAAAGAAAATTTTCTCGAATTCGAACGATTGGTACTCTAGAAAACATTTTCGAATAATATTTGTTCGATGTTCAGATTTAATTTTGTACCTTTTCGAATCGAATTTGGAATTCGAATAAAACTGCCTTTCGAATCGAACTACTGCGTAACCCCCCAGAATTAATTTCTTCTTCTTTTTTAATTAATAATCTATTACTTTTTTCTGAGTTCTACGTTTGTGGTATTACGTTTGGACTGATTTTTCTGAATTTTCATACTTTTTGTTACTGCCTAATTCGTAATGATTGTTGGAATCCACAGAAGGCAACATTTTGAAGTTGCTATATCGAAGAACAACATCAAACTCATGTTTTGTTTTGTAAAACGATTAACCCTCGCTGACACACATGTTTCGATTGCCTCATTCGTCCCACATGAGTCTGGCCAGACCCATATGCATTTCAGTGCATTTGTATGGAAATATTGCGATTTTGGACATACAAACAAATATCAGTGGTTAGTATAAGAATTGGGATATGAACAATATTTTGTAAATAACTGTCTTGCTAGTCAACTAAGTCTCCACATCTCCCTATAAGAGTCATCTGCTATTCTGTTATGACTGGAGCACACAGATCCTTCAAATTTGTTGGTATTATCTAGAAAACAATTGTTTCGATAACATTCGATATGTTTTGAGTATCGATAGCTAATAAAAAATTAGGAGGCTACCTGAAATTTCAAATCGCTAGCTCAATTAGAAATATGTTTAAATTGTGATTAAAATCGAAAAAGGTTCTGGCCAGACTCATGTCGTCGCCTGAGAATTGATTTGGCGTATGTGTATAAGCATTCGTATGCCTATACGCCAAATCAATTCTCAGGCGACGATGTGTGTCAACGAAAATTAAAAACCGAACGAAAGTAACAAAAAAAAAAAAAATGGAAAGGTATATCTGAAACATTTGTAGCCATGCGATTCCCCAATAGAAAAATTGGAGCAAAGGTCTTTACACCGCGAATTAAATATTATGCAACTATGGGTAGATACGATATTCGAAGATCGGAACGGAGCACTGGACCAGTAAAAAGAATATCTTCAGCCACTAGCAGAGGCCTCAGTTAGAATTTTTTACTATAATATCAATAATTAACGCCTGTGTATAGTTTAATTTCAGGAGTGGTTACTAGAAACAAAATATAGCGATCCCAATCGATAGTCAAATACCTATTAAGGCACTCAAATCTCACCTGATAACCTCAAAACTAGGAATAGGGTGTTGCGATAAACTCAATGCTCTCGGCTTCGATAAAATAGATTTGAATCTTATGGGTTCCAATCAGAGTTGTAAAAGAATGCAATCAATTGAGGATATAAGTCACAAATGAATAATAATTTTTGTTTGCAGTTATTGAATAACATATTTGACTCCAGCATAAAAAATGCAGTTGGAAGTCTTTTTTGGAGTCGCCGATTAGTTATTCATTCAGAAAAGTCTTTTTAGAGTCAAGGGAATGCAACCTTTTTTTTTTTTGAAATCATGAGACTCCAAATCCTAAGACTCCAAAATTATGACTGCTTTGAAGTCACTTGGAGTCACGAATATTTTAAATTTCGGGCTTAATTCAAATTTTTTGTTTTAGAAGTCCAGCCACAAAATTTAAGTGAAAAAGATTTTGATAATTTTTTTTGTGCACTATTTTAAAGGTTTTTATCAATACCATTAAAATAAGGTCTTTAAAGGGTTAACAATCAGATTTTGCACCTTTTATTCAACAACCATCATATCCAGGTATCCATATGGTTTTCATTATTTTTCAAATCAAATTTTGAATTGTAATTGGCACTTTACGCAAAGGTAACATTTTTATGAATTTTTGATTCATTAGAGAAATTTTTCGGCAGCATTTCTCATTTAATATCTGTTTTCAGAGTTTAAGCAAGTAATCATATAAATAAGAAAGTACACCTTTTCGTACATATTTCCCGTCTATATATATTTCCTTTTTATTTCAGTAGGTGCCTGCTTCTGCATTATTAAATTCAGATAATGTGTGAGTACATCGATTTTTCTAATAGTGCGGACACACGAGAGTGCATTTTGTTGAAATTCTGCATTTCAAATCGACAAAAAAGGAATTTAAAATAAGTTTGGAGAAAAAGAAGAAATATTTTTGTGTGTGTTTTGTGTAAATAAAAATAAATAAAAATGTTACCTTTCAATTGAATTTGGACACCAAGAATTTATGTAACAATTACACTGTTCAATAGCCAAAAATGAGCAGAGACGGGACAAGTGTCCTTAGGGTAATGGAGGGTCGCTGAGTCTGAATCCGTGGTCCGTTTTGCTCTGCTACGTCACAATTTTTATTGACATTAAAATTTTTAAAATTAAAAAAAAAAAATTAAAAATGCAGTCCGTATTTTTTTTTCATCAAAACATCAATTTTTACAAAAAAAATTTTTCGATTTTTTTTTTTAATTTAAAAAAAAAATTTTTTGTAAATTAATTTATTTTTTCGTGATTTTTTTCATCCTCGCTATCATCGTTCACTTTTATCTCGTTGTAAGCTTAACCCAGTAATGCCTAGCGGTGCCATATGGCACCTTGACGCTGAGCCGTTCCTGAGCCAGGTTCAAAAACAGTTTTTTTCTCAAGTTACTTTCTTGATCTATCTACTTTGTGCACTTGATCAATTAAATCCTAAAAATTCCTTAGTGTAGACCTATAAATAAATTTATATATTGTTGTTTCCTTTTTGACACGTTCACGTATTCATTTTATTTACGAAAAAATAAATTAAGTAAAAAAAAAATTTTTAAAGTTAAAAAATAAAAAAAAATAAAAAGTTTTTTTTTGTAAAAATGGATGTTTTGATGAAAAAAAATCTGAACTGCATTTTTAGTTTTTTTTTTTTCAAATTTTTTTAAAAATTTTTAAAGTTAAAAAATAAAAAAATTTAAAATTTTTTTTTTTTGTAAAAATGGATGTTTTGATGAAAAAAAATATGAACTGCATTTTTATTTTTTTTTCTTCAAATTTTTTTAAAAATTTTTAAAGTTAAAAAATAAAAAAATTTAAGAATTTTTTTTTTGTAAAAATGGATGTTTTGGTGAAAAAAAATATGAACTGCATTTTTAGTTTTTTTTTTCAAATTTTTTTAAAAATTTTTAAAGTTAAAAAATTTAAAAATTTTTTTTTTTGTAAAAATGGATGTTTTGATGGAAAAAATATGAACTGCATTTTCATTGTTTTTTTTTAATTTTAAAAATTTTGATGTCAATAAAAAATTGCGACGAAGCAGAGCAAAACGGACCACGGACTCGGGCTCAGCGACCCCCCATTACCCAAAGTGCACTTATCCCGTCTCTGCTCGTTTTCAAAAGTCTCCATTTGTAGAACAGTGTTATGGATAATTGAAGAAATGCTAATAAGTTCTTTCCGACTCCATTATTATATTTTTTCAATTAATAAATATTAAAATACAAGAGCAGCTGTTATGAAAACAAAATCAAAAATGTCTAAAAAAAATTTAATAGATCTTAAATTTTTCCTGTTTTTTACAACCTTGTGTTTGAGGGTTGCTTGTTATTTTCTTCATTTCAAACGCATTTCAGTGGAATGTTAAATTTGCCTAAAATGTACTCTCGTGTGTCCGCACTATAAGCCAACTTTAAATTGCATCGCATTTAAAATGAATAACCATCCCATTTCCCTCATAGGCAGCAAATACAAATTCGAAAGCGTAACGAAATGTAACCGAAAAAACCGCATCCCGAAAATTGACTTAAACATGACACCTTGACAATGCTATTACACTATGTACGAGGTTTTGACTTTTCACTGTACACTGTTTCAATTTTTTTTATCATTTTTTTTTTTTTCTTGTTTCCAAAGCATTGAGTTGACTAAATATGCATAGCTAGCTGTGTTAGTAGAAACCGCAAATGGCAGTTTCAATGCGGTCGGATAATGGGTGAAATCATGAGTTAACAAACCGTCTGTACGTTCAGCTATCCGTTTTGGCTGTCGGCATTTTCACCAGTTGTTACCAGCTCAGCATAACAGCATAAAATGTGAATGCGAACATAAGCCACGATCCAGCCACTTCTGCAACTCCCCACTTCACCTATGTGTCTATCTCTATATAGTCGCATAGAATACAAAAAAAAAAAAAAATTTAAATGGCCAAATGTCTAAATGGCCACATATTAATTTTTGAGCAGCAAAACGAACAAATGAGTGCTGTAGGTTATTCCTCTTCTGCTTCTTGTTCGTTTCACTCGACATAATGTTGCAAATATTTAATATTTTTTCCCACTTTAAGCTGAGCATAGAGAGAATATGCTTAGCTTGCAGACGCTATCGCTACTGGCATTTACGCCTGACACACACACAAAATGGCAAACATATTTTGGTTATTTTTTCTAGTTATTTTTTAATATATATTTTTTATTTATTTTTTTTTTTGCATTTTTAACGTGTTCGTTCATTCAGCATATTTTGCTAACACGAAAGATTTTTAAGTAATTTTAATTCAGCATCTGCCAGCAGTTTTAACCTTTTGAAAATAATAGGCTAAAAAAAAGAAAAAAAAAAGACCCCAAGCATTCACCGCACACATAAATTCTTCGCTTACCAATGTGTCCGTCCGCCCCCCCATTAGCCGAACTTAGTTATGCATCTATGTTTGTGCGAGTACATGCGAAATTAGGCTAGCGGCTGCAAACTCATTAAATTTGCCTTAGTGACAGTTCTATTTTGCATTTGGTTGAATCCCATACCATATTGTTCCATTGCTCGTAGTTTGGTTAGTGAATTGGTTGGTTGGTGCTAGGTTGCCACTTTACCGTGCAAGTTATGTGAAAGTGTAACGAAAATATTTGCCTTTTTTTTATTTTGGATTTTGTTAAGTACAGTTTTGTTATAAAGTCAAGTCAATATTACTTCTTTAAGTTATGCTGAAGTAGGAGGAAAGAGCAAAAGTTCAAAAAGTTTAGGCATTCGAGGTTATAAGGTTAAAGGTTATAAGGTATAAGGAAAAATTTAAACTAGCGTCGTCGCAATTAATCATCGACAATAAAACCACATCACTTGAATATTTTTAGTAAAATTCCACAAGTCAATAACTTTGGGTTAGTTTAGATTAGGTTAAGAAGTGCTTTGAAAATCTGAGCGCCCATGCGGACTTAAAATTGGCTCATTATGGAATGGCATCTTAAGCAATTTTATATTCTTGTGCCCATTTTGAACCACCTATCGTTCTTTTTGAACCTTAATAGGTCTGTTGGCGGAATTTCAGTTAGTTCCTCTAGTTCAATTCAAACAGTCGGTCTCGGTTCTTCATTTTCTCGGCTTCTACAGTAGTTGAATGCTGCAGCTCTTTTTAGTTTCGATGGCACTTTATTGGTCCATACAATTTTTTAAAAATTCATTCAATCATTTACCGTCTTTTATAGAGTACGAATTTTGTCCGCTGCAGCGCACCGATAGGAAAGTGCTAGTTTAGAGGTCAGTGTTACCAGACGTCTCGTATTTTATGGGACATCCCGTATTTTGCATAGAATTTTAATTATCCCGCTGGGACCAAATTTTGTTCACTATTTTGTTAAAACTTTTATTATTTACTTTGGATAGTTAAAGGTTTGTTAATCAGGCTTAATAAGACGTCCTTTTTGTCGAAGTGGGTGAGTGACTAAGGCGCAACAGTGTATAAAGAGCAGGAAAATCATACTACCATTTCGGAACCCGCCACGGTTTCATTAAGCCTGATAAACAAACCTTTAACTATTGAGTTAGCAATGAAGTAAAAAGTCAAACTATGAATTTTTTTCGGGAGGGGCTTTTCATTCGACGAAAATATTCATATAAAATTTTTATGAAACTGATGTTTAAATACAATAAATTAAATACGACGATGCATTTGATGGACCGTATCAGACTAGGGAGAAAAGTGGATAAATGTCTTAAAGCTTTAGGAAAAATTTTTGTTTCCGAATTTTCTTAACCTAAAAGAATGACCGAAAATGACAAAAAATTCACAGAATAATCAAATTAAATTTTTTTAAATAAATATTATTCAATGTGGATTCCAATACATTTTTTTTATCGTGAAAGACATAATTTTGATAACTTATTGACTTGCCATTGCTGATAATGAACCCAACCTCAAAAAAATTATCGAAAATGCCAAAAAAAGGCAGAAATTAATTTTTTTCAAATGATTATCAGTGGGAATTTGGACCATTACCAATGATGAAAAGCCCGGATGAGGTTGGCATATATTCCCTAAATTCGTGCAGTCACAGCATTGAAAGAAATCTTCCGAGTCGGGTGCTCTGAGCAATAATGGGTTAAAGGATTAATTATATATTAAGATTAAGGACTTTGAAGCTTATTCAATAACACTGCACTGCATGGGTTTGGTGAACAATATTTTTCCTAGTGTTTGCGAATGAATTTTTCATGCTGAACACGAGGTCAAAAACTTTCCATTACGTCACGTTTTAGAAAAATGGGGTTCAAACCCCTAAAAATACCGTTTTTGGCCATGTAGCACAACTTCGTACGATTTCAATTCAAATTTATTTTTATAATTTTTTTTTTTTATTTGACTTCAATAGATTTTATTTTGACTTTTTTTTCCATCCACTGGCAATCAGTATCAAAAATTAGGAAAAGTTTTCACATTTCGGGGGGGGGGGGGCGGGTGGGGGGAGGTCAGAACCCCCAAAACCTCCCCCCTAAATACGGCCTTGGTACAAACAGTTATCAGCGATTTTTTTTTTAACGAACAACCTACTGGAGCTAATACAATTAGAGGTAGCAGAAGCCAGCCAAACTTTATTACTTTTTAAGGAAGACTTGAAGCGTATTTAAAAGAAGAGTGAATTGTTAGAGATGCCGACATTTTCCATTAGTGGCGCTTAACTTTTTTTTTGCTTTCAAGGAGGTCAAAAAAATTGAAAATTGTTTTGGCTAACAGTCGATTGAAAGTTACAGATATTTATTTGCAGGCCCTGATAATGCAGTCATGCATATTTGAACTTTGAAAATAGTTTTATGTTATATGTTACTATGATGTTAGCGACAGTCAAAGTCAAAATTTGTCAAATAACAAACAAATTAATTATTTTGTTTGAATTTTAAATAAAAATAAAAAAATAAATAAAGTACCTAGGAATATAAATTTTTTATACAAAATATTTAGTTATTTAAAAAAAATTGATAAAAAGTTTATTCAACAACAAATACTTTTAGGCATTCAACTTTTCCGGCTTCATAAAACCACGCCCATTAAATTTTTAAGGGTTTTGAGATCAGATTTATGCTTTTTACATTAAAATTTATCAATCCCAATTTTTTTTAAATCAATCAAAAATTTGGAAACTAGGGAATTAATTCTGGTTCCGGCTACAGGTCTATTGATTAATACGCTGATTCAATCTTTGATTTCAGATAAGCAGAATCATGGCAGCCATCGGCCAACTTTTCTTTGACACAGGTTTCGTTGAACGACAGTCGTTCTACAGATATATAGTCGATGTAACTGTATATTTTTACGTAAACAAAATTTTGAATGATTCTTGAAATAAATAATATTTGTCAGCTCCTTCGACAGTGAATAGTTATTTAGTGCTACTGAGCAGCTTTTTATTTGGAGTATCTACTATTTATATTTTTCTGTATATGTTTGCAAATACATAGGTAGCAAAAATTTACTTTCAGATTTTTATTTTTTATATTTTAAAAATCCTTCGGTCTTCGGCTTCGGCCAAAGGTTAGATGAATGGCCGAAGTTCAGCCTCGGCTTCGTCTTCGGCCAAAAAATCACCTTCGGTCGGACACTAGTGTACACTACATAAAATTTAATTAATGAAATATGCATATATTGAGTTGTGGTATTGATGAGTTCAAGAGTTTTTGCCGCTGTTTTATTTTCTTTTGCATGAAATGCAAAGTAATATTCCATGTACTATATTTGAAGCATAATAATTCATTTGATTATGGCATTTTTGTCGGTTTTGCTGCTACATTTTTTGTTTGATTTTTTTTTTTTGCGTCTTTCACAATCAGAATTATCTAAACTGCACACACACACACACGTACACAAAAGTGCCATCTCTTTTTCTTTGATTTCTTATACACCAAGTATTTATACACGAGTGCATTTTTTTTTTTCTTGTGTATTTTTTTTTTTTGGTTTTTGCGTGTTGAAATTCATGTCATTTTGAAATTCGCATTTCGAATACGAAATGCGATTGCATTATACTAGTGGCAAGGAATATCCTAGGCTGCCACACCCAAAAAAAAAAGAAAGAAAAGAAAACTCAACATTCATTTCTTCATCCCTTCATGCATTCATACATACATATTCATTCATTTATTCCTTCAACATGCAGCAAACAGCAAGCAAACATTCTGCGAATGCAGTGACTGAGTATTATTTATGCCCTACGCTAGAAATCTATTTGCGCTGCACCACAAATCTCGGCTTAGCTTAGCTTACCAAGCCCATGCTCAACTACTAAATATACATATACATACAAACATACATAGCTACCGGGCAACCATCGTCATCTTCATCGTCATCCTCATCAACAACATCATCCATAGTCATCTATGTTTGTGTGCCTGTATGTAAGTATGTATGTATGTATGTATGTGTGCAGGGGTGTGGCGACGACGTCAGCCAGCAAACAACTAACTTTCATGCCCATTGTATTCGAATTGCATTCGCATTAAATCGAAGCGAAAACTTTAGCATTTTAGTTTGGCGTACAACTTTCATTCGCAGTTATTTTCATTTATTTGCTTGCGTGTGTGTGTGTGTGTGTGTGTGTCGAATGTTTTTGTACTTCTACTATGTACTCGTACCAGTATAAGTTTGGTTACAGTTGTTGTTGTTGTTATTGTTTTTATTGCCAGCAATGCCGTAAATTGTAGACACATATACACAATTCACAAACGCTCAGAGAGAGAGAGAGACATACATACACACAGCATCGACTCGAGTATTGAATTTCTTCTTTTTGCACCCATATCTGTGTGTAAATTTATGATTGCCCCATTTCCGATTTTGTCGCACAATTCTTCGCTTATCTCCGAGAAGAGTGGAGATTTTTTTTTTTGTTGCATGCATTCGAATATGTATGTATATATGTGTAGGTACTCATCGTATTCGTATGCATATGCATCTGCATGTTTGGGTATATGTGTGTGTGTGTGTGTGTGTGCCATTTATTTGCAATGTTGTCGGGTTACATTTCTCCTCTCACTCACTGGCTGGTTGACTAGACTCTCTGTGCTGTCCTGTGCAATTTGGTGTGCCTTCCTGCCTGCCTGCCTGCCTGCCTTTGTTGCATACTTGCCTTGCCTTGCTTGCCTTTTATGGTTATGTAACTCTGCCCTGGATTTAATTTTGACAGTTCAAAGATAAATTGTTTATGCATCCAGTGGATTGTAAACTGAAGAGAATGTAAATAAATTCATGGGTCTATTGTGTTTTTTCTGTGCTCTGGGTGTTTTATTATTTTTTTCCGCTATTTTTTTTTGTTTGTTTGTTTGTTTGGTTTGTTTATTTTGCATTCACAATCAGAGTGCAATTGACAAGACCTTAAAAATTATTGTTTGTTCTATTTTTCTTCTTTTTTTTGTTTGTTTTGTTTTATTTTGAGTTTGGTGTTGTTGTTGATAGAGTTGGATTTTTTAATTATTGGAAATCATTTTTTCTTTAAAAATATTTTCACAATTTAATTTTACATGAATAGATTTTCTCTGCGCATATGAAAGGAGACGGTTGGTACTTGGACGATGAGACCAATCACTCTTTTTCCACTGGAAAGATGGCGTCAGTCTTCACAACGGAGGTTTTCGCCATCCTAGACGTGGTGAGCTGGATAATTGAGATGAGGTGGCATGGGAAGTGCATGGGCATCTGCAGAGATAGCCAAACTGCACTGAAGGCTCTTGCTAACCCAGTCAGCTCCTCAAAATTAGTCAGCGAGTATAAGGCAAAGCTAAATAGTGTTGCAAAACACAACAACTTATGCCTTATATGGGTTCCAGGACACTATAGTATTGCAGGGAATGAATTAGCTGATGAGCTAGCTATCAACATCATTCTTCCTTCCAGGTCCGAATGGGATGGCCAATGTCCCGATTTCGGTCCCTTTGCTCTCAATTGGTATACAGACGGCTCGAAAATGGACTGTGGTTCTGGTGCCGGAGTTGCTGGACCCAATACTAGAATCTCAATCCCTCTGGTTATTTGGCCCAGTGTCTTTCAAGCAGAAATATACGCAATTGAGACCTGCGCTAATATAAACCTGTAGAAAAGGTCTTAAAGGCGCAAATATAGTAATTTTCTCAGATAGCAAGGCGGCTCTCTTAGCACTCTCTTCATGGAGTTTTTCGTCTAAACTGGTCAAAGAGTGTTTTGATAGTCTCCAGCGCTTGTCTACCCGTAACAAAGTTACGCTTTGTTGGGTACCCGGCCACCATGACATTGCTGGTAATGAAGCCGCCGATGAACTGGCTAGGCAAGGTTCATCTACCAAGCACTTTGGCCCCGATCCGTTTTGCGGAATCGGCTGGGCCTCTACGAAATCTATCGTTGAGGAGTGGTCTAAGGCAAAATGGCTAGAGTATTGGAATTCTATCCCGGGTTTAAGACAGGCAAAAGCTCTCACCATTCCGCTTGCCCAAAATCAGCCCATCTCTTATTCCAAACTTGACCTTATGGAAGATGACGAGACGACACTTCACATTCTGTGTGAGTGTCCGGCCTTGGCTCGGCTCAGAGGAAGAATCTTTGATAATTCGTTTGTGACGGCTGATCACATAAAATCGTCTTCTACGAAAGATGTCTTGACTTTTATTAGGTCAGCCGAACGTCTTTTGTCATAAAATGGGGAATGGCCCAAAAGATCTTTTAGGTCGCAGTGCCTGCCTGGTTGGGCTCCTCTAATACTAATAATAATAATAGCTATTGAAGGTTGTGCAATTGCGCCATGGGCTCCGGAACCTTTTCTTGCCGTAAGCTCTGGGGAGGTCATGCGTTCGATCAACGATTTCGTAGGTCATATCCATAGTGAATGATGGTCCAAGCTTGACTCCTGCAGAACCGAAAAGTGCTTCGCGAGATAACCTATCACCGAAATTTTTTCTGAAACTGAGAAGAAAAGACTTGAGATTACTAGGGGATATCATCATCAGGCATAACACATTAGGTCAGCACATGATCAACATGGGCGTCATCACCGATCCAACCTGCCAATCGTGTCTTGAGGACGACGTTACTACGGAGCATAACCTGGCGTTTGCGAGAATCAGATTAAAGCTGTTGGGTAGTGATGTCTTGAGTTTGAATAATATCCATATTCTCCCTCTTACTGAGCTTCTAAGGTTCATCAGTGAAACAAATATGTTCAAGATTGAGAGACCTTAGACCTTCCATTTATCCCTTCTCATATCTTTCCTGTCCGTCTACTTTCTTCTACCGATTCTGTCTTGGATATAGTACAATTTTTTTATATTTATATTTATTTAGAGAGTATTCGCATCTAAGACATGATCTTTTACATGCGCAAATTATTATTATAATATAACAAAATATTTAGTAAAGTTATTAACAACAATTTGCTTAATATAAGCTAAATGTCAAATAAGATGATGAATTTAATAAGAAATTAATATTAAAATTAAATAGGGTTAAAGGTGATCTAAAGGAAAGGAACAAATGAAGAAATAAAGTAATTAAAAGAAGAAAAAGAGAGAAAGAGAGAAAAAAGAGAAATAGACTAGGAAAAATGTTGAAGAACTAAATGCTTAAAGTTTTTGAAATTTGAAACTGTCTTAATGTTAGATGGCAATGAATTCCATAACCTTATAGCGCTAACAAAAAATAGCCTACTTGAATTTCTAAAGTTATGGCTATGGATTTGAAGGTTTATACTTCTGCTTGATTTACAGAATTGAAGCTTTTCATACAAATAATTGGGGCTCTGTGTATAAATGAGCCTAAGCAAAAAGATACAGTTCCTGACATCAAGGTATCCGAAGAGGTCAAGACCAAGAATTTTCTTACTATAAACCGAGATATGTTCGAACTTTTTTACACCATATATGTAGCGAGCAGCATTGTTAAATGCAACGAGAAGTTTGTGTGAAGACCTTGAGTCAAGTTTACTATAAACAACTTCCGAGTAGGTAATTATAGGCACTAGTAGTTTCAACACTAGCTTACGTTTAGTTTCACACGGTACAAATGCAGCAGCCATCCTAAGATTTCGCAGGACCACGTACGCTTTACTCACCACAGAGTTAATTTGATCATCACACGAAAGATATGAATTAATAATAAATCCAAGGCTCCTGACCTTATTAACGAACTTCAGCTCGGTTCCATTGAGAACAATGGGGGGGAATATCGGTGTGTAAGTAAGACGCTTGCGAGATAGGCAGAACAAATGATTTAATTGGATTTAATTTGAGCATGTTATCACTAGCCCACTTGCTAATTGTACATAAATCTTCATTTACTCGTGCACATAAATCCTCAACAAGACCTATAGGTCTAGATAAGTATATCTGGAGGTCATCAGCATGAGCATGCATGGAGACATGACTACAAACAGCAAAAATATCATTTAAAAACATAGTAAAAAGAAGCGGACCAAGAACAGAGCCTTGAGGCACACCTCTATTTACTGTCTTGTACATCGAATAAGCATTACCAATCTTTACTCTTTGAGATCTACCTTCTAAATAGCTTTCCATCAACCGTACCGCTGTGTCTGAGAATCCAAAGCATTGTTTCAACTTTCTGCAAAGCAGAGAGTGACTAATGCTATCAAATGTTTTAGAGAAATCTAAGAGGCATAATAAAGTGAGATGACCCTTATCATATGGTGTTCTAATATCGTCCAGAATTTTTACAACAGCAGTGGAACAACTGTGTCCAGAGCGGAAACCAGACTGGAGAGGAGATAAAAGGCTAGACTCACTAAGGTTACTAGAAATCTGTTCAGCCATGAGTGATTCACAGACTTTGGATAGAGATGACAATATACTAATAGGGCGGAAATCAGCTGGTGTTGAGGCCATCGATATTTTTGCTATCGGAATAACTTTAGCCACTTTCCAAATTTCAGGGAAACGAGAGCTAGTGATGCAGTGATTAATAATGTGTGTCAGAGGACTGAGAACATAGGGTGTTATGAGTTTTATAAATTTTATAGAAATACCATCTACTCCGATAGCATTCGATCTAATTTTCTTTATGCAGCGAGCCACATCCGTTTCACACACGGCATCAAACTGGAACCCAGCAGGAGATTTGGTAGTATTCATATGATCAGAGAACTTGGGTGAATTTGATTGAGAACCGCATACAAAGTAATCATTGAGTGCATTGGGATCAATCCCACACACACCGGATTTAAATTTACGCACACCAATTTCCCTTAAATTGGACCATAATTGTTTAGGGGGTAATGAAGGATTCAGCTTGGATGTGAAGAACATCTTCTTCAGCAGTCAAGCTTTTGTTCTGTAGGATTTCTCTTCCATTTATTATAACTTTTATGACGCTTCTTTAATGCTAGCCTCACCGAGTGCGTAAACCAAGGACAAGTGCTATTTGTACTACGACACGCACGTAGGGGTACGTGGCTATCAATGGTCTTTGAAACTGATATGAACATATGTAGTACAACTATATCCGTTACAACTTGAAATGTTTAAGAAAACGAGATAAGCTAATATAAATACAGCTACTTAATTATGGTTTATGGCCACCTAATAGTGCCCATTCATTTAAATCTAACTAACTTAAAAAACCATCCATTCCCTATTCTATTAAGTATTTGTTGTTGTTGTTTATGAAAATATAAAGTTTGTATTATTTAGCTTCAAACCTCACGATGCGTTCAACAATATAAAGAGCAAATGCTTTAAAAATATTTGCCGTTAGCATATAACAACGACAACGCCACTTTGAAACTTACTTACATGCATACAAACATATGTAACTATTAATTTACCTTAGTATGTGTTTTTGTGTGTGTGTGTGTTTGTTTATGTATTCTAAAGATTTTCGTGGCGACGGATAACAATTGTTAAACAAGTTATATAATACATATTTTTTGAGATTTGTTGATAGGAACGCCATAAGCCGATGACTACGAGAACTGCGACTATATTTACATACAAATATACAAGAGACTTAGCTTTAAAAGAAGAAGAAGCAGAAGTAGAGTAAGAAGACTCTTTCCAGCATACCAAATCATCAAGCCGCTTGCTCTACATACATACATACATAGATGGTAAATGTTTGGCCAACTTAGGGCTTAATCAATGTAAAAGTTTTAGCCTAATCGTTCTCAATTATTCAAGTGAAACGTGGCGTTTAACTTTTACGTGAGTTAAGAACTTTTGAAACTCACACTACTAACAACTACAGCCTCACATATCCAAAGGATGCTATAAAGCTATGAGTTTTCGAACAATGAAGTTAAAAAGCAGCAGGCACAAAGTGGGAAATGGAAATGGTGGAGGGTGGAGGCAAGGCCGTATTTAGGGGGAGGTTTTGGGGGTTCTGACCCCCCCCCCCCCCCCGAAATGTGGAAACTTTCTTCTAATTTTTTATATTAATTTCCAGTGGATGGAAAAAAAGTAGAAAATAAAATCTATTGGAAGATTTTTGAATATTTTTTACTTCCATCGGTTTTTTTTCTAAAAAGTCAAGCAAATTTGAAATCTTAGTTACACTATGCGACCAAATCTGATTTATTTTCTTTGACATGAGGCTTGATTTCGGATTCAAAAAGAGAAGGTGATACTGAGCAATCCTGCATTCATAGTTTTTCTATGTCAGTAACTGTTTTTGATTTAAAGCTTCGTCGTGAAACATATTGAAAAGTTTAAAAATTAATGAAAAATAGAAAAAACTGTCGGATCCTTGTAAAATTAGACTTATGTGAAAAGTAATACAAAGCAATATTTTATTATGCTAAACTTGTCCGTCATATTTGATTAGGAATTTTAAATTTTTAAAATCTGACTGCAGATTTGTAACCAGCGCCCCTTAAAACACTGCGGACCACTGCACCTTTCATTATGTCTGGCGGTGAGTGTGAGTAAGATAAAATATGTTCTTTGTAAATTTTTTCCTGCACCTGTAGACATAAACACATCCCCTGCTTTAAGGGCGCATGAAAACAATATGACTTAGGATTTATTTGAAAGGGCATGACTTAGCCTTTAATTCCTAATTTTCGAAGTTTCTAGCACGTCAGGGTTCAGCTCTACAATTTCTCAAAAATGGCCAAAAACGGTATTTTTAGGGATTTCAGTCCCAATTTTTCTAAAACGTGACGTAATGCGAAGTTTCTGACCTCAGATTTATTTTCAGCATGAAAAATTTATGCTAGGAATCATATTATCTGCCAAACCCATGCAGGGCAGTGTTATTGGATCAGCTTCAAAGTTTTTGAAGACAATCTTAAAATGTAATTAATTCTTTAACCCATTATTGCTCAGAGCACCCCGACTCGGAAGATCCCTTTTAATGCTGTGACTGCACGAATTTAGGGAATATATGCCAACTTCATCCGGGTTCCTCATAATTGATAATGGCCCGAATTCCCACGGATAATCGTTTGAAAAAATTAGCCTCTGAATATTTTTAGCATTATTGGTCATTATTTTAACTTTGGGTAATGGAAAGTCAAGGAGTTATCGAAATTATGTCCTTGACATTAAAAAAATGCATTTGGAATTCACATTGAATAATATTTATTTGAAAAAATTGAAATTGATTATTCTGTAAATTTTATGTAATTTTCGGCCATTTTTTTTAGGTTAAGATTAAAAAAAAAAACTCGGAAAAAACAATTCCTAAAGCTTTAAGGCATTTATCCACTCTTGTCCCTTGACTGATAGGGTCCATCAAATGCAACATCGTATCTAATTTATTTATTTAAACATCACTTTCATAAAAATTATTTATGAATATTTTCTTCGAATGAAAATCTCTCCCCCCCCCGAAAAAAATCCTGGCTACGGCCCTGGGTTGAGGGGATGAGGAGGGTAGCTGGGATGAAAGTATCACCATATTTATGTGTATACATACCTCAAGTGGTTGTTGTTACCTTAACGAAGTTGTAGCGCAGCAATATTACAAACAGAAAACTTTCGCTCTCTCACAAAATTATTATTTGTAAGTTTTAAATATAAGTACATAGAAATATATGTACGCATGTATGTGTATGTGTGAAGGTAGGTACCAGGTACGTACTACCCCATCTACCGACATAGATTTGTATTAGTATTTATGTATGCATAAGATGAAATAATCGAGCATGAAGCTCTGCTGATAGCTTGAACTCTAAGAGAATTCATGCATACTACTTACTTACTTCATACTGAATACTACTATGTATATATGTAAGCAGGACATGGAAAAATGCAGTGAATCTTAAGCTTTAGCTATAAAACTAGGGTTGTCTGCATTCAACTTCAATACTACAAAACAATCAATTGTCTATTTAATAATATCAAGTTTTGCAAAGCAAAATAGATAATAAAAAAATAGTTGTGAAACCCTGCAATGTGAAAATTTTTGCTGTGTGGCATTTGGTATTAGTTTTTCTGCCGCTCGTTCATTCATTCATTCATTCGTTCGTTCGTTCTCGAATGACACATCATAATGCCATACACGTCAGTAGACTTACCGGAAACGGAAGCAAGCACTAAAGTACACCTGTGAATAAGCTTTTGTGACTATAATTTACAACTACTTCAACTGTGCTCTAAGCACTGAACCGAATTCGGAATTACACGCTGCAATGAAATGAAACAAAACTATTTAGAAAACAAAAATGAAAATGGGGGAAAAAAAAATTAAAAGTTGTAACTAGAGAAAGAGAACAGAAATAGCAGACCGACAGATTTCATAAAAGTTTTGCTTTTTTGTTTTTTTGGGTTTGCTTTTGTATAAAATGTTCAACTAACACAAAATGTTAGCTATGGCGGAAACGGAAGTCTTTCATGAATCACAGATGATGAGAGAAGAAAAAAACGGAACAAGTAGAGAACAGTGAATAAGAAGATATATTAACTTTGGTAAATTATCGAAAAAGATTAACATATATTTCTAACAATAAGGCGGGGGAAACATTAAAAGTTTCATATAAAATTATTTGAATATATTTTGAGGTCTTGTTGTTGTTGAATGGGAATTACCCCTACGGAAAATGGGAAAGGTTCTGGAACCTATCACGTGACAGGTTTTTAAACTTAGAAACCGTATGAAATTAACCTGTAACTTTAACAAGGAGTTGTCATTGAAAAGGGTGAATCGGGCCCCAATAGATAACTTTGCACCGGTCCAAAACTGTCAGTTTCAATACAAAAGCAAAAAGAAAAAAAAAACATTTTTTATTTATTTATATATTTTAATTTATATTTATTTATTTTTATTTTTATTTTTATTTTTATTTTTATTTTTATTTTTATTTTTATTTTTATTTTTATTTTTATTTTTATTTTTATTTTTATTTTTATTTTTATTTTTATTTTTATTTTTATTTTTATTTTTATTTTTATTTTTATTTTTATTTTTATTTTTATTTTTATTTTTATTTTTATTTTTATTTTTATTTTTATTTTTATTTTTATTTTTATTTTTATTTTTATTTTTATTTTTATTTTTATTTTTATTTTTATTTTTATTTTTATTTTTATTTTTATTTTTATTTTTATTTTTATTTTTATTTTTATTTTTATTTTTATTTTTATTTTTATTTTTATTTTTATTTTTATTTTTATTTTTATTTTTATTTTTATTTTTATTTTTATTTTTATTTTTATTTTTATTTTTATTTTTATTTTTATTTTTATTTTTATTTTTATTTTTATTTTTATTTTTATTTTTATGAGAGCCACATGAGCATTATCTGTTCGATCGCTTTTAAACCAATATGAAAGGTAAAGAACAAAGTGAGCGAGCAAATCGAAAAAGAACCACTCTGTGTTATTACAAAAAAAGTTGTCTTCGCTTACACGGAGTGGTTCTGATGCGAAATTTCACGAATAAAAATACTGAGTACAAAAGAGAACTTTGCCATGACGCAATCGAATCAGTGGGTAGCTTTGATGAACTACCAATTCGTTCATGATTATGATCGATTTTGAAGCGGTTTTTGGTTTGAATTTTTGTTTGAGTTTTGGTCTAATCTAAGTTGGATTTTGATCTGGATCTTGGCCTGAATCTTGGTTTGAAGCCTGATCTAATCTAAGCTCGATTTTGATCTGGATTTTGGCTTGAATTTTGGTTTGTATTTTGGTCTATTCTAAGCCGGATTTTGATCTAAATTTTGGCTGAATTTTGGTTTGCTGATTGGTCTAATCTAAGTCTGATTTTGGTCTAGATTTTGGTCTTGGATTTTGGTTTGAATTTGGGTCTAATCCAAATCTGGTTTTGATCTGGATTTTGGCTTGAATTTTGGTTTGAGTTTTGGTTTTATCAAAATCTGATTTTGAAATGGATTTTGGTTTCAATTTTTGTTTGAGTTTTGGTCTAATCAAAATCAGATTTTGAAGCGGTTTTTGGTTTAAATTTTGGTTTGAGTTTTGGTCTAATCTAAGTTGGATTTTGATCTGGATCTTGGCCTGAATCTTGGTTTGAAGCCTGATCTAATCTAAGCTCGATTTTGATCTGGATTTTGGCTTGAATTTTGGTTTGTATTTTGGTCTATTCTAAGCCGGATTTTGATCTAAATTTTGGGCTGAATTTTGGTTTGCTGTTTGGTCTAATCTAAGTCTGATTTTGGTCTAGATTTTGGCCTTGGATTTTGGTTTGAATTTGGGTCTAATCCAAATCTGGTTTTGATCTGGATTTTGGCTTGAATTTTGGTTTGAGTTTTGGTTTTATCAAAATCTGATTTTGAAATGGATTTTGGTTTCAATTTTTGTTTGAGTTTTGGTCTAATCTAAGTTGGTTTTTTGATCTGAATTTTAGCTTTAATCTTGGTTTGAAGCTTGATCTAATCTAAGCTCGATTTTGATCTGAATTTTGTCTTGAACTTTGGTTTGTGGTT
Organism: Toxonevra muliebris; assembly: GCA_963691655.1. Lineage (NCBI taxonomy): Eukaryota > Metazoa > Arthropoda > Insecta > Diptera > Pallopteridae > Toxonevra > Toxonevra muliebris. Next base: position 64,899,552 of record OY829329.1, on the reverse strand, counting down.
TGGTCTAATCTAAGCCGGATTTGATCTGAATTTTGTCTTGAATTTTGGTTTGTGTTTTGGTCTAATTTAAGCCGGATTTTCATCTGAATTTTGGCTTGAATTTCGGTTTGTGTCTTGGTCTAATCTAAGCCGGATTTTTTTCCTAGATTTTGGGCTGAATTTTGGTTTGAGTTTTAGTTTAAGTTTTGGTCCAATCTAAGTCTAATTTTGGTCTGGATTTTTGTTGTCCTTAGGACTGCTTTTGATGTGAATTTTGGTCAGAATTTTGATCTGCTTTTAGATTGTTTTTGGTCGAGTTTCTGCATCTGATACTTGGTTCGAATTTTGATCTACCCTTGAACTGTCTATTGATGGATTTTGGTCGAAATTGTTGTCCGTTTTTGGTTTATTCTGAACCATTTATTAATCTGGATTTTGTGCAAAATTTTGATGAACTCTTGGTCTGATTTAAGTCTGGGTTTTGGTCTAATCTCGAACTTGAGTTTCAGCCAGAATTTTAGTCTACTCGTGGTCTGATTTTGGTCTAAATTCTAAGTCTTGGTTTGAATTTTGGTATACTCTTGGACAGCTTTTGATCTTAATTTTGAGTAATGAGCTTTAGTCTACTCTTGTACTGATTTTGATTTATATTTTGGCCAGAATTTTGTTATGCCCATGGTTTATTTTTGGTAAGAATTTCTACCTTAACTTCGGTGTGATTTTTGCTCTACTCTTGGTTTAATTTGGAACTGCTTACTCTCAGACTATTAAATAGTCCTCAAAGCATTTAATCCTTGAGCTACTATGTGAACAAGGTAACGTTAATTAGGTTATGGTAACCTCAATGGTAATGAGATAGTTAATTATTAGTCACGGGAGACAAGGGTCAAGAAAGTTTCCTTGTCTTTGGTTTCTTTTAAATTTAAAGTTGAAAAAAGGGAGCAGGAAGTTTTACTGGGCACATTTCTTGAAGCTAAGGCATTCAAAGCTGTCAATTAGGGGACTGTACTCGAACTATTGGCGCTAATTTGCGTGGCTTAAAAAAAAAAAAAGTTCACAGCCAAAAAAAATATTACAGTAACGGTGGAATAGCTTGCCTCCATGAACTGCATTTAAAGCATTCATCCATCTATCGTCGAGAATAGATACTGCATAAACTTTCAACCAGGGAATTTCACAAAAGAATCGATGTCATGCTGGACTTTTACTTCACCACGGCCAAAAAAGCTATAAACCAGATCGTGTGGGAAAATGGATTCAATAAATCGACATTGATACGTTGCATACTTTAAGGCATAATCAAAATATATCGGTTCTATCAGGGCTTTAAAATTTAATTTTAAAAATTTAATTTTAAATGAGTTTTTTAAATACTTTTGCCTTACTACAAATGATTTATATATTTTACAAAAAATAAGTGAAACGAACTCACAATAAATTGGTTTTATTGTCAAGTTTCGTAGCATTACGTTAGTGTTTTTTTTTTGGTTCACAGTTGTTATGGACATATATTTTTTTTTGTTTGTCATTGATGCAAAATGGTATTTCCGGTACGAATGTTAATTAAAAATAGTTTGTTCACATCAACGCCGATTGACACGATAAATTGTCAATTACAACGCAATCATATCCGGTCATCAAATGTGCGCGCCGCTATGCGCCTAGAGTCATGAGCTACTCATTCCTACACAGATAGACAGACAGATAGACACAGGCTGATTAAATGTGATAACCCAGTTAAAAGGGAAACATTGCATGCGAGACTTTCATCATAGTTTGCGCATCCCCTGCAGGAAGTGCAAACACAAAATAAAACATTGAACACAAAAATAACTCAAAACAAAAAAAAAAAAAACAAAAACTGAGGAGAGTAGATTTGGAAAAAATGTCGAATGCCATCAACACTTTTGCGAAATGGAAATTCGAACAGCAGAATCAGCCCCAACATTGGAATTGGTCAGTTGCACACTTCTACTGCTACTAATGTTCGACAGAATTTCACCTAAATATATACTATATTTTTTTTTGTATTTAAAATTGTGTTGTCACACACAAACACACATACGTACACTAACACTGAAAGGCACACATACGGTTGTGGTAGTGATACTGGTGCTACTCCTGGTGCTGGCTATTGCGTTCGAGTCTCAACTCAATTCAACCGCGACTGTGTACTTCCGTTTCCGCTTCGTTAATAGAGTTAGTTACATGTACTCGTTTTGGTGTGTTGTGTGTATGTATATGTACTGTCGGTCGTAGTCGTAGTGCTGGTTGTGGTGCTGGTATGTTGTTGTTGCTGCTTCATAGCCATTTAACCAAACGTTACTTATATTGGCGTAAATTGGAAAAAGCAATTTGCAGTGCAAATCACAAAACAACAACAAAACAGCAATCGAAAGAGAAAGTCCAAAAAAAAAAAAAAACAAAAAACAAAAAAGAAACATAAAATTACATCCATATCCCTGGTATTGCTATTTAAATGAATATTTTTCCATATGTTACGGTAGTTCGGTTGAAAAGTTTTTGCTTCTTTGTCAACTTTGATTGTGAAATTGTTCGTATGTAGATGTTAGTAAATTGTAATAAAAAAAAGAACAAAAATTTTAAATAATATACAAAAAACCCATAAAAAATCGAAATGCGAGAAGCACTAAAAATATCATTTTAAAAGCAAAAACTATTTTTTTTTTAATTTCACCTTCATTAAAGTTATCTTCAGAAATCGAAGGCGAAACTTTGGATGATCGATATCAACCCTGAAATGTCATAGGCTTCTCACCCATATCCTTTTTCTTGTCTTCGTCACTAACCTTTTGTTATTGATTTCATTTTTTTAAGGATCATTTTTGATTCAGAACATCTAAGCTCTTTGGAGATTGAATGACACACTTAACAATAACCTAAAATCAAACTCTGTGTGTAATCTTGTCTAGTCTAGTCTAACTATGACCAAGTGTTAGCTAGTATTTCACAATCGGGTTTCCAGCTCCACAAATAACCAACTTGTTATGAGTGGAGCAAATATTTGGGAATCAACAGTTCTTAATGCTTTAGTCATATCAATTCACTGTGACGTTGGCTGCCATAATAAACAAATATGTTTGGTGAGACAAAAGAAGTAACTCCGGCTATGGAAATATTGTACGAAATATTTCATTCCGACTGATTTCCGCATTTTTTCATTTTATTTCATTCTATTTTTTTGAGCTGGAGTATTTCAAAACCTACTGGGGGTTTCTAGGAACCGCATTCAACATCAGCGATAAAGCTGTTAGGTTACTGTAGAATTTCTAGCTTTTTTGATTACTTCGAAAATGTTCAAAACGTGGTATACGTAGTTCTATTCTACCGCCATGGCGCGCCACACAGTGTAGCGTCTACATACAACCGGTGGACAAAAATAGAAGGAGTAGTGGTAGGACAATGAAATTTTGCACAGATATTTTTTAGGTAAATAGTAAGAAATATTGCGAATTTCAACTAAATCGGTTAACGGACACGCCCACTTCCTATATAAGCTGAATGAAAAAATTATAATATCTCAAAAACTTTTGAAGTAATAAACTTGATAAATTTTTGTGCAGTGGCTACTGATACTGTAAGGATTTCTTAAAACAAAAATGGTTAAGATTGGAAATAAAGGCGTGGCACGTCCCATACAAAACAAGCGCCTAAATCAGTTTTTTGGCACAAAATTGCCATAGAACCCAATCTCATGCCTTGAAAATTGGAGTAAGATTTTTGGTGTGCTCACATTTTTCCAAAAACCTGCTTTTTTCATTCGAGGTTCCGCTAGAAAATTGATTACTACGTCTAAATATGCAAGCATATGCAGCTGAAATTTTTTTCTTATTATTGTAGAGATATCTCTTGAACGAAATAAGTAAAAGAGTAAGAGAGGACGTTTTTGGACAATTTTTTTAAAAGCTCTTTAAACTTTGGAGTTTTCTTCTTTTTTTTGTGTTTTAAGATGGTGATTTTTTAAGTAATGGTACTTCATAACGAAAAATTACAGGAGTTAAAAGTGAACCTACCAAAGTAGTATTTGCTGCAAAAAAATGTCATTGTTGCAAATGCTTGCCTTTCAATACGTTTTTTATGGCAAAATAAAAGTAATTTCCAAAATCCATTTTAAGCTCATCTAATTGAAGTATTTACAATTGAACTACATTCAAAGTGAACTTTTACTGATATTTTTCTTCTTTCCCAATCAAAACAATACCTTTCATTCATATTCCAGATTTTCACTATGTCATATTCAAAGGCAGAGGGAGATAGAGATGATTTACTTTATCAAATTGCTAACATATGAAAAACAAGCAATAGGGGTATCTCTTGTGTAATGATTGCCGATATAAAAAACCAGAGAGTGAATGCGATGCTGAGAGGAAAATTCCTCCGTCATAAATTACTGAGATGTAGGAGAGGCAAATCATTGAGTTTCATTCATATAGGTGAGAGAGAACTATGTCAATAACATAACTCTCTCTCTCTCTGCTTGCAGAGAACGTTGCTTGGTGTAACATTTTCTGTTGTGCTAAAATATGCTCAGTGTGATCATGGCCAGTGCTGCCGAAGGTACTCCGATCGGAGTATTCGTACTCCGCTCAAATCTCAATCCTCCTGTCCTCCCCAATCGGAAAAAAACCTCCTATTTCATATTCTTGAATTTTCGGTTGTAAACGTAAATCAAACTAAATATGTTCTGTTGGGTTATTTTAGTTTCTGTCTGTGAAATATTTGTTACTATGACTAGCTCTACTTTATTTATCGCTGGATTACTGTCAAAATTCAAAAGTTCGTGTTCCATTTCCAGAAGTTTTTGCTTGTCTTTGTGTTAATATTTGTAATTTTTGACAATTGAAATCAATAGTAGAAAAACCGCGTAAAAGTAAGTTTGCATATTTAATAAATATCAATAAATTAGTAATGAATTTATATATATATATTAGATTTGGAACTGGAAGAATATTGGTGTGAAATTTTTTATTTAAAGAATGCTTTAAAAGAGAAAATGCTTTCAAAATTGGAAAAATTTATTATTTATCCACATAGCAGTACAGCGGCAAATATAATTTTTTCTCAATTGAATCTAATTAAAGACGAAAAACGAAATTGCTTGCTTACTGCAACTTTTAATGCAATAATGGTTGGTAAGAAAAGCTACAAAAAAAAAAAAAAAAAAAAAAAATGATGCCTCCTTCTAGGTACCTTCGATTAAGCTGGTTCAAAGTACCACAAATGTTATTTTACCCAGTTTTGAGAAGAAAGATTGCTTTTTTTTTATTATTATTTACAGATACTACCATATGTTTCCAAAGAAGGAATATTTGGTTTTTAAGTATATAAATTTGTTTTATTTTCATAAATTTTTTAGCTTTAAGTATGAAGTGAAGTTGTAACAGCTGTGAATGAAAAAATGTATTTTTTCTAATAAAATGTCTATACATTACTGCAACTGTTTGCAATTATCTAAGACTCTAGATTCTAAGTAATACTTATTTGAAAACTTGGAAGACATTTTGGAAAATTCCTTCCTTGTAAAAATCCTTCTCTTAAAAGGAAAAATTTCTCCCCTTAAAATTTTCAAAACGGCAACACTGATCATGGCAGATCCGCCGACCAAGTGCCGTGCTCTCTTTTAGTTTTTCTTATATGAGGTTTTTCGCTCTCTTAAATTGAGAGCGTAAAAACTTCACACAAAAAAAAAAACCAAAAGAGAGAGAACGACACTATGATGTGAGAGCGCTGAGCGCAGTGGTTTTTATATGAGTTGAAATCACAAAACACACACACACACATACGTGTCACGAAACACTTATACACACAATTGATGATGAAATAATTTTTGAATTGACAGTAGAGCCTAGATTGAAAAATAGAGCGCCATGTTGGATGCCGATACCTCTACAATTTTTTTTCTGGTTTCAATATTGTTTGGTTTGATTGGAAGATACAAGAAAATACAATAAATAAAAAAACAAGGAAATTAGGTCATTCCCGCTTGAAATATAAAACTACCTTAATTTGGCGAAAGCATGAGCTTTTCTGTTAACGTGCTTGACTAGCACTAAAAACTGCTACTTATAATCTGAATCAATACACACAATTTAATCTTTAGTAAATTAAGTTGTTTTCAAAATTGAAGCTGCAGCACTGACATCTCGAAATGAAAACATTTGCACAATTGCATAAATAGCAAAAAACAACAACCTTGAATTATTATTAAGATATCCTGTATATGCTGCTACTGCTATTGTTACTGAAGTTTAGTTGAAAGTCACAAGATTTATGTATTTGTTTTTGCTCTGTTAGTGATTTTGTGACAATAATATAAAAGAGAGAAAAAAGAAACAAGAATGTTTTGGGTACCAAAAAAAAAAAAAAACAAAAAAAAAAAAAAAACGAAAACCAAAATAAGAAGATGCAGGAAAAAAACAAACATAAATATTCTCAAAAAAACCAAAAAAAAAAACCGAGAAAGAAAACATCGAATGCCAAATATTTTGACGTGCTTCAAAAATACTGAGCAATAACAAAAACAACAGCCACACACACACACATACACATACATAGATGTGTATATTTATCGTTATTATGGTTGTAAATAGAAAAATAGAGATAGATTTACACGCACACATTTTACACATACATACGCATGAGTTGAGTAGTACCAACCTTTGTAGTAGCCACTCATACTCGTTGAATCAAAAATCGCATGCATAGGAATAGAATTTCACTTAGTCTTTGAAGATTTACGAGCAACACGACGTTTGGACAAGCCGCACGTACGCATTGGACATCCGGGGCATTCCATCCATTCCAGCAAGTATATAAGCAAGCAGCAGGCCGTCAAACGGCAGCGGACGTCGTGTATACTAACTGTGTATTTGCCCGTATAGTTGTGCTAATGATAGTCTGGTTGGTTTGGTTCCATGCTGATTTCTTTGGGGTGTTGTAGGTAGTGTGAAATGGGTGTCAGCTCTGCTCTGTGAGGATGTGTGTGTGTGTGTGTGAGTGTGTTTGAGAGCGGAAAGATCCGCTGCTACAGAGTAGAGTACCTACAAGTAGAGAGCAAAAAGTGCGATTTCAAGAATTAATTGGAGCATCTTATGTATGCGAGAGCATGTTCATAAGTCTTTTGGAATATATTTACGCAGCATTACAGAATGAAGAAATTAATTTGGTATCCTTGTTGTCGTCATGGTCCTGGTTTACGTTGGTTTATTCGAACGATGCTTGCTTCTCGTATAATTTATGACTTACTTGCCATTTTGTTGTTGTTATTGTTTAGTTTTTTCTTCTCCACTTGATGTTTATTTATTTTTTCTTATTGTTTTCTTCTTTTTTTTTGAGGGGGAAGGAAAAATTGGTAGTGATGTTTTGGAGGCTTTGCCCAAAACCAATTATTTATTTAATCTGCTGCTCTTTTTTGTGTGTTGCCAAACATTTACTAACATTCCGCGTTTTTCTGTGGGACATTACACTCAACAAAAATTTGTTAGTAGTGATTAGATGATTTTACTTTACTCAGTTTTTCAGCATAAATTAATCAACTTTAGTTGAGTGGAGTAACCGCTGATTTGGAGTATCCATTCGTTAGCAACTTATTGAGATTGTGAAAGCCTCCCGAATGAATGATTTGCCTGGTGTTTTGAAAATTATAGTGAAATTAATTTTTCATATGGATTGAAATGACGTCAAGATAAGGGAAACGTCTCACACCAGAAAAGTGCTAGACCAAGAAAAGAGTAAAAATTTAAAGTCGAGCGGTGTTGGTGTTATCGTATGGCATTTGAGGTTAGAATACAAATAATTACGGATTTATATCAGGTGATGGCAGCGTCAACTCTCTCTTCTTTATCTTCTTTCTTTTTTTTTTATATAAAGAGACCCAGAATTGTCAAAATCTTTGTTTTTGTTTTGTCTATTTCCCATTCATTTGTTCTTGTATTTTTGGTATGTCTGGGTCTTTGTAGCAACAAAGCTTTGTGTTGTTATTGTCTTTTTGTAATGATGCCATGATAAATATATCTATGTATATGTGGAGAGTACGTAAATATAAAGAAAATATAAATGTATAGAGAGAGCATACAGTTAAAAAGAAACAATAATTGGTTCAAATAATAAACACTACAAATGTTGAGCAAACGAAAGCAATGGTGTCTCTTGTTGCTCTCTTCTTCGCTCTCTCGAACACGCAACAAATCGCAGTTACTCTCTCATACTAGCTCTTCACATTCACCTATCTCATATATCTATCTCTATTTTAAGTAGTAAAGAGAACAACAAATATGATTTGCGTAAAAATGAAGAAAAATACAAACTATTATTGATAATATGTTGCTTTTTTTTGGCATTTCTAATTAAAAACCTCAGAGAGTGAGAGAAAAAAAACAGAAGAAAAGAGTGCGACTTTCTTTCATAATCATGACAGAAACTAAACACTCGGAGATTTTCAACAACAACAAGGGATTATTATTCATATAAGAGCATGGTGCGTCTGAACCAGTTTTAATTGAAAGGTTTGTGCATATGGGATTTTTGTTTTTATTATTGCAGTTTGACACCGTACCAACAGTTTTAGACAAAAAAGAAAAAAATCGCCTTTTAAAAAAAACTCGCTCAAAAATCGTGGACACTTGAGTTCGACTTTTCTTTGGCCTGTCGCGCAGACCCTAGGTGAGATAGAATTTTTTGATTTTCAGCAATCTAGTCGGCTAACAAATTCTCTACAAAAATGCTTATTACAAATTTGTCCATATCTGTCGTACTTCTCTAGATATTTTGGAAAAAGTGAAAAAAAAAAAAAACTGAACAATTAATTTAAATATTTTTTGATCAATGTATGTTGAAACAATAAAAACAAGTAACTTTTGTAACAAAATATTTATTATTTATTGGATATTGGTAATATATTATATTTTTAAAAGTGCAATCCATTAAATTCAAACACGACACAGTTGAGTTTTGAACGAAAATCGCCAAGAGCTTTGATGAACTTCAAGAAGCCAATGCAAGTTGTGCGCAAAATAATAAGTTTTTCCAATTTCCATTGAAACCAGTGCCATCATTAGTAAACTCCAAATTGATTTTACCCATGCCAAAGTTTAATCACTAAACTCTACAATCATATGGCTCAAAATATTATTTACTACTCCCAATATTAGATACAGCTCAGGTGGTGGAATTATATCCAGAATAAGCTTCTCAGGGTCGTCAGTAAACACTGGTAGGTTCACGCAGTTGAGAAAGTTCTGGGTATTTTTTTTACCTGAATTCTGCCAATTCGCATAACTTTTTAAAGTGCTGCCATTGGTCCTGCATGGCTGCGTGGCACTAAAGACTAGCTGAAGTCTGCATTAAAAAAAAAATGTTGAAAATTTCAATTTACTCTTCAAAATAATCTACTGCGATTTATTTTTATCTATTTAAACAATTATTTTTCTCTAGGAGCATTTAACGTTTTCGTTAAGCAATTAAGAATTGAACTATATTCATTTATAACCAAACTAATTTGTGTTGTTTTTGTTAATTTTATATTTATCTTTATAGCAGCTACTTATCTTCTTGAGATATATATACATATATTGACCGTTTCCTTGGTCATACGTACAATTGGTATCCAAATTAATTCAATTCAAATGCTTATACTTTATGTTATCATATAATTTTACTATACACATTCATAGTTATCAATTGTGCAATATAAATCCTGAAAGCATCAACTCCATTCGTTAACTTTAAAAGATATCAAACCAAATGCAGTTGTGATATCATGAATTCGTCGGGCAACTCATTAATGACACATTATTAAAATGAAATGTTTTCCATAAACAGCAATAATAAAAATACATTATTACAGATCGTTAACAGAATGGGTCACGTTTGTGCTTTTGGTTATTGAAGTTTCTTATTGTTAACATACACATACACACGCTCTCAGTTTTACGACCAATAAACAGAACATTTTGTTATTATCTAAATTTATGTAATGCCACGGGGCGCTTATAACCATATACTACAATCGGTTATGTTTTTACAACGTGACACTTTTCGGAAACGCATTATTTTATAAAATAAAAAAAAAATATATGTATATAAAAAGTTTTTGTTATTAAAGGTTATATAATAGTACAGGGCCGTAGCCAGAAAATTAGTTCGGGGGGGGGTTTTCATTCGAAGAAAATATTCATAAATAATTTTTACCAAACCGATTTTTAAATACAATAAATTAAATCGGTGATACTTTTGATGGACCAAATAAAATTAAAATTTTAGAAAAATTTTCCGATATTTTTTAATCTTAACCTCAAAAAAATGGTCAAAAGTGACAAAAAATTCACAGAATAATTAAATTTTTTTAAATAAATGTTATTCAATGTGCATTCTAATGCATTTTTTTTTAACGTGAGGGACATAATTTCATTAACTCATTGACTTCTCACTTTTGATGATATACCCAACCTCAAAAAAATTACCAAAAATAGTAGAGGCTCATTATTTCAAATGATCACCATTGGTAATTTGAGCCATCAATCATAAGGAATCCGGATGAGGTTGGCTTATATTCCCTAAATTCGTGAAGTCACAGCATTGAAAGAGATCTTTCTAGTCATGATGCTCAGAGCAATAATGGGTTAAAAACTAATTACATTTTAAAATTGTCTCCTAAAACTGCATGGGTTTTGCTAATAAGATGGAGTTTTTGCGAAAGAATTTTTCACGTTGAACACGAATCTGAGGTCAAAAACTTCCCACCACGCCACGTTTTAGGGAAAAAATGGGGTTCAAGCAAGTCTAATTTTACAAGGATCCGATAATTTTTTTCTATTTTTTATTAATTTTTAAACTTTTCAAACTGATTGACCTAGAAAAACTATGAATGCAGGAGTGCTCAGTATCACCTTCTCTTTTTGAATCCGTAGTCAAACCTCATGTCGAAGAAAACAAATCGAATTTGATCGCATAGTGTAACCAAGATTTCAAATTTATTTTTTTTTATATTTGACTTTTTAGAAAAAACCGATGGAAATAAAAAATATCGTTAAATAGATTTTATTTTGACTTTTCCTCCATCCATTGGCAATCAATCTCAAAAATTAGAATAAAGTTTCCACATTTCGTGGGGGGGGGGGCGGTCAGAACCCCCAAAACCTCCCCCCTAAATACGGCCTTGTAATAGTAGAACAATATTGGAAATCAACCTACAAAAGTAAAATGATTTTAAACGATTCTGAAAATGCTATTATCAAAACAATGCAATTTTTAACACATTTAAAATCAAAACAAAAACAAAAAAAATAGGGTACAACTTTTACTATGTGACTTCTTTCTAGCTTTTGTCACTTCTCTTTGGCTCTCTTTCTCTCTCTTTTCTTTCCGCCGGAAGCTGCATAAACTAAAAACAAAAAAAATCATAAATTTTACTTCTCAAGGTATTCGAGATTGTTTATTTATTTTGACAAAAAATAACGCCAAAAATTTCTGCGTGCACATGTTTTGTATTTCTTGATATCTGTTTTGTTGAGTTCGATTTTGCAAAAATAATTTGTACACGAAACGAAAAGGCGCCATAACAATTTAACTTCCTGCAAAAACAACAACAGCACCAGCAATTTCAAAGGAAGTGAAAATACACACATGTGTGATGCACACATGCTTGCATACAATTTTCAACAAATTATTATACAATTTCTAAATTAAAATATACATACATAAAAATATAAGTTTGTCTGCACGTTCCATCCCAATATTGCAATAGAGTCTTGTAGGAATATTCAAATATCAATGAATAAAATGAAAATGATGGCATGTATGTATGTATCACTCATACATACACAAACTCGCACACACAGTATGAAATAACAATTGGAGCAATGCCAAGTGTTGTCTGTATGTATTGCATAAATGTGTGAGTACACGCATACATAGTCATTCACTCATTTGGTTGTGTACATTGAGAGTACCTAGACGTAATGTGAAATCCTGTCGTTAGCTAAATTTCAATTTGCGTGTGTGTCTATGTAATTTCATTTAGCAAATTAGTATTTTTGATTTTTTTTGTTTTAATTTTTTTTTTCTTTGGGGCGAAGGGATAGGTCGGTAGATTTTTTGGGAACAATTTAACAATTTTGTAATTAGGATTCTCATGAGCTGTATTCGTGTTGAAATAATCAAAGCTTTGCATTAAAAACATGGAAAATTGCTGTTGTATTTTCATGTTTTAGGAAACACACAATTTACAGATTAGACAAGACTAAGCACATATTTGAGAGCTGTTATGGTCGAGTAATGAAGATTTAGCATTCATTTTCCAGCAGCATTGAAAAGTTCAATCATTATGAAATCAAAAATTCATTACCATTTAAAATGAAATGTTGCAATTAAAACTTCTTTCCATTGGTGTTGAAAGTTTTATTAAAAATCGATATCAACATCATTAACAATTTGAATGCCAATGCAAATGCAATTTAATTTCCATTGCAGATTTGATTGCTAATGCGAATTAAATTGCATTTTCATTAAAAACTACTATGCCAATGAATCAGTTTAGATAGTTTTTAAAAAATCGCAAAAATTATTCTTATGACACCACGGTACCGAAAGGGTTAAAATGGTAAATTCAAGTGCTAATACTAATTCACTTTCATAATCACTGAAAATTTAATTTCATTGTCATTGATAAATGCAATGCTTTATTTAATTGACATTGATATAAAATTTTAATGCCAATGCAAATTCTTTTTCATTATCTATGAAAATTTTATTGCTAATTTAATTTCCTTGCCGTTAATAAATGCAATTTTTCACCCTCCTAGTTATAATGTCATGAGAGGAGGATACTCGCTTCAGTTAACAACCTACCTTCTTCTATAGCGATATATGAATACGCATATACGAAACAACTGAGCAAAATTTAATCAAGCGAAAAACCCACCCAAGGTGTTTCCATCTGTGTACATATTGTATAGCCAAAAAAAAAAAAAATAAAAACAAAAACAAAGGATGCATTGCTGCTCATAGACTGTCAGGTTTTCTAATTTCCTGTATATATATCTACCTATCTATAAATATTTACATACATACATACATATATATATATCTATATGTATATGCACCTTTCAATGAAAATACCCAAAATATTCGTACATTTCATGTAGCATACTTAACTGGGCGTTTAAAAAAAAAAAACAAAAAAAGAGCAAATATCATGACAAAAAAAAAAAAAAAAACGCTCCGGTTTTTATGCAATTATTACGATTCCCTGCTGCTTTTGCACTTCTTGCTCACTCACTCCCTGCACGCATGGCTTGTCATAATTCATGCTGTGTAGCAGAAGCAGAAGTAAAATGAAAATTAACAAACAACAAAAAAAAAAACAAAGGAAAAAATCGGAATCTTTTGAATACAATATAAAAGGCGCCCACTGTGTGTGGCATAAAAAATTCAACTTCTCTCTCTTTCTTGCTTTCTCTAGCGAAGTTTCTTCAAATATTCTGTTGAAAGTAACGGAGAAAAAATAAAATAAAATCATGCAATGGATGTCATTTGAAATGAGTGTGACATCCGAAAAACCACAATTTGAAAATTTATTGCAAATCGAGTTAAATGTGTAGGTATGTATGAATGTATGCATGTACTTACCCGAGTGTGTATGTGTGTGTTTGAGTAAGCGAGAGAATTTGTTTATGCTCTGCAGTGTGAAACAATAAGAGACCGTGAGCGCCTCTCTTTCTTCACTCTCTAAGTACTCGCACTTTTGTGTGTTAGTTCTCAAATAACACTTGATCTGTTTTAGAGTAGATAGCCACTCTTAACCCTCTCTTTACCGGTAAAAGGGCAAAACCATAGAAATTCTTTGAAGAATTTTGTAATGTTTAAACGAAGGAAAAGAAAAATTTTAGCCAAACTTGGAATATTTATCTGCAGCTGATGCGTGGAATCCTCGATAAGTCGTCGTCCTCGTCGTCATCGCAGTCACAGTCGCCACCAAGGAAGCATAGACAAAGAAATAAGAAAACACGCTGGCGTGACAAACAAATTCAAAATTGAACATTTGCACTTACTTCTGCCGCCATATTGAGAATTTACGCTGTCACATCTCAAGGGGCAAAGGCTGAGGACATGCACTCGTACTCGTCTACACCAAAAAAAAAAAAAAAACACTTCATGTGGCGTTGGCACACGTTCCAGAAATGAATTTCTTACACACAAAAGTTGCATTCGAAAACAGTTGCTCTATAAATAAATGCACAAATGTACTTGAGTTTCTATTACTAATACCCTAAACAAAAATTTAAAAAACAAGAAAAATTAGGTAGAAACCTTCTACAAGATCTCGAGAGTTCCAAAAGTTTACAACTTCTTTCATGGTATATAACTATAGTATTTGAGCAAAAAAATTCTGAAATCTAAACGATTTTGAGGCGTTCCTAGTTCAAATTTGAAACATATTCATGTTTCTTTTACATTAACTTTCATAGCTTAGAGCTTTATACTTAAGTTATCATCAGCTCTTTGATTCATTAGGGACTCAGGCGCTTAAACCGAAGTCTATGTAAAAATAAATTGCTGCTTATAAAAAATAAGTTAGTTTTCTTTTCCTTTTCGAGAGAAAGAGAGAAACAGAACCGGATGTGGTTCGTTGGCTGGCATGGGATGTGTGTGCGCCTCGTTCGCTCGCTCACTCACTCACTTGCTAGCTGCTGCGTATGAAACTGCGCGCCAACGACTTCTGAATGCAAATTCAATACTCTACTACTACTATATTGCAAACAATTTTTAACCAAAAAACAGGAAATTGAATTTTCGACATTGTGCCAAGTGCAGTAGCAACAACAGCAACAACAACAACAACTGCAACAATAATTGTAATAATAACAACAACAATAAGAAGAAGTCTAGTGCGAACAGAAGGTTTGCGCTTTGCATACGAAAACGGAAACGAAATTTATACAGTGAAGGAAAAAAAAAAGAAAGCACCAACAATTGAAAACATGTAGCAAAATAATGGAGCAACCACGAAGCGCAACAAAGAAAAAGAAAAATACAATATCTTCACATGAATTTGTGTTATACCCAACGAATGTTTTAACCTTTACACGACTGACAAAGGCAATAATAAAAATACTCAAGTAAGTTTATGAAAAAGAAAAAGGTCGTAGAAGTTTAACTGAGAAAAAGGGCAGAAAATGTTACTGAAGTTTAAATTCCAGAGCGACACCTTTTGAATTTTCGAGGGTTACTTCGAATTTCGCAAAAATTTAGACTACTTTAGTTTGAAATGGTGTAATGAAAGAGGAATAGTTTCCAATTATTTGACTAAAAAGAAAATGCCGAAAATTATTGCATTTGCTTTAGGAATAAATCCTTTCCTCCTCCTTTCCGATAAATATCTTCCACATTATGATTTTTGTTACTGAATTAAAAAAATGTTTGAAGGAAAGAAACATTTAAAACTTCACAATCTCTTGATCTGTTAATGCGTGGTTTCATACACCATAATTTGCCTTTTGATTTTTTCATGAATGAGGATTTCTAAGCGCCATTTTCCTACGTCTTGGCAGGCAATGGCAAAACTCCGAGATTAAAAATTATCGAAGAAAAGCTTTTTACAACGACGCGTTTGAATTTTACTATACAAAAAACTGTTGGTCCCTTCCGTTCGTATCGTGAATTGATGCGAAAAGCTCAGTCTAGGCTATCAATAAGCTGTAGGATGGTGAAATCATGTATAAGGTGATAGCAAGATTGCAACAATTTCACTTTGGCAAAAACAGCACATCTTTGTTGTTAAGGCCATAATGGCGGCAAACAGTGAATGTCAAAATGAAGAAAAACATAAACAAGCAATCAAAAGTAAACAATGATTTTGACAGTCTATGGTATTGACCATGAAGAAAGTAGAAGAATGAGTTGCTGTTAACGTCACCTGGTACAAATTCACCTTGGGCTGTAGTGCCCTAATAGCAGTCATAATAGTAGTAGCATGGCAGAATCTTTATTAAAAAGCCGCATCTGGGAGGGAAACTAAGCTTAACTGTCAAACTATGAAGTGGAAGTGCTGAGCGTAGTGGTTTTAATATAAAAATAAATCACGAAACACACACGCCCCTGCGGGAAGTGGGCAAGAATATTCCCGCGGCAAGGTATGCCTGTCTTTAGAGACGACTAAAATACCCCCAAGAGAGGGAGGTCGTGACCAAAATGTCACAAAGCCCTATACCGTTCCGAAGAATGACGCTACTTCAGTCTGCAATGACGGCGCAGCCCAAAATAATAATAAACGCCAAGAAGACCCATGCGTCTCCCGCGTTTATACGAAACGGTGCTGCCGACTGCTATGAGAAAAAATAAAAACAGGCTAGTGAGCAGTAATGCTCTAGACGGCCTCTCGAGGTAATACTTAACGGTGGTTCCGGAAGAAGCTTTTCGTCGGGCGAGAGGAGTTGTTTAGCGTGTGGAAGTCTCGCACTGACTTTAGCTTTCAATGCTTTTACTACTCGTTAAATACAAAAAAAATAAAAAAAAAAAACACACAGGCTATGCACAAAATATGATTTAACAGGAGAGCCCCAAATGAAAATAAGAGCGCATGTTAGATGCAGCTACTTCTATAATTCCGCCCAGTGTTGCCAGATTTCGGGCAAGCATATTCCCTTTTAATCCATGCAATTAAAGAATTTTTGCCCGTTTTCGATTTTACATTTCCCCATTTTTATTCCTTATTATTCCTTATATAAAATACTCCTTTCTCTCCAACCATTATCAATAACATGGTCCATTGCCTTCATGATTGCAAAAATTTCTGCTTGAAAAACAGAAGCATACAACCCAACGGAGAAGTGAAGGTGCACTCCATAATTTTCAATGAAGACCCCAGGACCCGAACCGAATTCTGTTCTGGAGCCGTCAGTGGAAATACGCTTATAATCAACTCCCGGCCCAGGTCCCGGCAAAAACCAAGTTTGGGCCTCTGGAATTTGTATTGTATAGCGCTGTTTTAAAACTGGAATTGTTTGCATTGTATCGGATGGAATTGATAGAACTGTTAGATCCATATCAGTACCTTCAACAATGTCAGCAATATCCCAGCAAGTGTCATACCAATACCCATTGTGTTTAAGCCTACAGATGTCTTTGACAGCCTCTCCTTTAGCAAAAATATCAAGGAGTGGTAAGTTGAGCAATGCATCCAAGTATGGGCCAGGTGTTGTAGGAAAAGCTCCCGTACAACAAATGGCCACAGTCCTTTGAAGTCTGGCAAGAGCTTTCCTAACGCTATCAACATTAATTCCGCTCCACCAGACTATGGATGCATAGGTGATGATGGATCGAATCATAGCATTATAAAGTCATTAGACTTTATAAGGTGATGAGCCCCATGTTTTGCCAAAAATAGCCTTACATTGGCAAAAAGCTGCCAATGCCTTGGATACCTTTAGCTCAACATGAGAACGCCAAAAAAGTTTGATATCTAGAATGACTCCTAGATATTTCACTTCTTGGGATAGCTGAATAGTGATTCCTCTGAGTACTGGTAAAACAAGACCATCAATTTTCCTTCTCCTGGTGAAAAGAATAACACCAGTTTTAAGAGAGTTAACCGATAGCCCGTTTGAGCAATACCAAGAGTCAATCATATTCCGGGCAGTTTGGGCTTTCCAACAAACATACCCTACCGATTGGTCCGTGATTAAACAGGCAACGTCATCGGCAGAGGGCTGTGTGTAGATACTCGACACATTTAGGGAAACAAGCAGAGAGTCAACCAGCAGACACCACAGCAGTGGAGAGATTACGCCCCCTTGGGGACATCCTCTATTCACGCCACAAGCCACGGATTGACCACAATCAGCTTGAACCATCATAAGTCTATGTGACAGCATTGAGCGTATACAGTTAACAAGAACCGGATCCACTCCATGCTGCATTGCACATGCTGTCAAAAGTCGCGTTGTCAAAAGCTCCCTCAATATCAACAAAAATACCAATAGTGTATTCTTTCCTCATGAAATACTCACTTGAAACTTACGCATGTAAGCTCCTTTTAATCCCATAAAGGACGAGCGAGAACCAAAGTAGATAAATCGAAAGAGTAACTTGAGAAAAAATTGTTTTTGAACCTGGCTCAGGAACGGCTCAGCGACAAGACGCCATATGGCATCGCTAGGCATTACTGGGTTAATTTGTATGGCCCAATTTAGACTCGACAATAAAAATTGTCGATTCTCTTTTGAACTTGCCATTAACATTTACATTGGCGATTCTTCAGAGCAATTCTTGATTGTTTTTTTTGCTTTTTCTGTAATTTTGAAAATTAAATAAATTCATAATAAAGGAGGAATTCATATAAAAAAAAATTATATTTATAATAAGTTTCGTTTTAATTTATTTTTTATTAAGATACATATATTTTCAACACCAATTTAAAGAAATCAATGGTTAATAAAAATCAAAAATAAAATGGCAGACAAAAAAGCGAATTTCACCAAAACGAATTGCTGGAGAATTGCCAGTAAGAGCAAGTCTGTACTCTTCCCCTTTCGTTTCTCCTCTCTTCCGCACAAAGACATGAATTGCGCAATTTTTATTGTCGAATCAAAATTGGGACTATGGAAAACAAAAACTCGATACTTGCGACAACATCGAAACTTGCACCTAGCTCGATTTTCATTAAGTGCAAGAATAGAGTTTCTACTGTACTTTGTTTTGAGCTTACACTAACTTTAAATCACAAAAACTCTCAACTGCAAAATGTATTTAAATCATTGAAGATTTGAAAACGAAACTAGCTCACATTTTTGTTCACTTTATAGCGAAATGGAATTTTCCCACAATAGCACTGCTAATCTTTTTTTCCCAGTTTTTAAGATTGTTTTCGCCGTTTTCCCTTTTGAGTTAAAAATTCCCAGAAAACGGGGAAAATTTCCTATTCTGGCAACACTGATTCCGCCATTAGCAGCGGCAGTAGAGAAGGAGAGAGGGAGAGAGATGTATAGTTTTTTTCATAACAGTTAAAGTTTTCTCTCAAACAAAGAGCGAAGTCATCTATAACTCTCATTTGCGCTCTCAATTGTTAGCGTTAGTTTCCATTAACCGTTATCCGCTATTTATTTATGTAATGTGATTTCAAGAATTTTAAATTACACTCGTAGCTGACTTTATCCGAAATTATTTAATAAAAATATTCTAAACATGCAGTAATAGTTTCCGATTTCTTTGATGTGAAAACAGTGAAATTAAATTTTTATTTTTTCTAGAAAAAAAAAGAATTAAAAAAGTGTATCCAAACCTTAAATTTTTGTTTAATTGATATTTTATTCTGGTTACTGTGCAATTTATTTTTCAAAAGAAAAAGTTTTTACCAGCATGCTGCTCAACAAATATCGAAATTAAGGGTAAGTTTGATATCTACTTTGTTATTAAGAAAGAGAGGTTAAGAACTTCAACCTTTACAATTTATTTCAATATTATTTTTCGTATACTTACTATATTCATGTGCCAATGTGCCAAAATAAATAATTGTAAGAAAAAAAAAACCAATTTAAAAAAACTCCAAAATCATTTTCCCCCTCCCCACAGTCTCTACAATTATTTAAATGCTTTTCCTTGTACTATCAACCCAAATACTAACCACTCGTACATGCTATTGCTTTTCACCCCTCGTACTTTGAAATCAAAAATCAACTACATAGGTACAACAACAACAATAATAGCAAAGAAAAAATATGCCTCTTAATTTCTTTGAATTATTCTAATTACACATTCGAATACTTCCCATTTAATGTTTTTGCCTAATTTTCAAACTAATTTCCAAAACCGCCTCCATTAAAAACATAACCGCCCAACCAAAAAATCGCTCATCCATACCCCCACCATTCACCTTGTGTTTTGCCTTCACTTTTGAACTTGCTCATTTAGCTAATCAAATATCCCTACGGCAAACGACTATGTAGCTCGCTTCAGACCGCCACATACACTTTTTTTTTTTTTTTCTACCAATAATAAGTTCAAGCTTTAACGCCGACACTGCTGCCGTTGTTGTTGTCGTCGTTACCGCATGGCGACTATACTTCGGCGAGCGAAAAGTGAGAGAAAGTTCATTAAACAAAAAAGAAAAAAAGAACAAAGCTATCACCGACATCGCTAAAGCGTTTCTGCCACGGAAAATTTTACAAATTAAATGGAAAATATTGTACTACAACAAAAACAGCACAAAAACAACAATAATAGCGATAATAATAATAATAATAAAACAACAAAAGCAAGAAGAGCAACAACAACAGCAGCAGCTACATATTTGAAAGCACAATAACCGAATATGAAAACAATGTCGACGACGGAGCTTTGCCAGGAAGCAGCGACGTCACAAATTCACAACAAAAATAACAATAAATGTTAACTTTAGTAATATTGTATATAATATTTGCGAAAAATAACAGAAGAAGAGAGAATCTCATAAAGCAAACATCTTTCACCCTCAACCATTACGCCCGCACACCCCTTACAATTTCGCTAAAAGAAAATACATTCAAAACAAAAACAATTGAATAGATATCAGCAGGCTTAAACGAAGTTAAGATGCCCTATATTTTATAGCAATATAGCTTTGTTCTATGAAAAAGTGTCACTCATAAAATTTTGGCTTTAGAACTTAATGTTATTTGTGCTTGAATAGGGGTTAATTATTTTAGTAATAGTGTTTGGTATATTTGTTTATAATTTTAAAACATTAACGTAGTTAATTGAATATTGGAAGAGAGTTTTTGGTTTCTGGAATAAATTTATTGATTTTGTTTTACCGATCTTGACATTAGCTGTGTTTCTTTTGCCATGCACTGAGGATAACTAACGCAGTGACGAAATAAACGTGTATAATTCTTTAAGTTTCATGTAAAAAAAACTTGGCAACACTGTTGCAAAACTGTCAATTTCTTAAAATTAAATATTTGTTTACAATTTCAAATATTTTATAATTATTTTTGGTTTGCACCACTGGCTTTTTGATCGTTAATTGAAAACGCAAGTTTTACTTAGTTTTTTCCTCCGAATAACTGATATTGGGGCCGAAAAATAGTTTAAAACCCAAACGCAACATTTAAAAAAAAAAAAAAAATCAGAGGTAGGTGAAACATCACGAATGTAAAAATAAAAATAATTCCGGCATATTTTATAAATGTGGGTTTGTTTTGTTTTAGATCCTGAATATTTTGTGCACAAGTCAAGACAAGGAAGACTTGCTTGTCATAAGGATTATTCAAGTTCATTAAAAACCTTTTTTCTTTCTGAGATATCAATGCTCATCAAGTTTACAAATAATAAAAACTTATTAGATAAATTTGTTTGTTTTTTATTCATCAATTTTGTTTAATTCAAAATTTATAAAATTTGTTTTCAATCTTCTTCTTTTCCTACTTCACATTTACAGTAAGTTAAATGGTGCCATTAAGCACAAATAAATACAACGCTGACTGTCAAAACTAAAAATTATGATTCGTCTAGCCTTTTGTTATATAAGCGTATCTAAAATTAATTTATAATACAAAAATTGGTTTAAGCCGGTATATTATTGATGAAAATTTTTCTTCAATGCTACGCAGATTTATTTTTCTATGCGTTTATGACTTGGGGAGGGGGAGAAGCTGGGGGGCTTGGGGCTCTAGGGCCCAAATACTAGGCGGATCACTAAGACTATACCGCTGCTTCGGATTATGTGGTTTCTTCGGCTTATCCAGCTGTTTCAGATTATTCGGCTGCTTCCGAATATTCTGCCGCTTCGGACAATCCAACTACTTCGGTCTACCCGGAAATAATTCCAAATACATTGGATTATCCGAAAACTTGGAACTGATAATTTTGAAAATACTTTGGACTATCTGGATACCTTGAATTATTCGGTTACTTTCGACTATACGGGTACCTTGGACTATACGGATACTTTAGACTATTCGTGTTACTTGGACTATCCGAATACCTTGGACTGTCTGAAAACTTTGGACTACACTGGTACTTCAGATAAATCGGATACTTTGTTCTACTCGGTCACTTCGGATTATCCGGTTACTTGGAATTACCCGGTTTCCTTGGACCTGAAACTCAAATATCGAAGTTTTTTGTTACCGCTCGTTTTATATAATAAAAAATTGTCAAATATTTATAAAAAATTAGCAAAATCAATTGGTTTTGGGCACATTTTGAGAAGTGAGAGAACAGTTGGAGGTACACGTGTAAATTATGTGGTCCTATTTTTAAAAACTTCTCATTTGTTAGGTGTAATGCCTTGTTGTCAACCAATGCTTGAAAATTCAAAAATTCATACTTAACTCTTTCATACCCGATGTTGTGTTTATGCAACATTCATTTTTATGTGGCATAAATTATGGGTTAAGCAAAGTTTTATGATTAACGCTATATGTATTTGATTTTGTTAGGATTTCTTCATGTTTTCTGATTGCCAAAAATTTAAAATTTTGGACTTAAGTAATTTTTTTTTAATTTCTTGTCTTTGAAGTCCACCAAAAAACCCAAGTGCATAAATTTTTAATATGCGTTAAATTATTACTAGGTGAACATTTTGAGAAAGTCCTAAGTAACCATAATTTCAGTGTAAAAGGTTTCCATCAAGCCCCATTAAAATTCGGGTATCAAAGAGTTAAATTCAACATTCTGTAGAAGTGCAAGAGTTGAATAAATCAAATAAACCCTGGTAACATTAGATACTATTAAAACTTCCCAGTTAGTTTGAGTCTTATATCAAGAATCCTTATGCTTTGAATCTCATATCCGGGTCTGAATTTGTATCGGCTATCGAGTTCAACCTAGGTTTGCTTACTTAAAAGCACTAATTGATTTGCAATCGTTTCTCAAAAAATGATCCTCTCAACCTTTCCTCTCTCTCTCTCTCTCTCTCCCTCTCTAATAATTCAGAACTTTTCTCTGATCAACAAAGAGAAGAATTGAGTGTCTAAATTATGCCTGGTTTTTATTATGTCATATTCCATGTCAAAGAGAGAGAAAGAGAGAGTTGTTTATAATATAATTCTCAGCATTAGTTGGCAAATTTAATTAAATTTGAAATAGGGAAAACCAAACATTAGGATTAAGCTTCACGACTGTGTTAGTACAGTTGTACAAGGGCTGGCAGCAGGGAACTACACCCTGGAAGTGTTTGTCGATGTCGAAGAGGCTTTTGAAAACGCTACCTTCTACTCGATGAGTTGTCTTCTGATGTTAAATATTTAGGGGTAACCTTAGATTGCAAACTGCTATGGAAGACGCACGTCGAGCTGAAGTTCTCACGTGCACTAAAGGTTTTATGGCAGTGCAGGCAAGCTTTCGGCAAGACTTGGGGTCTGAATTTAGCACTGGTATACTGGGTATACATTGCTCTTATGAGACCTATTGTCACGTATGCCTCTGTAGTATGGTGGAGACGAACTTTGGTTAAGTCCACAGTATCCTCTCTGACCAGGCTTCAGAGAAGTGTGTGCCTGGGTATCACTGGTGCAATGTGTACTAAATCTGGTGATGCCCTCAATACCTTGCTTGACTAACTTCCTCTGGATCTTCAAGTCCGTGAAGAAGCGATGAGAGCAGAGCGAAGAGAGGCGGATATGAGGCACTGGCAGATAAACCATTCGTTGTTAGTACAGTGCTCACTGTTCTTGATGCCCATGGACAATCATGTGTCTTGCATCCGCTTCGAAAGAAGATATGATGTCAGGTTTCCGGAACGTGATCAATGGTTAAGTCCAGAGGTCCTACTCCGGGGTCTTCGTCATGTCTTCTATACCGACGGATCCAAAACCTCAAACGGTACTGGATCCGGTTGGTACTTGGACGATGAGACCAAGCACTCTTTTTCCATTAGAAAGATGCCTTCCTAACAGAGGTTTTCGCTATCCTAAACGTGGTGAGGTGGATAATTGAGAAGAAATGGCATGGGAAGTGCATAGGTATCTGCAGTGATAGCCAAGCTGCACTGAAGGCCTAACCCAGTCAGCTCCTCAAAATTGGTCAGCGAGTGTAAGGCAAAACTAAATAGTGTTGCAAAACACAACAAGTTATGCCTTATATGGGTTTCAGGACACTGTGGTATTGCAGGGAATGAACTAGCTGATTAACTAGCTAATGAAGGCTCTGCAATTACACCATGGGGTCCGGAACCTTTTCTTGGCGTAAGTTCTGGGGAGATCATGAGTTGGGTCAACGATTTTGTGGGTTTTATACATAGAGAAAGATGGTCCGAGCTTGACTCCTGCAGAACCGCAAAGTGCTGCGTGAGACAACCTAACAGGAAATCAGCGGAGAAGAAAGGACCTGAGATTACTGGTGGGTGTCATCACGGGGCACAACATATGTGGTCAGCATATGACTAACATGGGCGTCATCACCGATCCAATTTGCCAATCGTGTCTTGAGGACGACGATACTACGGAGCATTATCTTTGTAGCTGTCCGACGTTCGCGAGAATCAGATTAGGGCTGTTGGATAGTGATGTCTTGAGTATGAATAATGTCCATACTCTCCCTCTTCCTGAGTTTCTAAAGTTCATCAGTGAAACAGAGAAGTTCGAGGTTGAGAGACCTAGACATTTCTTCTTCCCATTTATCCCCACATAACTTTCCTGTCTCTCTACTCTCTTCTACAGGTTCTATCCTTGGGTATAGCACAATGGTCCTCATTGACTGAGTGCTTTGGTTAACTCCAGTCCACCCACAACTCTAAACTCTAAGCTTAAATTGCCTCACGTCTTCCTCAAAGCTGGCAATTCAATTCAGGAGTTATTACATAATTACGCCACCTAAACGAATTTAAACCCTTTTTCTATATAAACTATGTTTTTTTCCAACATATTAAAAACAAAAAAATTTTTGGACTTAATATCATAACATTAGAATGTAGGGTATATCAAAAATAAAAAAAAAATGAACAAAACAAAAACCAACATAATTTTACATAGCAAAAAGTCACAAATATTTGTAAAAAATAATGAATTTTCATTGAGTTGGTTTTTGGTTTGGGTTGGGGTTCCAGTTTGGGTTTGGTTAAAGGCTCAATTTTTATAGCATACGCTGAAGAAGTTTGGCTTTGGTTGCTTTCTTTCATTTTTTTTTTTTTATTAGTGGTGCTGTTGCTGTTGTTGTTTTAGGTGTTAACCCAAACCGTCACGAAGTACTCGAGCTATAGCAACGCCGAGTAGGAGGTAAAATATTTCATTTGTTTTTGTTTTGAAATCCGAACACCGCGGCGTGGTGTACAATGTATTACAATAAGTAAAGTTAGAAAAAATGGGGAAAAAATTGTATGTAGAAAAAGTAAAAACAACAAAAAGCAATCGCAATCGCAACACAACAACAACAACACCAATAACAAAAAAAAAACTAATAACCGAAAGCAGAACCTCATAAAATCCGAGCCATTGGTTTTTTCGTAAATCACTTGAGGCTTATTTTACACTTTCGAGCCAACAACAACAGCAGTTCGTTCAATTTGTTTCAAATGTTTTGAAGGTATGTGTGTGTGTGTGTGTGTGTGTAGAGTGAACATTTAATCGCACATAGTGCAAGATATCATATTTATGTAGTTGTTGTTATTATTTCCGCTTTTTTATAATTTTATACATGGCATCACTAATACCAGACTCGATTTTCTATTTTTTTTCCAATAATTTAATGCAAGTTTTTCGATTGAATTTTTACAACGAATTAGGTTTGATTTTGAAATTGAATGAACTTAAGTGAGAGTGGAATGATATAATAAGTAGTAAATATTTGAATTTATGGTATTGATCTTACAGTCAGAGGAAAAATAGTAGAATTGGACCAGCTACAGTGACTCAAATAACTGTTCACATAAAAGGAAAATTTTTGGGGCACGATAAATATCCAAGAATAGCATAAAATCGAAAAATAACAGCACAAAAAAGATTCTACTCATCTCTACAAACATAATGGAAAAACAAGATCAGATAATATCTTCAGGTTCCAAAATGGTTTCAAAAGTCCCAACTATAAATTCCGATTTATTTAAATTTTTTAATCAAATTTTCCTAAAAATTTTACAGCTTTGTTAAAGATTCATACAAGGACCAACATTATGAGAAAAGAACTTTTTAAATCGGATAATTTTTTATTGGTGCAGCAAAGTTTAGAAGTTCGAAGTTTAGAAGTTTCGACCATAAATTATAATGTCCCAAAAATTTTCCTTTTTTGAGTCACTGTAAGACGAAAACCCGGATAGAAGCTTCTGGTTTGTATTGAACATATTTAAAATTTTTATTTAAAAAAAAATTCTCTCTGCTTCGTATTGTTGCGTCTCAAATTTTTGTCAGGAAATTTTTGATTAGTCTCTGTTGAGCGTTACGCACTTGACTTCGAGGCATTCAAAACATATATTCACAGTGGGATGGATGTAGAGATTGCAATGAGGATTTAGGAGAAGCTGAGGAAGCTGTTAGAGGAAGAAGTGAAGAGACGGAAAACTTCTTCTTTTTTTGAACTTTGACGATGACTTGGATTCCCTTCTACGACTCTCCTGAATATTGAATCTGCTTCTACATCGCACTTTTCCACGTCTACTACTTTCAATTTTACTGCTCTATTATGGATTCCTATCAAGGGGAAGGGCTTGGAGATTTCAAATTATGGTATTATAAAAACACTTTTCAGGAAGGAAAAAAGGTCAAGCGCAATTTCGTATACAAAACTATCAAAACTTCTAGTTTCAACCGAAATAAAACGAAAAAAATGGCATGTGTTGTAGGGAAGCGCTTATATAGAACGCGCAGGGCAACAGGAAATAGAAAAACCAAGTGCAATTATTAAATACAGAATTATAAGTCAAACAGCTAACATTCCAAATACGAGTGGCTAACAAAAGCTCACACTGAATAAATTTTTGACAAATCAAAAAATGTCAAATCATTTGGCATAGTCATCGACATGGAGACAAGAAAACGCAAAGCTACTGAGGAAGAGTCGGTAGAAATTCTATCGCCATCACCGCAAGAGATTCGGGTTGCCATTCTTTACGGATTTCGGCGTAACCTCAAGCCTGTGAAAATATTTAATAAATTGTGACGGTACAATTGTAGGCCAACCAAATTGCACCGCACAATGTACCATTGTTCCCACAGGGGTTATTTAAAAAGAGGCGGCCCAGCGTTTTTCCCACTGGGACAGCTACAAAAAGAAAAAACAAAGTTGGCATGGCAACAGCAAAACATCATAACATCAGTCATGCAAAACAACAACAACAACCACAACAAACACTGCGAATCATGTATCGCCAGCGCACACACGCATAACGGCATTATCACGCCACGTCGACAGTAAAGAAGGGAAAACAAGGCAGCTTGCTGCGATCGGAAATTTGAAATTTCGTTCGCACAGACACCACGCTGTCGAACCAACCAATGGCAGCAAGACAGCGAGGCAACAACACCACAATTTGTGTAGCGACAACGTCGACTGGAAATAGAAAGCGAAAACAAGAAAGAAGAAGTATCGCACGCATAACGCAGATACGCTTCGCACGTTTGCCTAGGCGCATCAACGCTTTGCACGCTCACCCTACCAGGCATTTCTCAAACGACGTAGTCAACGCTCTGCACGCTTTACACGTTCGATCTACCAGGTGCATCCACTACACAACTATACCATAAATTGCTCGCTAAACACGCTCGCCTCACCCGACGCCCATCCAGAAGACCAGTGCCGCAGCTTGAGTTTAATGAAAGTGATAAACTTTGATTTATTTTATTCTAACTACTTCTTGTATAAACCTAAATTGTATAAAATCTTGAATTTGTGTTAAATTAAAAGAGAATTGTGAATTGAATAATGTGCTTCAATAATTATCTTGGATAAGCGAAGAAATCAACATGATGGGTTCCTCGAATTTTGACTGATGCTCAATATTTTCTTCAAATATTTAAAAATGAAGAGTCCAGCTCTGTTAATAAAATTCATTAATAGGTGGGGTCCTCAATTGCGACCCAGAAACCAAACAACAGTCGATGGTATGGAACCCAAAAGTTGCTAATCTACTACTCATTAAAACCAAGCAGCAGAAGTTAGCAGCAAAAGTAATGATATCAATTTAATTCATCAGAGAAAAAAATGTAGCTGTTATTCCTCTGAAAACTTTACAGGCGGACAAGTTCGGACAAGTTTTCGAAAACTTGTTGTAAAACCAGAAAAAAGATAAATGGTCCGCATCACAATAATGCCTCAACTCATGCTACTGAAAAATCGAACAAATTTGATGCGCTCTCAGGGATTGAAGAAATTCATCCAACATCATATTTCCCAGACCCAGAGCCTTCTGATTTCCTGTTTTCAAAAAAAAAAAACAAAAAACAAAATTGGAGAAAAAAGTTCTTTGGCGATAATGAGGAGATAATTAATGTAGATAATGTCCAAGTTAGAAACCTAAACAAAAAAACGATTTTGAGGACTTTTGTTTTCTGAAGTGGATCTGCCTTCATAATGTAAAAACGATGCAGATTAAAGTAATGAAGTTACTTTTGTTAGTCCCTCCGTACATAGCTCTGAAGTGATTATGGTATTCTTCGGTTTATTAAGTCAATGTGTCTCTTCTGGTTCAATTAATCGGAGAATGCAATCAACTGAGGAATTTTCGTTCATTTCAAATTTTAAATGTAGATTTTTTGCGCAAATTGATTCGGTTCGATTGAGCCAATCGAATTGGAGATAACTTTTATTGTTCTTATTGTCTTTATTATTCAAATCCTTAATTCAGCAGAAAAACAGAGAAGTTATATTCATATAATAGCATTTATCCATTCTTTTATTGCAGAACATAAATTAATTAAAATCTTTTATGATTTACTATACCTACATATATATATATAAAAAAAAAGGATTTTCCAATCAATAAGCTACAGTATAAGATTAATATGATTTTTCAGATTAAAAAAAGAAATCTCCACATCCGACTGAAGTAATAAAACAAATAAAAATAAAACCAAAAAAGAAAAAAAAAATGTCGCTTGTTACTTTGTGCATTTTGCATGAAATTATTATATTGTATTTTTAATACTATAGAATAATTCTACATGGTAGTTTCCTGAAAAAAAAAAAAATGAAAAATGAGAAAAAAGAAAATGGATTTTGTATTCAAAAAAAATATCTGCTACTGGAGCTTCTTAGTGTGCCGTTGTTGAAACCACATGAAATGCCACAAGAGTGCAATTTGCATAACGGGATATGTAAATATGATATTCAAATGTTATGCTTGTGCTACTGCCTCTGCCACTGCTACTGCCGCCATCATTGCCGCCATTTTCTTTTGTCATCCTTTTGTCATATACTTACATATACATATACAAAAAAGTAACAGATAAAAAAAAAAAAGAAAAATAAGTAGAGAAAATGTATAAATGAACGTATGAACTTATCAATGTGAAGAAAAACATATAAAACGCTTGTATAAAGTACAGATGTGTTCATTAAAATAGCATTAACGAGAGAGGGTTACAATTCAAAATTTGATTTCTAAAAAGTCTAAAAAAAAAACTGGATTGTTTTTATTTCTCATGACATGCTGGCATGTGCTTGAATGTTTATGCAATGCATTACTATTTCATCGAACACTGCTGTTTATAGGTATATGTATGTATGAGAGAGAGAGAGAGAGAGGGAGGGAGGGAGAGAGAGCTTTAATGTTACTGCTACTATTGCTACTGCTGCTGATGATGCTTCTTTGCTTCTTGATGCTGCTATTCAAAAAGAACATCAACACCGTTCATTGTTACCCCCAGCTTCTTTACATCTTATCGTCAACATCATTCATACATTTATACTTACACAAAATATTATCTGTATGCATATATGTGTGTGTGTGTTGAACAGTGTAGTATGTACACATGACAGCTTCAATGGCTATACAAAAGAATTCTCGCTCTCCTGCAGTTTTAGTGTCTTTTTTTTTTTTGGATTTTTATTTTCCATTTTTGTATTTGTTTCCCTTGCCATTTGGATTTTTTGTTTTGTTTTTTTTTTTTGTGTTGGCTCGCTGCTGCAACTTCAACTGAGGACATCTGTACGACGTGTAATTAAAAAGGCGTGAATTATTATTCCGGAAAATAAGTTCCAAAAGAATATTTAGTTTTTGTTGCTTTTGGTTTTGGTTTTGTTGTCACTGTCACCGCCATCGCCACCATCATCATCATCTCCTACATTACTCTGCTTTGTCATCCTCCAGTGCAAGTGCTTGACTTTTGACTCAGTTGTGGTTGCCTACTTCGGTTGCTACTGCTTCAGCATTGCATAGTTTATGAGTGAAAAGCGGAAAATGCTAATGAAAATGGTATTTCCATTTAGATATGATAACAACAACATGAACTGCAAATAAACAGCAGCATTTTTTTTTTTACTTTTTGTTTTATTCGGTAAAAAGTGCTAAATTACTTTATGAATGGGTTACATTACCATTACTGTGTAATGGCATCAGCATTTCACACATATACACTTTCATACTCTGTAGTCCTTCTGTACTGTTCCTGCTTTTCTTTTGTTGACACTGCATTGTTAAATCATTAAGCTATGTATTTTCATGATTTATTTGCTTTTTTTTTACTTATTTAATAAGATATAATTTGTATCCAAAATAATTTCATATGCTCGCATTCATGCTAAAAAATAACTTTTTTTTTTTTTTGAGGTTATGTTAAGGGTAGTGGAGTAGAGTAGAGTAGAGTAGAGTAGAGTAGAGTAGAGTAGAGTAGAGTAGAGTAGAGTAGAGTAGAGTAGAGTAGAGTAGAGTAGAGTAGAGTAGAGTAGAGTAGAGTAGAGTAGAGTAGAGTAGAGTAGAGTAGAGTAGAGTAGAGTAGAGTAGAGTAGAGTAGAGTAGAGTAGAGTAGAGTAGAGTAGAGTAGAGTAGAGTAGAGTAGAGTAGAGTAGAGTAGAGTAGAGTAGAGTAGAGTAGAGTAGAGTAGAGTAGAGTAGAGTAGAGTAGAGTAGAGTAGAGTAGAGTAGAGTAGAGTAGAGTAGAGTAGAGTAGAGTAGAGTAGAGTAGAGTAGAGTAGAGTAGAGTAGAGTAGAGTAGAGTAGAGTAGAGTAGAGTAGAGTAGAGTAGAGTAGAGCAGAGTAGAGTAGAGTAGAGTAGAGTAGAGTAGAGTAGAGTAGAGTAGAGTAGAGTAGAGTAGAGTAGAGTAGAGTAGAGTAGAGTAGAGTAGAGTAGAGTAGAGTAGAGTAGAGTAGAGTAGAGTAGAGTAGAGTAGAGTAGAGTAGAGTAGAGTAGAGTAGAGTAGAGTAGAGTAGAGTAGAGTAGAGTAGAGTAGAGTAGAGTAGAGTAGAGTAGAGTAGAGTAGAGTAGAGTAGAGTAGAGTAGAGTAGAGTAGAGTAGAGTAGAGTAGAGTAGAGTAGAGTAGAGTAGAGTAGAGTAGAGTAGAGTAGAGTAGAGTAGAGTAGAGTAGAGTAGAGTAGAGTAGAGTAGAGTAGAGTAGAGTAGAGTAGAGTAGAGTAGAGTAGAGTAGAGTAGAGTAGAGTAGAGTAGAGTAGAGTAGAGTAGAGTAGAGTAGAGTAGAGTAGAGTAGAGTAGAGTAGAGTAGAGTAGAGTAGAGTAGAGTAGAGTAGAGTAGAGTAGAGTAGAGTAGAGTAGAGTAGAGTAGAGTAGAGTAGAGTAGAGTAGAGTAGAGTAGAGTAGAGTAGAGTAGAGTAGAGTAGAGTAGAGTAGAGTAGAGTAGAGTAGAGTAGAGTAGAGTAGAGTAGAGTAGAGTAGAGTAGAGTAGAGTAGAGTAGAGTAGAGTAGAGTAGAGTAGAGTAGAGTAGAGTAGAGTAGAGTAGAGTAGAGTAGAGTAGAGTAGAGTAGAGTAGAGTAGAGTAGAGTAGAGTAGAGTAGAGTAGAGTAGAGTAGAGTAGAGTAGAGTAGAGTAGAGTAGAGTAGAGTAGAGTAGAGTAGAGTAGAGTAGAGTAGAGTAGAGTAGAGTAGAGTAGAGTAGAGTAGAGTAGAGTAGAGTAGAGTAGAGTAGAGTAGAGTAGAGTAGAGTAGAGTAGAGTAGAGTAGAGTAGAGTAGAGTAGAGTAGAGTAGAGTAGAGTAGAGTAGAGTAGAGTAGAGTAGAGTAGAGTAGAGTAGAGTAGAGTAGAGTAGAGTAGAGTAGAGTAGAGTAGAGTAGAGTAGAGTAGAGTAGAGTAGAGTAGAGTAGAGTAGAGTAGAGTAGAGTAGAGTAGAGTAGAGTAGAGTAGAGTAGAGTAGAGTAGAGTAGAGTAGAGTAGAGTAGAGTAGAGTAGAGTAGAGTAGAGTAGAGTAGAGTAGAGTAGAGTAGAGTAGAGTAGAGTAGAGTAGAGTAGAGTAGAGTAGAGTAGAGTAGAGTAGAGTAGAGTAGAGTAGAGTAGAGTAGAGTAGAGTAGAGTAGAGTAGAGTAGAGTAGAGTAGAGTAGAGTAGAGTAGAGTAGAGTAGAGTAGAGTAGAGTAGAGTAGAGTAGAGTAGAGTAGAGTAGAGTAGAATAGAGTAGAGTAGAGTAGAGTAGAGTAGAGTAGAGTAGAGTAGAGTAGAGTAGAGTACAGTAGAGTAGAGTAGAGTAAATAAAAAGGAATCCTTTGATTAAAGTTAAAGTTGGGTTCGTTAAAGTTTAGTAACTCTTAATACCGTATACTTAGGACAGTATACTTAGCTACAGTTATTGTCTGTAGCTTTAACTCTTAGCACCTCAATGGCATGTATCCCTTTATTGACTTTTCCACTGAAACCCTTAGTTTATGAATGGTCCTTCTTCCCATTAAACCCGTTTCTACCTGGATTTGATTTAAATTTTGGTCTGATTTTTGATCCGAATTTTGGCCTGAAAGTAGTTTGAGTTTCGACTGAAGTTTAGTGTGAATTTCGGTCTGAATTTTCTTTTGAATTTTGATCTGGATTTCATTGTGGTCTGAGTTTTGGTTTGAGTTTTGGTCTGAGTTCCGCTCTGAATTTGGGTCTGAATTTCAGTTTGATTTTTTCTGCAAATTTTTAGTTTTCGTTCTGAATTTCCGCTTGAGTTTTGGTCTAAATATTGCCTTGAGTTTTGCTCTGAATTTCGGTCTGATTTTTGTTTGAATTTTAGTCTGAATTTGTTTTGAGTTTTTAACTGATGTCTGATTTCTGGTCTGATTTTCAACTTGAATTTTGTACTGCATTTAGTCTATATTTGTTAATTGAATTTGAGTCTAAGCTTTGGCCTTAATTTCATTCTGATTTTTAGTCTGAATTTTATTCTGAGTTTTGATATGAATTTTCCACTAAATTTTTGTCTAAATTTTCATCTGAAATGTGGCCTGTATTTCGGTTTGATTTTTGGTGCAAATTTTGGTTTAAACTTTAGTCTAATTTTTATCTCAGCATTCTGAACTAAGGTCCCAATTTCGTTCTCAATTTTGGCCAGATTCTTAGTGCTCATTTTTACCTTAATTAGATCTGAATTTTTGGTAGTAATTTTGGTGTGAATCTTTGTTTGAATTGTTTTGATTTCTAGAGTAGAGCACTCTACTCTACTTTAGTTTAATTTTTGGTCTGAATTTCATTTCTGATATTTGGTTCGAGTTTTATTTGTATATCTTTATACCCTTTGGAATTTTTCACCTTCTTTTCCTCAATACCCCCCATTCATCCCCTGTATATATTTTTTTAACTTCAACCAAGAAAACATAGATTTTGTCAAAAATTCAAAATAATTTTGTGTATCAGAAGTAAGTCGTAAAAAAATCAAAATTCTAAATTCAAAATTTAAAAATTATTGTTATTGTGTCTCTCCGCGAGAACTAAAAGGACAAAACTAAATCTATAATGCCGGCACTGGTGCCATTTAGTTTATTCTTCCTAACATCGTCCACGTTCTTTGTACTGGGTGCACTCTATCAACACGACGATGCATTGAGAAATATACTCGAACTTATACAAAACGATCCCTATGCATTTTATATACGCAAGAAACTATGTAAAGTGGTAAGTTGAGAGAGCATTAGAGTACATAAGTCGATCCTCTAGCTAACTGCATATCACTTCCTCTTTCTCGCTTCTTCAGCTGAATCTATTTAAATACAATGCGGACGAAATGCTGAAGAAAGCAAAGCCAACGCGTTTGCAAGAGATCATGAAATATGGATTTCCCGGTTTAGATGATATCCGTATGTATTCCGATTTTATACTCTCATATGATCGTCGCAATCGCGTTGCTCACTGGGTGTATGAACATTTGCGCGCACCCTGTGTGGGCAAAGAATTTAATGTGTCACGCAGAAATGCAAACTACCAACCCGATATGAATGTACCATCAAATTTTCGAGCTGATACAACCGATTACAGCAGATCCGGTTTCGATCGTGGACATTTGGCAGCTGCTGGTAATCATAAATGTGCACAAACTCATTGCGATGAAACATTTTTCTTAACCAATATAGCTCCACAAGTGGGCAAGGGATTCAATCGTGATGCATGGAATAATTTAGAGATATATGTACGCAATTTGACTGAACGTTATGGTTCCGTGTATGTTTGTACTGGACCGCTGTATATGCCGAAGACTTTACCATCGGGAAAATATTATGTGGAATATGAAGTTATTGGCGCGAATACAGTTGCAGTGCCGACGCATTTCTTTAAAGTGATCACAGTAGAATCGAAATTACCGAAAGGACGTCCCTATATGGAGGCTTACCTAATGCCAAATGCCCCAATAGATAACGATGTCGATATACGTTCATTCTTGGCGGATATACGAGATATTGAGAGTAAAGCGGGTTTGCAATTTTTCGATGGACTGCGACGTAGTTCCTTCTTTGGTACAAATTATTCAACTGCTCCGGAGATTTATGATAATTTTGTATGAAATTTTGGTTAATAAAATTTTATGGTAATTTTTGTGATTTCAATAGAAATAATTAAAAAATAACAATAGCAAATTTCTTGTATTTGAAATTACAATAGAAGAGAAAGATTTATGATTTTTAAGGTATTCATGCACAACAAACTAAAACAGAATTAGTAAATTTCAAAGATTATTGTTAAAATTCATATACAATACTAAGTTCAATTTAACACAAGTTTAAGGATCTTAAAGCCTTTCCATACTGCCCAATTGTCTCCTGCTATTGCCATAACTGAGTTCGCTATAAATGTCGCTCATTCAACTTAATCTCCATCAACTGATTTCACAAATAGTTAAGCCGCTGCCTTCATTCATTTGTTACATTATTATACTTAGTACTATGACTTTATGAGATTCACATCAAAAATTAATTAAATTAGCTCTTTCTGCTTCTGTTGGGTTTAATATATAAGACTTTTGTTGGAGATGTTGATAATTTTAATTAATTAATTGGCAGATTAAGTTTGTGTATAAAGTACTGCATGAAGATGAAGTTTTCGTTAAATTTGCATAACAAAAACGTTTACTTTAACCCAGCGTTCTTTAGTCATTCACAGCAAGGTTTAATATGGACAGGTTCTACAGTGGAAATTTCGGACAAGGAGGAACCAAGAAAAATCCATGAAATGTTGTGGTGGAATATTATTTGAGATGCAAATGTATGAAGCTAGTTCTATATCTATTTATAACAGTGACGGCCAAATGTCAATTTTAGTGAAATTTGCATAACAAAAACGTTTACTTTAACCCAGCGTTCTTTAGTCATTCATAGCAAGGTTTAATATGGACAGGTTCTACAGTGGAAATTTCGGACAAGGAGGAACCAAGAAAAATCCATGAAATGTTGTGGTGGAATATTATTTGAGATGCAAATGTATGAAGATAGTTCTATATCTATTTATAACAGTGACGGCCAAATGTCAATTTTAGTACAAAAAGCAATACCAAAAAATCTAAATTAAATAACTATTTTGTGATTTTAATGTTTTTTCAATCAAAAATAATAATAATTGCCTGATTTTTATTTTTTCGATCTGAAATAAAACTGATTATTTAATTTTTATGCTTTAGCTCAACCGAAAAAAGCAATTTATAATTTTTATTTTTTTTTTTCTCAAGAATAAAAATTATTGTTTGAGTTTAATTTTTTACTCAGGAGTAAAAATTGTTTTTTGAGCTTATTTACAACTGAATAATAAATTTGTAATAAATGGAGTAAGAAAATAAAACTTTTAAAATGATTTTTATACCTGAACCAAAAAATTAAACTCAAAAAATAATTATTATTCTTACGGGGGGAAAAAATAAAAATCGTAAAATAATTTTTTTGGTTGAGCAAAAACAAAAAAATCAAACAGATTTTTATAGCAGGTCAAAAAAATAAAATTCTATAAATAATAAAAAGTTCCAATTTTTAAGGGTTAACGCTCACAAAATAAAAAATGAATTTTGCTTTGAATTTTCGTCTGAGTTTTGGTTTAATTTTTAGCCCGATTTTTGGTTTGAATTTTAAACTGATTTTTGGTTTAATTTTTAGCCTGAATTCTGGCTTGAATGTGGTCTAAATTTGTCTTTTGACTTTTGGTCCGAATTTCGGTTTCATTTTGAGTATTGCCCTGAGTTTTCTTTTAAGTTTTGTTCTGAATTGGGGTCTGAGCTTTGGTCTGAATTTGAATTTCATTTTGAGTATTGCCTTGAGTTTTGAGTTTTTTTCTGAATTGGGGTCTGAGCTTTGATCTAAATTTCGTTTTGAATGTGGTTTAAGTTTTTGACTGTTTGAATTTCATTCTGAATTTTAGTCTGATTTTTGGTCCTATTTTTAATTTTTGTTGAATTTTTGTCTGAATCTTGTTCTAATTTTTGGTTTGAGTTCTTATTGGAATTGTGGTCGAAGTTTCAGTTTGCATTCTGGCCTCAAATGTTCCTTGAATTTAGTTTGAGTTTTGTTCTGTATTTGTTATAAATTTTGGTGTCAGCTTCAGTTTGCTTTTAATATAGATTTTGGCATGGAGAGTAGTGGGAATTTTAGCTCAAACTTGGTTTGAATTTTGGGCTGAGTTTTGGATTAATTTTTTATTTCAACTTTGATTTCAGTTTTGCTCCGAATTTCGTTCGAATTTGAGTTTAATTTTTAGTTAGAAATTGCGGCAGATCTTTTCTTGAATTTTTGTCTGAATGTAATCTAAATTTGATCTAAATTTTGGTGACTTTTGATTTGAGTTTAATTAAAATTTGTGAGTTTGAACTTCGGTCTTCTGTGATAGATCTGAATTCGGGACTGAAATTCCGATCTATTTTGTGCTCTTATTTTTATTTGAATTTTTTTTCCATTCTCGATCAGTTTTTTGATCGTTTTCGTTTTGAATATTGGTTTAGTTTTGGTTTGACATTCAATTTGATTTTCGGTCTAGTTACTAATCCAAATTTTATCAAGTTTTCTCACTAGTCTTTAGTCTGGTCCATCATAAAAACCTTTTATGTGTTCTATTTATTCAAACCAAACTTCACGAAATGACTCAACCGACTGGGACTGGTTTAAACTGTGGTTGCTTCGCCTCATGTTGGTAAGTGTGAAGAATTTTGCTATGTTTTTGTACCCATTTCAGACATGTCGTATTGCATAGTGAATTCATGTACTTGACATATAAAATAGCATGGTTTTAATCCCAAAAAATAATGTTTTCGTTTTGATTTGATGCTCCAAAAAAGTTTAAAATATCCAAGCAACTAAATTATCAAGAGCTTCTTAAAAAATAAATAAGCCTAAGTAAGTACCTTCTCCTCCAGCATTCAACATATCTTTCATCATTCAGTATCACCAACAACCAACACAACACGATATCTTTATAATTTAATACTCTATTTTATGACAGTAGTTGGTGGAGGCAGCCAGAAAAATGAAACGGGGGAAGACGGCAACGCTCTAAAATGCTGCAATAATCTTCAATTCGTATATTTCACACTGGTGGGTAAAATTTAAGTTAATGCTTTTAAATGTGTGCGGCGTAACTTTACAAAACGGAGTGTGGAACTTGATGACTATGTATTTAAATCCGGTCTATTTATATTGTACGGAACGAATACTTATGTGATTGTATGTGTGTGTGTGTGTGTATATATGATAAGTGTGAACTGTGTAAGTTTTTGTCTATGTGTATTTGTGTAGTATGTATGATGGTGTTGATTTATGTTATACATTAATATTTTAATGTCTTCATCGCCTACGTTTGCTCTCGTACTCTTCGTTTGTTCTCTCTGCCTCTCTCTCTCTCTCTCTTTCTCTCTCTCTTAAGACATAACTGTGAAAACTTTTGTGGTAATAATACAAAAGCGAGGCGCATCCATTAAATTTTATCAGTTGTCATGACTGGTGCTGCTGTGTAGTTAGAGAGAAGTAGGTGGTGAAAAGAGGTAGGAGCGACGGGATGAAGTATAGGTAAGCAAAGCAGAAGATCCGTGAATAAAATAAGGTGTGTATCTGTGTGTGTGTGTTAAGAGAGCGACGAATGCGATGAAAGCATTGAATTTGAAACGAATGGCGGAACATTTTCATCATAATGTCAACAATTTTGCCGTGTTATTGTATGTTGCTATTGTTTCTTTTTAGAATGCCGCTATTGTACTCTATGTATACAAAGAAAAAACATAAACACACGAACACATTTGCACTTATAAACTTTGAGTTATATTTACACATACACACATGCATAAAAGTGCCTAACTTTTTTATCATTGCGAGCGTTTAAGTTTTATCAGTGCTTCTAATTTATTTTATTTGACTTTGAGTAATTCAGCCAGAAATTTTATATTTCGCGTGCTGTGTTGATGAGCGCTTGGGGATTATTAAAAAAAAAAAACAAAAAAAGAAAACCGATGGAGATAGAGAGAGAGAGGCGAGCATTAATTTTTGCGTTATTTCAAACTAGTTACTATGCAACGTGAAATTTTTGTATTTAGCAATAATGATTTCTTTACTTTCATTCCCTCTGCACCGCTGAAAAGTTTTCATTTATTCATTTGCTATTGATAAAATGCCATTTTTTATTAAGGTTTCATGTTTGAACACATTTCGACACTATACTGTAACGTAACCTTTTTTCTGAGGCTGGGGTAGACTCAACGGCCTCTAGTGGATTGCAGGGAATCCCAACTTTTATAATTGTGACACACTAATCAATTTACTGTTCTTTCTAATTAACAAAAATTCATAATTTTTATGCAATTTACTGTTTTAAATCTTTATAAATGGGACATTCTCTGTCAGTTCAGAGTTTTAGCTGTTCACCAGCTAAAACTACACAAAAATAAGCTTTCCCCGTCGTTTTATGAGTAAGCGTAAGACCCGAAAATAGCCTCTTTGGACCTTTTTTGAGGTTAGGGACAACACGTAACATTTCCCGTAAATATTAGATTCATATTCAGCAAAAAAAAATCTATGAAAAATGCTTTATCTGTTTTTTTTTATGATGACTTGGGTAAACAGACGCTTGATAAAACTATTATTTAAAGGTGAGGTGGTAGACTTGCAGCCGCCATATTGGTCCGCCATCATGTAAAATCAAAAAAGGCCTTGTTGCATTCGAAACTAGAGATAATAAGCTTTTATTTGAGCCCAAATATGCCCAAAAATACCTTAACCAATTTTGGACAGGGGGAGGGGGGTCTCCCATTGACCGAGAATGTCCCATATATATAATCGTAGAGTTTTGTGTGTATGCAATCGTGTAACTTCTGAACGACTTGACCGATTGAAGTAATTTTTTCTGAATATATTTTCTTCGGCGGGAGGATGAAATATAGTTATTCATATTGGCTACTAAAAAAGTGGGCGAGGCACCTCCCATACAATCTAAATAGTTTTTTGGATTTATTTCCAGAACCATATATACCATAGCACAGTACAGAAATTTGGTACAATAACGAGAATTGATAATGCCATGGGCAAAATATGGGTGGGATTGGCAAAGGGGGTGTGGCACATTCCATATAACTTGAATTTTTTTATTATGAGATATATTAGGAGGCATTTATGGTACGGTACTAAAATTTGAATTGTTTCAGTTTGTTGGATTGGTGGGTGTGGCACCATGCTTCACTTTTATTTTCAACTACTATTTCTATTACTATTTTTATTACTATTTTCTACTACTTTTTCTACAATTTTTTCTTTTTTTCTATTACTTTTTAAACTGATGTTTTCTACTATTTTTTAAACTAATGTTTTCTACTACCTTTTAAACTAATATTTTCTACTTCTATTTTACTACTTTTTTCTACTACCTTTTAAATACATTTTTCTACGATTTCTTTTTTTATATTGTACCCCTACTTTCTACTATTTGTTTACTACTAACGTTTACTACTTTTTACAATTTTTTCTACAAATAGTTTTTATTATTATTTCTACCACTTTTTCTACTCCATTTTTACTATTTTTGTACTAGTATGTTTAACTATTTTTCTACTACTTTTTTTGCTACCTTTTTTCTATTGGAGCATGAACGTATAAACTCGTAATTGTGACTAACTTCATATCTATCATACGCGCCATTTTTTTGACATTGACAGCTATTCTATCTCGAAGAGCGCCTAAAATACTATAAAAATTGATCTGTCAAATAATTTTCATAATTTTACAAAAGTGTTTAACTATAGCTGAAAATGTCGAATTTCATGCCAACAAAACAACATTTGCGGGAAGTTTTAATTGGCTTCTTCCATTTAAAGAAAAACGCAACTGAAGCACATCGTTTACTCACTGAAGCTTATCCTGACTGTGCTATAGACGTTAGAATGTGTCAGGTGTGGTATGCCCGTTTCAAAAGTGGTGATTTTGATGTTGAAGGCAGGGAACGTTCAGGCGGCCCGAAAAAGTTCGAAGATGAAGAATTGAAGGCATTACTCAAAGAAGATTCATGTCAAACGCAACAAGAACTTGCAGAATCTTTAGGAGGTGATCAATAAACCATTTCTAAAGGATTAAAAGCATTGGGAATGATTCAAAGAAGTCGAGAGACGTCGAAAGACGATTTTTCACATGTGAGCTGCAGATTGAACAACAGAAAAGAAAGAGTTTTCTGCATCGTATTGTGACTGGCGATGAAAAGTGAATACGTTACGATAACCCAAAGCGTAAAAAATCATGGGGACCGCCCGGACATGCATCAACATCAACGGCAAAGCCGAACATTCATGGATCCAAGCTCATGCTGTGTATTTGGTGGGATATGAAAGGTGTCGTGTATTATGAGCTGTTGAAACCGAATGAAACGATCACTGGCGACCGCTACCGACTACAATTGATGCGTTTGAGCCGAGCATTAAAGGATAAGAGGCCAGAATATGAGAATAGACACGACGAAGTTATTCTTCAGCACGACAATGCTCGGCCGCATGTTGCAAGGCAAGTAAAAACATACTTGGAAACGCTGAAATGGGAAGTGCCACCCCACCCGCCGTATTCTCCAGACATTGCTCCATCTGATTACCACTTGTTCCGATCGATGACACATGGCCTGGCTGAACAGCACTTCCGTTCTTTCGAAGAACTCAAAAAATGGGTCGATTCGTGGATAGCCTCAAAAGATGAGGAGTTCTTTCGACGCGGAATCCGTATGCTACCAGAAAGAATTGGAAAGGTTGTGGCTAACGATGGACAATACTTTAAATAATAAATTTATAATCACTTTTTCACAATAAATGTCCAAATTACGAAAAAAATACGAGTTTATACATTCATACTCCCATAAGTAAACACGTATGTATGTTCTTAATATTTTCAAGATCATCACGGTTCGTACTTCAAGGCTCATGCGGGGAAGATTTTTGTTTTTTTTTTCGATATCCACATGTAAGAGGAGCTTTGCGTCGGACGAGAGGAGAGGTTTGGCGGTCTTTTGTTCCTCGTTTAAAAAAAAAAATGTTCAAAACTATTAAGGTTCTTATTTGAAATTTCGTTTACTAAACATTCTTTTCAAACATAAACATGTTCAAAACGAATTTGAACACTCATGTATTGAACATTGATAATCCTTTTGCACATCTATATGTTTAAGAACAAGAACTGAACTTTTTTTTTGGACATGTATGTACTTGAACAAATTCATCAGGGTTGGCATTTCATTCACTCATATACTAAACATTCTTGACATTGCCGCACGTGGACATCTTCCTGAACATCAGGGTTCATATTTAAACACTCATGCACAGACTTATTTGAATTTTTTTCACTAAAAGAGCGAGAATGTTTCAGTACACGAATGTTGAAATTCGATTCCTGCTTTCAATAATATTTCAATGTTGATGATGATGCCACCACAATTGCGCGACCGCATTTCTAACATTTTCATTTTCATTCATGTAAAGTTGGATACCATATCGCTGTTGTTGTTTTTGTATATGCTACTAATGTTGTTGTTACGTTGTTTTTGCTATTCCTGCTGCTTGTCACATGTCACTCAGACCTTATGTTTCAAATATTTCCCGCAAATATTTGCACTCTTGCTAAATTTCAAAGTGATTTATTTGCTGTTGAGTTATGATGAAAATTGTTTGATTTCCGGGCGGGCGCATCATATCGCATCATACTTATGCACACACACACACACACACACACACTTAAACATACATTTCAGCGTACATTCCTCTATATAAATATACAGACATCGTTCGTGAGCGTTTGCCTTCAAAGGATTTTCGTAGACTTAAAGAAGATTAATAACATGTGTGAACGATGACAAAAACATGAATACATAGAACACACTCACACACACAAAGTGACACATGTATTCACAATTCCTGTAATCACACACTTGTGCACACTTCCATGCACACATACAAACGAACACTTACTCGTATACATGCGTTTGCAATATATGTGAAAATATGATTACAATTGTTCGATTGGGGGTTAAGCGCAATTCAGTCATCATTGCTGTCTTT
Organism: Toxonevra muliebris; assembly: GCA_963691655.1. Classification (NCBI taxonomy): domain Eukaryota; kingdom Metazoa; phylum Arthropoda; class Insecta; order Diptera; family Pallopteridae; genus Toxonevra; species Toxonevra muliebris. The sequence goes on along the minus strand of OY829329.1, from coordinate 64,856,756 downwards.
CGTTATTTCTCCTTGTTGCTCTCCTCTTTAAAATACCAGTCGAAGGAATTGTGTAAATTTCTTCGATATATGAAAAGCAATTTTTAAAAATATTAGAATCCTTGCCGCCCGTTCTACTATCCTTTCTTTCTTTCTTTCTTTCTTTCTTTTTTCCCCCCTATATTGGAAATATTTAAAATAAAAGCAAATACGCGCTCATATCTTCTGGTTGTTGGATTTTTATTTTGTGCCGGAATTGTAGCGATTTATGTGCGTATATTTACGTATAACGCAAAACGCAAAACGCACATAATCCGCTCGAAAGTGTTTTGTATCCAATTTAAAATATTCTCATATCGAACCATCAGCAAAAGTGGCAGTGGCAGTGGCAGGAAGAGAAAAAGCTAAATATTTATAGGCATATTTCGTTTAACCGGAAATCGATGTATTTTTATAGGGTTGCCATCTTGCGGAATGGCTTAAATTGCTATTGAATGTATATTATTGCAGCAGCTGGAGCAGAAGTGGCACGAAAAAATAAACAAATAAAACGATTCAGAATACATATATCTACACATATTTTCCTCCCTCATTGCCCCCTTTTCCCACCGCACTCTAATTTTCGACTAAAAGTTTACGCTTATAAATTTATTGGTTTTGTTTGTGCAGCGCATGCAGAATTTTGTAGAAATTGATTGAAATAATCATCTTTCAGCCAACTGTTTATTGGCGAAATGATATTTAGGGCTCGTGTGAATTTAAGCGTGTTCTTCTGTTTAAGAAAAAACTAGTTCAAGGCGCTTAAAACGTTCCATTTGTGGTCTGGTATTTTGATGACAAATTCAAATGCAAAGGTAAGCAAGCAAATGAGTGGCTTCTTCATCCATTATGTTAGATCACAAACTAAAACTGAAGAAAAGAACAAAAAATAGAATAAAAATCAAGGATACAAAACCCCAGAATAGAAAACCAAATTCTGATTAAAAAACTCAAAAAAAAAAACGGAAAAAAATCCAGAAAAAACGTATAATTAAAAAAATTTAATTGGGCCAGAAAACTAGGACAAAAATTAATGTAGTAATCAAAAGCCTAGAACGGAAAACTATAATAGAATCCAAAACACAAAATTGGATGAAAACCACTACAGAGAAACAGAACCGAAGCAGAAAGTCAGAACTGTAACAAAAAATCAGAACAAAAGTCCAGAAAAAAGAACTAGAACAGTAAAGGGAATCAGAAAATAAAAGAAAATCAAAACAGAAAACCATAAAGGGAAACTAGAACAAAACTCCAAAATAAAAAACAGAACAAAACTCAAGAAAACACTGGAACAGTAAAGAGGACCAATACATAAAAAAAAAACAGAACAGAAAACCAGATTAGAACCGGAGCGGAAAACCAGAACCAGAACAAAAAACCGGAAAAGAAACCCGATAAAAACTCTGGGAAAAAGAACTCGAATAGTAAAGAGATTCAGAAAAGAGAAGAAAGCTAGAATGGAAAACCAGAACCAGAACAAACTGAAGAAAATAGAACTAGAACAGTAAAGAAAATCAAAAAAGAAAAAAAAAAAAACGGGTTAGAACCGAAGCAGAAAACCAGAAAAAAAAAAATCAGAAAAGAAAACTAGAACAAAACTTCGAAACAGAACATAGCTTAAGGAAAAAGAACTAGAACAGTAAAGAAAAGCAGAACGGAAAACCAGAACCAGAAAAAAAACTTAACGGAAAACTAGAATAAATCTCAAAAACAAAAAATAGAAAAAAAAACTCAAGAAAAAAGAACCAAATAATAAAAAAAAAAACGGAAAACCAGATTAAAAGCAAAACAGAACAAAGATCCAGAACAGAACAGCAGGACAAACCTCCAGAAAAACAGAGCGGAAAACCAGAACCAGAACAAAAAACCGGAAAAGAAAACCTGAACAAAACTCCAGGAAAAAGAACTAGAATAGTAAAGAGATTCAGAAAAGAGAAGAAAACTAGAATGAAAAACCAGAACCAGAACAAACTGAAGAAAAAAGAACTAGAACAGTAAAGAAAATCAGAAAAGAAAAAAGAAACAGAACAAAAAACCAGATAAGAACCGAAGCAGAAATACAAAATTAGAACAAAACACCGCAAAAGAAAAGAACCAGAAAAGAACCACATAAGAACCGAAGCAGAAAACCACAACAGAAAACTAGAACAAAACTCAAAAAAACAAAAAAACTAGAATAGTAAATAAAACCAGAAAAGAAAAACAACTTGACCGGAAAAGCAGATTAGAACCGATGCAAAAAACCAGAACCAGAACAAAAAACTGAAGAAAAAAGAACTAGAATAGTAAATAAAACCAGAACAGAAAAAACGAAAAAACTAAAACACAAAACCAGATTAGAATCAAAACAGAAAACCAGAAGTAGAACAAAAACCAGAACGGAAAACTAGAATAAAACTCCAGAAAAAAGAAGAAGAACAATAAAGAGAATTTGAAAAGAGAAGAAACCCAGAACTAAAGCCAGATTTGAACTAAAGCAGAAAACCGAAACAGGAAAGTTGAACAAAACTCAAGAAAAGAGAACTAGAATAGAAAAGAGAACCAGAAAAGAAAGAAAACCAGACCAGAATTGAAGTAGAAAATCGGAATAAAAAACAGAAAAGAAAACTAGAACAAAACTCCAAACTAGAAAATTGAGAGAAATTCAAGAAAAAACTGAAACACTAAAGAAAGCCAAAAAAAAAAGAAGAAAAACAGAACAGAAACACAGATTAAAACCAAAACAGAATACCAGAACTAGAACATAAAGCCGAAAAAGAAAACTAGAACAAACCTCCAGAAAAAAAACTAGAACAGTAAAGAGAACCAGAAAAGGAAAACAAACCAAAACGGAAAACCAGACTAAAACTGACCCAGAAAACCGAAACAGAAATTATAACCAAAATCTAGAACAGATATTTAGGAAAAAGCTACGGAACAGAAAACTAGAATAAAATCTTAGAACACAAAACTGGCAACAAAAACAAAAACAGAAAACTGAAACAGAAAAAAGCAACATATTCAGCAAATGTCGTCTCCTAAAAGTAAAAACCTGGTCAGCTCAAGATTGATTTGTGCAAATGTTTGAGCCTTAAGAGAGAGTAAACTACATTTATTGTTTTCTCAGAAAGAAAACAACTGGCATTGTGCCATGGAAGCATATAAATAATATTTCAGTCAGCATCTACTACGTTTAAGCCTTCAGAGCTTTTAAAGGTCTCTCTTTGATGAAAAACTTGAAGTTATAGAAGATTTAATAATGCACTCAAAACAGGACCTGTTGAAAAAATGCGAGGAAGAGGAGGGGCTGTTGTAAAAGATGCGGTAGTATAATAATGTCATGCATGCAATTGCGAGAGAATGAGTTTTTTTCGCCATACAGAAAAATTTATTATAAAAAACTTACCAGAAAACTCTTTACACCCCTTAAAATTTACTAGAGTTTTATGATTTCTTTGCCATATTTTAGGAAAACCAATCATAAGCAGTATATAAAAAATCAATCAAAAAGTGTCCAAAATAAATTATCTTGATGATTAAAACAACAAAGGCTTTTGAAATCGCCCAAAGAAATCAATTGATTTCGCAGATATGAAGGTAGACGAAAAGTTTTATTTATGTATTCCACACATACTCGCTAGCACTCATGCGATGCAGAGGCGCTCAAAAACTTTGTGCTTGCTGGACAAATAAAATTGCTCGAAAAGAAAAAAGAAAGAAAGAAAGCAAAAAAAAAAAACAAAAACAATTCTTACGCTTATTTTAACACAATACAATAACAATGGATGACATGCCATTTTTGATGATGATGACGATGGCAATGGCAATGATGGAAAATGTGACTGCGGAGGAAGGAGGTTGACTGCCAGGCATTCGGATGAGGAAAGGACAACAATGATGAAAACCGCTTACCACATACAATAATGCAATGCTTCCATACATAATTTTACACTTATTCCATAGGAGACGAAATGCCAGTCGTGCTTGTCCTAACTACTCACTCTTCCTACTCTCCTTCCACACTCTCTCTGACTCTTTTACTCTCTCTTATCCTATCGACTCTTCTTTCCAGCACATTCTCTTCATCTCTCCACTGTTTGTCTTCACTGTTTGTATGGCATTTCGATGATTATTTTCACATGATTTGAAATTCTATTCAGGTAGAATTTTTGCCGAGATTGCAAAAATAAAGTGACTTGAACCAGACTCGGAATATAAAGAAATAAATGCAGCAGAAGGAATTTAAGAGGCAAATACATACATTCATATACATAAAAGCAAAATAGTAAACTTAAGGAGAAAAGGATAGAAAGAAAGAAAAATATAAAAGCTAAAAAAAAAGAAAGAAAAATGTTACATTATAAAACATGAAATTCGAATCGTATTCAGTGCAGTGCTGTGTGGTTGTGATGGAATATTGAAGAAAATGTGACTTTAAATGTACTCATCGTATTATTCATCTCCATCAAAAGGACATTAGAAAGAAAGATGATGCATTTCTATATCTCTGCATACATAATATATGTATGTATGTATGTATGAATGAATGTATATTTGCTCATACATTTCCTATACCAAAGTACTACATAAATTATACTAACTGTAACTTGAGTAGTAGAAATAGTAATGGTTATTTTGAGTATTCATTTATAAATGTGTATGTGTGTGTTTGTGTGTGCGTTAGTGTATATGCGTGTATGTGTTTGCATGTGTTTTACAGCTTAATCACTTGTACTTAGCCGCAAACGTTTGAGCACGAGTGGACATCATTGTCAAGTTAATCTTGATGTTGCCTAGGTGCCAAGCTCAAGAGACTAGACACTTTTACACTTTTAGTAGTTGTAACAGCAGAGCAGTAGCTAAACAAAAGTGTTGCATACAATTATTGTCATCAGTAAAATAATAGTAGTAGATAACAGTAGCAATCATTTTCAGCATCATTGTTTTCTTTTTTGATTTACATTGTTACATAAGCTGTGCTATTAGCTAGATTTGTTTCTGCTGTTGCAGTTATATACATTTGAACGAAAAAATACGGTTACAGTTAACCGTTAGGATTAGGTGGGCTAAAAACTGTTCCACCTCTTGCACTTAGCTTTTTATGCATGGTGGGATATAGTTGAAGCCACCTCGAAAAGTTGAACTTACTCATAGTCAAACAATTGAATATTTTATTTAAAGTTTTTCATTATTCTTTAACTTCTTTAAATTTGTTTTTGTTTTCTTTAAAATTGTATACCTCAAAGAGTTAACGGCGAATTCACCAGTCGTGTTCCGTAATCTCTTTCCATTTTTTATATGCAGTTTTTCGCTCTCTTAAACTGAGAGTGTGTGCCATTAGCTGAGAGTTTAAGAGAGCAAATAAATATACATAAAAAAAGAAAACAGAGTAAAACCTTTATATTAAAAAAAATAAAGAGAGTGTGGCACTTGGTCGGTATATTCGCCTTTGTGGTTAGAGTTTCAAGAGAGAGGGATAGAGAGGGGGTGGGGGAGAGAGGGGTTTTTATTCTCTTTTAAATCGTGTGCTTTAAAGAGTTGAAGGCGGATTCTTCTACCAAGTGTCGCATTCTCTTTCAACCTTTTTTTATATGAAGTTTTTCGATCTTTCAAACTCTCAATTTAAGAGAGCGGAAAATTTCATATAAAAATAATGAAAACTGGGAGTGTAAAACCTTCATAAAGAAAAAAAAAAACCTTAAAAGAGAGCGCGCCACTTAGCTGGTAAATCCGCCTATAAGGTTATAGTTTTGTGAAAGAGCGGAAGAGTGGGGGTGGGGAAGAAGAAAGGGGGAAAGAAGAATTAGTTCTATACATTGGTACTCAATTATTCACGTCTGTTTTCTCTGGCTAGTGGAATTTCAGTTAGTTTCATGTCTCTCAGAGCTTGGAGGATGCTTGTTCGGTATTGTAAGTTCGGTACTGAAATTGTACTAGCGCATTTAGAGATTTCGAAAGGAAAGGGTTTAATTTTGTGTACTTAAAAAAAGGGAGGACGGGATAGGTAATTTATTTTCCTTCCTTGAACTCACTAATGCTCTTGAGTATATGCTGATACTACAAAATATTGGGATAGTGGAAATATGAATGCCAGAGTCAACGGCTTCCACATACCCTTAAAAAGTTTCGAATGGTATAATAATAATATTTGCAGAGCTCTGCTGAAAAAAGGTGATAAGTTTATGATATTCAAATAAGCAACTTGCAAATTATTTATTACACAATGCAACAGTAAATTGCAAATGTTGAATGGATAACTTTTTAAAGGTAAAAGACTAAAGTGGTTTTTAGTCTCCCAAAGATTAATTTTTGGGAAAACGTTGGAGTTAGGTATTTTTGACCTTCAACGACTTCACCTATTTATGATGGAGTATATTTTTTCCAAAAAATCTTCATCATTTTTTCTAACAATTAACTCAGTACAGGGGATTATACAAAAAAGTGAAAATTTTTTTTTGTTTGAGGGTTAGGTTAGGTTAGGTTGGAGTGGCTGTCGAGAGACACACTTAGGCCTGAACGACCCATTGTGATACCACATAGTTGGACCTACAGTTTAACGCCGATTCCGAATGGCGGTGTGACAATTTTTTATCGGCTTGGTGGTTTTGCCATTACCAACCAATGTGTGTCCTTGTACACTATCTTATAATTCTCATACACTTCATATTGATAGTGAATATAAGAAAGTTATGAAAATTAACCACCAGACGAAGACGGGAATCGAACCCGAACCTCCCTGATCCACTAGGCTATCGAGGTCGTCTTTGAGGTCGAGTTTGAGGGTTCATTTCTTAAAAAAAGTTGGACCTAGGTAATTTTAACCTTCGGTGACCCCAACTACTTTTTGATGGGGAACATTTTTTACCAAAAACTTATTGATAGGTTTAGCGTTCGTTTACTCAGTATAGTCATATATGAATTAGAAGCTTCATATAACACCCAAAAGGATGTGTAAAGGGGGTTGGTGGAGTATTGCTATTTAAGTAATTTTTTTCTTCCTTAGCTGTGAAACATGGTAACAAGGTAAAACAAAAAAAAAAATTTATATTGGTTCCGCTCATGCCAAAATTATGGGGTTTGGCCTCCATGCCGGGGATCCCAGACGTGATAGAGAAAATCTGAGTATTGGGTCGGATTCAGCTAAGCTGAATTACCCTTAAATGTAAAGCGTAAAATTGTTGCACAGTGTTATTACTAACCCTCTGAGGATTTTCGTTCACATACATATGTGTACATGAATTTTACCATTTTTCCTGACTTCGATTTAAATGCCAGCCACACCATTTTGGTATTGACCATGAAGAAATAAGAAGGTGAGACAGTCAGATGACAGCCCTCTTTTGGTACACTTATTTTGACATAAAATATAGAAGCATAGTTGCATATTTGTGTTGGGAATATTTTTGAACAAAAATGTAGTAAAAATATTCATATAGTATTTAATATTTTTAAAAGCGTATTAAATTAAATGACAATCGAAAAAAAATTCAAAAATTATTTAATTGTAAAATTTTTGAAAATTGTAATATTTTTGAAAATTGTAAAATATTGATAAATTGTAAACGCACGTGTGTACAAAAAAAAAAAAAAAACAAAAAGAAAAACAAAAACGGTATATTTCCGCAACATCGGCGCAAATTTAAAATTGTGTGAAGATAAAAATGCCAAGGCAATCGTGCGCGATTTGCAAAAAATGTTGCAACAATACGCGAGCCTTCAGTGCTCCAAAAGATGCGGACAGACGGATGCAGTGAAATGAGGCGTATGGGCGAAAAAAGAACGGAGTTAAGTACAGACTTGGATGTACCTGCAAGTTTCTTCTTTCTCTTACCCACTAAATCGTCTTTGTGAGTCAATTCATATCTATAAAATAAATTTAAAAAAAAAGCAGTGTATATTTTCTATATATTCAATCCGTACTAAAAGTTACATGAAAAATCATCACAAAAATAGTACGGTAAAATACAGCTCCGCTTATTGACGGCACACTTTTTTTTGTTTTTGTAATAGTTGGCTCACCTTCTTATTTCTCCATGGGTATTGATGTATTTGTTGATTTTTTCCTCTATTTTTTTTGTTACAACCTCACTTTTTTTTTTGTGTCGTCAATTTCAAAAAAATATTAAAAATACTAAATAATAAAAAGATGTGTAAAAAACAAATTTCTTATGTAGATAGAACCTTCCTCTGTCGATTTTAAAGCTCCCTGGATGTTTTTTTGTACATGTATGTATGTATGTGTACACCGCGTATGGCTAAACCTGCACATCTAAAAATTTGTGATTAGTTTTTTTTGGCTAATTTGGGGGCTCCTAAACACGAAAATCAACGTCTCGATTTTTTCCTATCAGGGGAAGTACACATTCTCTTGAGAGGGTTAAAATTTTCTATTTTTCCCCTTCTTCATTAAAAATTTGTTGAAAATTACTACTTTTAGAGAAATTTTTCACAATCTGGCAACGTAGGCAACATGGCGTCGATGACACGAAAGCAATTCTCTCTTGAGTAGTAAGTGAGAAGAAGAGCTAGATATATGGTAATGGTGCAGTGACATTATTCTGCTCTTTTGCTGTTGTTGTTGTTTTTTTTGGCAATTATTTAACTGGAAAAGCTGTAGTCTCTTACTCAAAATGGAAGATGACTTTTTAATTGTAAATTCACATAGAACAAATCTACCTTTCATTTACTATAAAAACAACAGCTAGAGTTGATATTTTCAGTTGAAGTAAGAAGAATTATAAGTAAAAAAAAAAAAATCTTGGCATAAGATCGTTGAAAATTTAATAGTTTGTGCCAAAAGACCTGTGAGCCATGTCGTCATCACCAGGAGAGATAGTAGAGGCAGAAAGGAAAGGCAAAGACAACAATAACAGAGTACAGAGTACAGTAAATAGCAAACAATAACAAAAACAACTAATACATTAAAAGAGTACAATCAAGAGAAAGAAAGTGTGTGTGTGTGTGAGAGAGAGAGAGAGAGAAGAAGAAAATCAACACGACAATAACAATCTACTCGAATAGCAAAACTGAATAAATTGAATGCGGATTTTGGCAGCCAAACGCATCGGTGTTGGCCAACAAAATGCAATGTAATGCAAATACATTTTCTATTTATGTAGCATTTGCTGCCATTTTGTGAATATCAAACATTGTTGTTGTCCAGTTCTATTTCACAGGCTTTTTTTTTCTCTCTATTTTTCTACTATTATTGCTATACAAATTTCGCCTTTCCTCAGGACTATTCTGCCTGCCGTCTCTTCTGCACTTTGCTGCTGATTTTTGTATGTTTTCGCATTTTAAAGCTTTTGTTCGCTTTTAATTAGATTTACATTGGCCACTTTGCAGTTGCTGTTGCTGCTGATGATGTGAAGTGCGTTGAGTGTGAGTGTGAGTGCTGTGTGCATCCAGCTCTTTAGCCAAAGGGGCGGAGTTGTGGGGCATAGTACCAGACTGTGATCTGCTACGGTTGAAATTCAAGGCTTCTGTATTATATTCTGCTTTGTAGTTCTAATTGCTTTTGTGTTGCAGTGTTTACAATCGTTTTGATTTTTTTTTTTGTGTTTTTTTTTAGGTGTTTATTCTGTTTATTTTTTATTTTTATTCTGTGTTTGTATTTTTCTTGCTTAATTTTATTATGGGCTGAACTCATTTTCACGATTGTCGCTTAATTAAATGCGCAAAGCATTTGTACACTGATTATATTAACTTTTTGTAGAGAAAATTAAATTAATTTTCTTTGTTTACATTTTTAAAATTATATGCAAGTATCTAAGTACTTAAAAGAATAATAAAAAGAAAATTTAAAAGGAAAAAGGAAAGCGAAAAATTTGCTAAGTCTATAAAAATTTGCAAATTTTTTTTTTTTATGTCGAGAAAACAAAATTTATGTTCAGAATTTTTCAGATTCACAAAAGATTTCGTTATGAAACGGTGTCAGCCATTTTATGTTATTCACATATTGCACTTTCGCGCTTAAATATGTATGAAAAAAAGAGACAACTATACCGACAACCGAACAACAACTTTTTAAAAGCACATCGATCGTGTATATGTATTGAAGAGCTTAAAGCTTTTCTTGTACTACTGGAGAACATGCAGTTGCGGGCATAAAGGAAAAATGGCTATTGCTGCAAGGTTCAATCACCTACGGATTGGGCTAGAATTAAAAAATTTCAGGTTCTCGTTTTGCCGATAATGCAGAGAAAAATAGTGACCCAAAAATAGACTACTCTAGTAAATTTCAAAGTTCTAACGCAATCTGTTTTTAACTTATAGTTGCTTTTACCCCTGAAACTAACCCCTCCCCCCTCTCATAGATCCTCAAGTGCCCATTACCAGTACGAGCCTCGGTACTGTCATTTGTATTTGAAGGTATGTACGGACTTTACCGTTGCTCTGAATATAAATAAGAAACAAAAAAAAAAAAAAAACAACAACAACATTCTGAATATTCTGCCAACATTACACATTCACATTCACATTTTATCGCAATTGTAACAATAGGAAAATTTATTTTTAGTAGAGTATTTCATATATTTATTTCTTGTTCAAACATTTCTCTAAGCCAAAACCATAAAATTCTCAATATTTATCTTGCGAGCAAGTGAAGAAAGCAAAGAAAATAATATATATTTTCTTATACAAGTAAAGGAATATAAAAATAAAAAGGAAATAGCAGAAATTTGCAAATGGAGCGTTTCAAAAATAAACACATTTTCATATCCAAAATTTTATTGCAGTTAGCGAAATTTCAATTTGAAGTTCATACTTATATATTCAATTTCTTGCTTCTCACTCCCATACAATTTATTCCCAGTCGAAGAATGCCGAAAGCCTGCTTACGATGATTTTTTGAATACAAATTCTGGTGCTGAAGATATTTTTTGTCCTTTATATATATATATATATATATATATATATATATATATATATATATATGGGACATTTTCTGTCAACGGGTTTCGAATGCAATAAGGCCTATTTTGATTTGGGATGATGGCGGACCAATATGGCGGCTGTAAGTCTACCACCTCACCTTAAAATAATAGATTTATCAAGCGTACGTTTACTCAATTCATCATAAAAATCAGATAATTTTTTGCTAAATATGAATCTAATATTATTTTTCACGGGAAATGTTACGTGTCGTCCCTAACCTCAAAAAATGAAAAATCCCAAAAAAACAGTTTTTCGGGTCTCACGTGTCCCAAGTAATCAGAAAACTTAAAAAAAAAACGTATTCTTCATTTTTTTCCTTCATTTTTTATTCCTTAGCTTGGCTGTAACAATCTTTTAGCGTTACCCAGAAACAACGACGTGAACTTAATAGGTCTCTGTTTTCTTTGCGGTGCTTAATTAGAGGAGTTAAAAAAAAATTATTAATGAGGAATAAGTTTTTTGGGACACGTGAGACACGAAAAACTGTTTTTTGAAATTTTTTTTTTTTGAGGTTAGGGGCAATACGTAACATTTCCCGTGGAAATAATATTCGATTCATATTTATTAACTGAAATTACACAAAAATAGGCTTTTCTCGTCGTTTTATGATGACTTAGGTAAGCGTAAGACCCGAAAAACAGCCTTTTTGGACCTTTTTTGAGGTTAGGGACAACACGTAACATTTTCCGTATAATATTAGATTCATATTCAGCAAAAAAAAATATATGAAAAAAGGCTTTATCTATTCTTTTATGATGACTTGGGTAAACGTACGCTTGATAAAACTATTCTCTCAAGGTGAGGTGGTAGACTTGCAGCTGCCATATTGGTCCGACATCATGCCAAATCGAAAAGGCCTTATTGCATTCGAAGCTAGAGATAATAAGCTTTTATTTGAGCGCAAATATGCCCTAAACCAATTTTGAACAGGGGGCGGGGGGGGAGTCTCCCGTTGACAGAGAATGTCCCATATATATTTTTCCTTTTAATATTTCGAAGAGGAAAAGATTTTCATTGATTTCGATCTGATACTAACAGCTTGATTTCGTTCTAGCTCTTACCCGCTGTGCATAGTTCGTAGTGTAGTTGACGCCTCCAGAAGTTTTTTGGGCGGCGGCTTCCTTGAGGGTTGTATTCGATGGCTCTTCTGGTAATGTATGCAATGTATGGCCTAGTCAGTTGTAGCGGTGCGTTCGTATTTCATCGGTAATAAGATGTTGCCTTATCCGGTGCCACAGCTCCTCATTTCGGATAATGTTTGGCCAAAACACGAGTAAGATTCGTTTGAGGCATCTATTTGCAAATGCTTGTAGTACTCCAGCTTCAAAGACAGATAGGTTCCATGACTCGCTGCCATAGAGGAGTGTGCTCTTCACGTTCGAATTACAGATCCTTACTTTAGTGCTAACCGAGATGTTTGAGGCACACCAGAATTTAGTTAACGCAACTTGTTTTCCTTTCATTAAACGGTGTTGAACATCATCATCGTTGCTGCCAGCATTGACCGTGATTAAGCTGCCAAGATTGCAGAATATATCAATTTGCTCTAGGCTCGTGGTGGTATTAATTCGCATATGCTTCGTTTTCTCCGTGTGTATCTGCAATCGGCATACGGATGCTATTCGTTTCAACATATCCTGCATCTCTCCGTGCGTATACGAGAGCAGACATATCTGACGTCTATTACTATATTGAAGAGTAGCGGTGAGAGAATGCAGCTCACTCCGGTTTTGATGTCAATACGACCGCTTGTGACACCTTGGTGTAGGACTGAGACGAACCTGATAATTTTGTCCAGGATGCCTTTGTACTTCAGAGCCTTATAAATAGCTGCGTGGTGGATGATGTTAAATGCTCACTTGAAGTCTGCAAACATCAAATAAAGTTGTGATCTCCATTCAACTGTTTGCTCCACTATAATTTGAAGACTATTTATGTGGTCTAAAACCTGCTTTCTAGCTTCGCATTATCTTTTTCATCTGAGTTGTCAATGTGCTGGTGAAGTATGTGCGCTATGACTTTATTTATGGTATCGAGAAGTGTGATGCCACGCCAGTTGCTATATTCTTGCAAGTTTCCGTCTTTTTGGTAGGTTTATCAGTAGACCGGCGGGAGCTTTTCTTCTGCCCAAAAGTTTATGATGATCGGACTTATGATGGCTGCTGTCAACTGTTCATCAGCTTTAAGCAATTCGGCCACAATTCTGTCCGGTCCTGCTGCTTTTCTAGCCTTTAGTGCATTAGTAACTGTTGCAATTTCGCCGACATGTGGAAGAAATGCAATAAAGCCTGCTCTCGAGGGGTGGTGTCAATGTTTACAGAGAGACTGTCGTGTCGTGTCTTGTCGCTTTGCAGCATTTTTGAGTAGAATCGCTCCCATTTCTTTCATAATTTGTTTCACCATCTTCGTCGGCAAGACGATTTGTGCGATTGTCACCGGTGATCAACTTGATAGCTTGATACAGCTCTCTGAGTCTGTTTATTTCTGCTGCTGTTTGGTCTCGATTGTTTGTCTACTCCCGCTTGCCTCGTCTAGCTCTTTTTTTTACATGGCGGTTTGCTACGTTGTATTTAGCTTGGTGGTGTTGTGTGTTTGCTCGCATTCTGGGATCTTTGACCGCACGTCGTTCTTCTATCAACTCCCAAGTTTGTGCGTAGATCCATTGGTTCTCCTGGAGTAACCGATATGATAAGCTGCGTTCTGTATGAAGGCGGATTTCGCTTGTTTTCTGTATTCCGCTACATTTGGGGTGATACTCATCATGTCTTTGTGCTCGGCTCTCAAAGTGATGCAGTATACTGCGAGTACTTTTTGATCTTTGAGCTTGACCACGTCAAACCTTCGCCTGTCAGTCGCTTTATTTTTATTCACTGACGCTACTTTGAGTCGAATCACTCCTATAAGCAAATGGTGGTCACTAGCTATGTCGGTTCCTATTTTGTTGCATACATCTAGTAGCAAGCGTTTTCACATCTTGCTGATCGCGATGTGATCGATCTGGTTCTATGTCGTACGGTTTGGAGAAACCTAGATCACTTTATGAATATTCTTGTGTTATGTTTTGAATAAAAGTTCCCCATTTTTCGTTATACGCCACGGACCATTTCGCTTCTGCCTGTGTTATCACCTCTTATTTGCGGGTTTTGATGTCTCCATGGTTAATACTTGCTAGTACTGCGCTTGCAGTTTGCTATAAAACTAATTTTTGCAATGTGTGTCCGCGTATTCAGTTGGTGCATAGCATTGCACGAAGGTGAGATTTCTCGCTTTGGTGCGGAATTTGGCAGGGATTATTCGGTGTCCATGTGGTTGCCTTGACTCCTTAGATAGCTGAAAATCCGACTCCTTTTGATTTTGGTTGTCCAGTTGGTTTACCTTAGTGCAGGAGAGTTGAACCTCTTGATTTGTTTTGCTGACCGCTGCCACATCATCTTAATTCAATCATGCCCAACAAAACTTGAGCGAAATTAGAGGGCTCCGCTAGAGTTAGCACATTTCATATTCCAAATATTTTCACTCTTATAGTCGTCATCAGAGGAGATCGTTTGTAATTATTTTTATTTGTATTGGTTTCAGAAATCATTTTTTATTCATATGTTAAGGTGATTTGCCCAAACACCCTAGGCCGGTGCTGAAACTGCCGGCTATAGTCACCAGCTTGGCCTCCTGGTATTAAGCGGACCGCCATCTTAGCGGGATGCTATGATGCTTCTCTCACCTACTTCCTGAGATGTCAGATGGATTAAGACCATTCGGATATGGTAGTGATGGCCCTTTTCCTTTCACAACAAAGGCTTGGGACCGGCTACGGCGGAGGAGTTTTGGTCCTATAACGTTCCTCTTTTCTATGTTCCTTTTCAAAGTGAGCATGAAAGACCTTGACGTCATATGTAAAAATTTGTATAATAAAACCATGCATTCTTACTGGCATGATGTCATGTCTTCTGACCTTCACCGCTTTCCTACTGGGATCGAATAAAGTGCATAGAGAACGGGCAAATGTATATACAAAGACATAGAGAGAGAGAGAGAAAGAGAAAGAGAGAAAAGAAAACTGCTCTTACAAAAGTAACAAAAGTACACATTACGAATAGAGTAAGTAGAATAGAGGAATGCAAAAAAAAAAAAAAAAAACAAAAAAAGTAAAAAAAAATAAAGGCAAGGAGAAAAATAGGAACAGGAACATCAATTTCGTTTGTGAGGAAATCCTTCGTGCTTGTATTATTTTTCTTGATTTTCTTTTTTTTCTCTATGTGAAATTTTTTAAATCGATTTCCATTTTATTGCCAAATAATGTTTCCTAAGATTGTGTCATGTTATTTATTGGTGTAGCAAAGTGCAAGGATATTTTCTTTTTTGTTTGTTTTGTTTTGGTTCAGCTACTGGGTACATACACTCTAATAGAGCGTTCCAAGGATATGCGTTGGGGTGGAGAGGAACGATTTGAAGGCGGTCGTATATGTAGGTACTGCTGATATACGATGGTATGGGATTGTTGCAAGAGAAATAACATTTGCGACAAAAGGTATGAATTGCCCGTCAAAATGTTTTATTGGGCAACAATTTTTCACATTAAAATAAAAGTACCACGAATCATATAGAAGGCGAAAGGCGAGGAAAGTGGGAGAAGAGAAAGAGTTAGAAGGTCCTTTTTATAAATAATTTGCCATCGTAGCTTTTAAGAAAACATAGAATGACTCATTTTTCTTGGTTTAAGGTGACCAGATGACATAAGATGCGAGACAAAAATTTCTATATGGTGAAGAATTTTTCATAAGTTTTGGTTTCGCATTAAAATATTTATTTTTTATTTTTTTTGTACCGCCCTCCCTATATTATAAAATACAATAATAAAATTTGAATCAAGTGCATTTGATTAGATATAAAATAATGCGCTAAATCAATTATTTCTATTAGTTACATCTGGTTGCTCTGAACCTCAATTTAGTTAGCTGATTCTTTCCCATCAATTGCAGCTAGTAGCAAAATGTACATAAATCAATCCATATCAACTTAACGATTATTCACTTTAGAATGCTTGATTAATTACGGGCAACTTTTTCGCAGCAAAGTAAATGCGATTTAAACTTTTAACTTCCGCTTTGCATATTCAGCCAGGCAAAAAGGCGCGCTCGCAGGCCAATTACATCAAAACAAAAGCGACGAGGTGCGGGCGTGATTTATCGTAAATTGCAAGGAGTAAATACCATCTCCATCTCCCCACTTACCATCATCAGCTCTTTACTCTTTCAATACCGCTTCGAGTGCTTTGCCTGCCTGTCTTTGAAATGTTTACGTGTGGATAATTTTGCTCACCGCCAATCCGTTTGTTGAAGCCGCTGACGCTGGCGGCATCAACGATGTCAGCGGAAATTGTATGCTGCTGTCTTCCAATAGCAACCACAACAACAATAACATCATAGCCAGTATTAACCAGCAGCAAGAAAACTTCAATCAGCAGCAGAATTCGCTGGCTTACTCGTTGCTACTGAAGAAGACGTAATGATAAACGTCGCGACATAAATCTCATTTTATTGCTGCCGGGCGCGACTGAAGCAATGGTTGCTGTTGTTATTGTTGTTGTTGTTAGTGTTTTTCTGTATGCTGTTACTGACTGGCTTGGCAGTCGGGGCTTGTTTGTTCGTTGGACTTGGCAAAAGTTAATCAACATTTCATTAATTAATGCGCGCTAAAACAAGAAGCAACAGAAGCAGCAGCAGCAGCAATAGCAAAGGATGAAAAAGCATTGGGAAGAAAACTCATGAAGGCGAAGAAGTTGTGAAGAAAATTATATACGGTGATGATGAAGTAAATGACGATGATAAAGAATTTTGCTTCCTCTTTAGCTGATTTAAAAGTCCACTCACTTCACGAGGGGGGGAGGGGGGTGGGGGGAGCGAGGTGGCTATCCCAAGATATTGCGTAAAACTGTGTATGATGATGATAAAGGGGCAAGAAGAGTGTGGCTGGTTTTACACAAGTAGTTTTTAGTATGCTCTTTAGCAAATTATGTAAATTGGCTAAAAGCTTTCAACAAAATTATTTCATTGGATTTTACAACAACAACAACAGCAGAACAACAATGCTTTATGCAAGACATTGTATTCATTAAGACCCCCGGACTTATTTAATTGAATTTTATTAGGAATGACAGAGAAAGTCAGAGACAAAAAAAAAAAAACAACGATCGAAATGTGAAATGCGAAATGCTGTTGCAATTTGCGGCGGATTGCAAAAATCAAATGACAAACATTAGACGCTAACAATCACCAATTGAGTTTATTCCTCTTTAATTTCTTCTTTAATACCTAACATTAAAATTGATATACAGGGAGGTGAAGTATTTGCGTGTAAGTTTTTTGAGAACATTTTACACTTGATGGACCTTAATGCTCTTTAGATATGCATTTTATGAGGCCTATTGAAGAGTGTAAGAGTCAGAGTTGTCGTTTTCAACATTTTAAGGGGAGGAATTTTTCCTTTCGATCGTAGGATTTTGCTTCACAGGGGAGGAATTTCTCCAAATGTCGTAAAAGTTTTCCAATAAGTATTACCTACTGAGATAATTGCAAACAGTTCCATTAATGTATAGACATTTTTTTTATAACAAAATACGATTTTTTTCACAGCTTATTTGTTACAAATTTAGTCATACTTAAACCTCTAGCTCTCAAAATTTTTGATTGATAAAGAAAAAATCGGAATTTATTAATATTGGCGTAAAAATCATAAACTGATTTAGAACCCCCCCCCCCACCCCCAAAAAAAAAAAAAAATAATAGGTGTGGTTTTATGAAGTGGGAAAGGTTGAATTCCTCTGCATAGTATGACTGGAAGAATTTTATTTATTTTTTTTTTTCACTTTTATCTCAAATACAATCAAAATAATTAGTTTTCCTATTTTTCACAAATTTTCGACTTTGACTGTCGCTAAAGAACCTGAGACACATAGAGTCCGTTGTGTACGTGAGAGCGAAGTATACAACTGACACAAAATAAGCGAAGGACAGAGGTGACACAAAGCATACGTTGCCAACGGATACACAATCATACACATTATCAGTGTTGCCAGAAATTTTACTTCAAAAATCGTCAAAATTGTAAGAAAAAATCGTCATTTTCAGAAAAAAATCGTCATGAGAGAAAAACTAAAATTTGTTTACTTTAAATATGTTTGCATTCATTTATAGTATAATATCCCTTCAAGAGTCTTATTGTTTAAATATTCTTTCAACATTTGCAGACGAGTTAGGTAAATATATCAATTTTAAAGCAAAGTTTGACAATGGAAATGCTTCTGATGAAGCACCACGTTTTATGTTGGAAATAGCTTTACAAAACTTTTTTCAGCTGCAATTTCATTCGCCATATCAAAAATCATCTCAAAATCTACACACCGTAGCTCCTTGAAGTCAATATTTAGTTTGCTGAAAGTAGTTTTCGTCCCCTAAATTTTTAAAATGTAATATTAAACTTTTTAATGAATTTACTTTTTTTGAAATTAGTTTTCCTGGCTAAAGAAAACTTAATTCTTTCAATGCAGCAATATAAAAATCTAATCGTTTTTTTATTCCAATACGCAACTCATTATAAAAAGAAGCGCAATTATTTACAAATTCTGAAAACAGACTGTCAACACATTTAGAGTCTTCATTAAAACGTGCAAAAACCTGGTAAACCACGGAAATACACTGTCAAATTTCATATAAATTTTGACAAGTTTACACATGTTATGCAGTTTATGAAGCTTACAAGGGTTTTTAATTTGTTTGTGGCGTTAATGCCAAGGTAAATATCTTTACTTTCCAAAAATATTGTTTTTTCTCTGAAATCAATGTTATTAACACCAAGTTAAATACTATGGTCTTAAAATATTTATGCATGGAAAGCATAATCAAAATTGTATCACTGGAAATGAAGTTCAACACAGATACATCTAGTCTTTATTCCTTTAAGAGGCGTTCCAGTTCCTGAAGAGAACAGTTGGCAGTAGTAGTATCTTAAGGACAACGATACTACGGAGCATTATCTTTGTAGTTGTCCAGCGTTCGCGAGAATCAGATTAGGGCTGTTGGGTTGTGATGTCTTGAGTGTGAATTATGTCTACACTCTCCCTTCTCCTGAGCTTCTAAGAATCATCAGTGAAACAAAAAAAGTTAGAGCTTGAGAGACCCTAGACCTTTCTTCTTCCCATTTAATTTTTCCCCTCACATATCTTTCATGTCTTTCTACTTTCTTTCTATAGTACAATGGTCTTTGAGACTAAGTGCTTTGGTTTAGTCCAGCCCACCTTCAACTCCAAACTCTAAGCCCTGACTTGTCATTAAATGGTAATGCAAGAGCAGATTAAGATTTATTGTTTTAGGGCGTACTTCTCACAGTGTCGTGGATGAACAAAATTGGTAAAGAATATTTTAGGGAAGGTCGGTGTAGAAATCTTTTCACTATTGAAAACCAATTCACTAAAATTGCTGAAGTAAAATGGCGCCATTTTTAATATTAAAGTTTTTGAAAACTTACTTTTGTCACATTATTCTATGACATTGAGTTCAAAAAAATCAGAATCACGTTTTCTTCTTCATAATATAGTTGGTATTTCAACCACTTTCTATGTAGTTTTTTAGCAGCGTAGATTTATTATAGAGAAGATTTTTGGGTTTAAAGTCTTTTTCGGTATGTGGAAACTTTTTTTTGTGATATATATGCTATATGTATAAAAATAACAGAAGAGATTTAAAAAAAAAAGGTTTTTTGAAGTTGTTTTTTAATCTAAAAAATCGTCATTTTTCAATAAAAATCGTCAATTCGTCATTGGGCCAAAAAATCGTCAAAATGACGATAAAATCGTCGTTCTGGCAACACTGCACATCATACACAAAATAAATCAGCTGATAGCTGCAACACTCTCAACTCTCTTTTAACGTACGGCAAAGTTGAGAGTTGCCCAACTTTTTACGTTACTTCAACGTATACGTTGTGTATGGGCCACACTACATACGATTTTATGTATTATATAGTAGTTGTCAGTTGTATACTTTGCTCTCACGTGCACAACGGACTCTATGTGCCAAAGCCTTAACTTCTTTAATACGCATCACAACTCATAACTGATGCATTTTTTGAAAGCTTGGGAAATTCCCTAAGCTATATGATAAAATGTAGCAACAGAAAACTGTTATGGTGGCGATTCCATCCCTTTTGATGAAGCCCGTCTAGAGGTGGGCTTGGGAACCAAAGGGTTAAAACTATAAGAGTAATGAATAATACACGAGTTCATATAAAACAATAGATGCGTGCAAGGCACCCAAGATATTTGATGTGTAAACAGTTTAGCCAACTGAATGACATATACATAAGCTCACATATGTATAGCCATATATAAAGCTCGGTTCACGCAAAATTGGCACGCAGGAAAGTTGCTGTATCTTTTTAACCAGAACACTCAGAATAACAAATAATGCATTAAATTATAAGTTTAATATTGTGTTTTAATACTATAATATTAAAAGATTTAAATTTCTTTGTTGTGCAAAAAGTTCCGAGTATTCCTTTTAATGGACTCCATCAACCTTTGAACATCCGCTTTGGATACTTTTGCGGCTATTTGGTTCCATTTTAGTAACATTGAATTCACATTTTTGACAATACCTGCATTTTTCTTCAACTTATATTTTCTAATAGCCCAGTATTTTTCGATCGGTCGAAACTGGGGGCAATTGGGCACTACATCTACTTTATTTGTCTGATACCAATCCATGGTTTTCTTAGAGTAGTGGCAACTGGCTACATCAGGCCAAAACTTCACTGGCGAATGGTGGTGACGAACAAATGGCAATAGTCGTTTCGAAAGGCACTCTTTGATGTAAATATCAGACGCAATAGAAGAGGATGTCACAAATGCCCTGGATTTGAGACCACAGCTGCAAATTGCCTGCTTTCTTTGCAAATTTATCCATTTTTATGTACTTGAATTTTGAGGGTACATTACCACGATTCGTTGCCATATAAAGTTTTTGACCTAGAAGCTGTTTAAGATCAAATTTTATGTATGATTCGTCATCCACATTAAATTTGGTCAAAACATTATTACAAAGAAGACGAGCACGTTTTTTGCCCAGCAAATTCTGTTTGTCTGTTCTATTTGGATATTTTATAGCACGATAGCACTTTAGCCCAGCTTTTATGCGTCTACGTCTAGCAGTACTTTTGCTGGTATTGAATTTTTTGGCACGATCGCTATCCGATAGTCCGGGATTGCTTTTGGTGGACCTCAAGATCTTTGTCTTTAATTTTAGGTTTGTGGTTCCCGTTTTATTCACAACTTTTTTAGCTCTTTCAACACTAAGAGTTTCTTTATATCGTTTTATAACTCTACATACCGTTCTTTTGGAGATATTCAACACTTTCGCAATCTTTGAAACAGACCACGACGGATTTTCAATAAATTTGTTCACAATCAATTTTCTATTTGCAGCTTCCATTGTGCACACAATCACCAACTTGCGATCAATTAATATGAAAAATTTATCAACCAGCGGTAACGGTATTGTAAACAAATCCCAGTAAAAAATTTGTTGTTCTTATGACTAGGGGCGACGTGGTGACCACAACAAAGCGTGCCAATTTGGCGTGAACCGCGCTTTAGATTAGTACAAACCAAATTTATGTTTAAAAAACTTAACCGCCGCGTAATGTGAGCTTTAAATATGCTGAGCTGGACATTAAGTAGCTAATTTTATAAAATAACTGCGCGCTAAGAAAACTGCTTACAGTTGGGTTTCTGATGCTGTGTTCCTATATACATTAACTACCTCAAATAAAACCAAAAGCAACCAAAAAAGAAGCAGCATGCAACACTAAACCATCATTGTTGCTATCAGCAGCAGTAGTAGTAGCAACAGCAGCATAAGCGGCAAGGCGCAATGTTAGAAGTAACAACAGCAGCAACAGAAGAATTCAAGTAAACGTAAAGTTAAGTATTAAAATATACATACATACATATTAAAAAGAAGTGTAGAAGCAGCCAGCAGCAGTAGTTTGTATACATATAATATTAAGTAAACAAACTAACGTAACGTTCGTTGTAAGTAAACACTACAACAAAAATCGCAATTTCCGTTTTCGGCTCATCTCCGGCTACGGGCCAAGTACAGAGCAGTGAAGTGTGTAGTTCCATGTAGTTACCCCCCCCCCCCCCCTCCCCCTCCCTCTTCTTCTACTACTCTTGCAACTTATGAAGTTGAAGCTTGTAATTTATGACTTTCTTCCGAGAACACTTTCAAATGACAATATTTGTATGTATGTATATGTGTGTGTGTGTTGTAAGTTATAGGCAACAGCCAGCAGCGAGCAATGGCAGGCGTTGGCAATGATGTTGTAGTAGCACTAGCAATGGCAATGGCGGCGCAATCCTTCTAGTCAGTAGTAGTCGCTTTCGATGGCGTCTTGCTAGGTGATGTTTCTTGTCATAAACACAAAGAGAAAGTTACAGAAAGAGTGTGTGAAAGAAAGTGTGAGAGAGAGAGAGAGAGAGAGAGAGAGAGTGTGTGTATGCTGCTGCGCTTTGCGGTCGCAGTGGTGTTAAGGAAATTGGTTAAAATTGGTTGAAATTACACATAAAACTTTCATTCTGCCAACTGCAACTTTCATCACTGCTAGCTAGCTAGCATGAGCTAACGATGCGGAAACCTGAAGAAAGTTATGTTATCAATTTCATGACAACAAATAAATTTGAAATGCAGAACATAGCAACCAACGGCAACCAATGGGGGCTTGTTTTTTCGTGGCTTGTTTTTTCGTGGCTTGTTTTTTTTGTTGCCTTTTTTCAAGTGGTAATTATGAGAAATGTATAAGATTGTGTTTGTAGAAAGGTATCCGCTAAAAGATGAAGAAAAATGAGCTAGTCCAATTTACACTCTTGTGTAATGAAATTTTAATATAATTTACAGCTGATTTTTAAATTATTTTATAATGATGTTCGCTACTATTTCTTTCTTTTTAGAGGTTTTCCGTTATATTGTATTGAATTCACTCTCATCAATTTTATAGTGAGAGAGTAATATATGTATGTGTTTGGCTACTCTCTTTAAAATTTTTAGTTCGGGAGCAGTGATGCCATATTTTTTTTGGGCAAAAACTGTAAAAAGTAGAAACAAAAACTGTATTTTGGAAAAAAAAAACTGTAACCTATAAAAACGAAAAAAAAAATCTAAAATTTTTAATTTGAAAAGTTTCTCAGTCACTTGGCCATCATTCCACCACACATTCAAAATTTAATAGGTCCAATAATACAATATTTTCCGCAAGTTTGGGAGATGCTATGCTTTCTTGAACGGGCAGAAATTTTAAACCCTATAATTTCTGGGAAACCTAATACAATAATGGTGCAAAATTTGGAAAAAAAAATTCGCTCATTAGGCATGATTCGGAAATAAAAAACAAACGAACATACAAATTTTGTATTAATATTAAACCAGTTCTTATAACACTTTCACCAAAAAGAAAAATTAACGACAACAACAATCAGCCATCAGACTGTTTTTGTTTGAAAAAAAATGGTGTCAAATTCTACTGCCAAAAATGCTCTAGAATAGTAATAAGTAATATAAATAAAATCAAAAAAAACTGATTCCTTTAAAATTAAGTAAAATAAGTCAAACAAAAAAAGAAACAAACTCATTTAAAAATATATAAAACAAATATAAGATAT
Organism: Toxonevra muliebris; assembly: GCA_963691655.1. NCBI lineage: Eukaryota > Metazoa > Arthropoda > Insecta > Diptera > Pallopteridae > Toxonevra > Toxonevra muliebris. Next base: position 64,833,112 of record OY829329.1, on the reverse strand, counting down.
TATTATTGTTATTAAGAAACACGAAATAACATTCTTGTAATGTCTAGTTAAAAAATTAAATGATCATTCCTGGGTCCGATTTTTTGAGTAGTCATAGTTAACCAGTAATCAATACAACAATTTTAAAAGCTCTCAGAATGGTTTCATCAAATTTTTTGTACATTTCTCTTGATGCCACAAAATTTGTTCAATTTTATAATTTTTTTTAATTAAGTCTTTTGTTCTTTTCAGCTAATTTTCGAATTTTAGTTTTGTTAGTATTAATTTGGGGAAATATTCTTTCCACATTCGCTACCTGCAAGTGCTACCCTGAAATACAATTACATTTTTATGACAACCAAAACATAATTAAATATATTCTCCATATTATTGCAAAAACTGCAAAAACTGAAAAATTGGTGAATAAACTGTAATATTTGAGGGAAATCTGTTAGACTGCATGCCGACCGAAAAAACTGTAATTTACAGATAAATCTGTCAATATGGCACCGCTGTTCGGATGTATCGTACCATTTGTATACAGCAGCATGGGTAAGAGAGCAACCCACATGCATAAGAGCATAATAAATTTCACACATACAGCGCTCATTTCCATAGAAAAAGAGATCGGCCGATCATTGCGGTTGTATAGGTGACCATCACTAGCATACAGCATTAAAGTGACCAGACATCAAACATTTAGCAATTTTCTTTACCGTAGAGTATTGATATTATCTATTATTTAAAACAAAACAAAAACAAAAGGCAAGGAATAATATAAAAAAACGAGAAATAAAACATAATTTAGTATGCAAAATTAATTGATTGAAATTTCTGAAGAAGTGAACATTTTTTTTACGCTAAGAGCTTCTTTTTTTTCAAAGCAAACTCGTGCAAACATTTTATCTCAAAAATCCACAACCCCAGTTGGTTCCACTAGTGTGTGGAATCATTTAAAAACAAGTCAGGTCAGGGTATACTTAAGTCTGAAGTCTATTGAAATCATTGCATTTAACTGCAAAACAAGAATTGAAGCAAAGCACCAACAACACTCCAGTTTAAAACACCCAAGTTAAAATCGCATTATTTTCTATTTAAGTTGAATTAAAGTGTAACTTGATGTGCACAATCGCAAGTACAGACGATGTCCAAAGAAAAGTAGTGATAAAATGAAAAATCCCTGAATCCAAAAAAAAAACTCGAAATACAATTGTGATGTGCTTCCATAAGGGTACAAATAAAACTCGCACAATACGAATGGTAGGAAAAAGCTCAGCTTAGGCGCCCCATGGACAGTTGTACTAAATTAGAAGTGTTCTGATATGGTGTCGTCACTAAATAGACTCTAGACTCTCTAAGAACTGTCGGTTTGACTTGACTTTGAAAACAGTTTTTCTAATATCATCCCAAATCACGCTTAGGCCTATGGATCGAGCATGTCCTGGGGTGCCTCGAATAATCATCTCGACTTAAAACATATGGCCCGACATTGCTAAATCGGTTTTTAAGCCCTTAAAATACAATTTTTGTTTGTTTTATTGACGCTCAACAGACTTCAATCTATTATTCTCATATGCAACTTTTTATTTTTGCGCACTGCTATTCTTTTGCCCGTTGCTGTATTACAGGTAGATGTATGTGTATAACTCTTCTGTATTACAAAAGCAATGCAGCTCAAATGCAGCAGCAACACTCGAATGTAATATTGTGTTGCTCAATGAGAAATCAATTTCCGATAACGATTTTAATTTCCGATTGCAATAATTATACGCTGTCATTGATAATGAATCAAACTTTGGTAAATACGACGTACATACATACATACATACATACATTCATAGTAGAGCATCAGTAGCGAAATTCTGTGCTGGACGTGTGGGCGCAATAGAAATTCATGGGGTGGTTGTGGTGTAAGCTACGCAGGAAGAAATGTAGGTAGATAGATTGTTGTGTACTAAGGTAAATAGCATCGGTATTGATAGTGACTCCAACAACAAAAACAATAATATGTAGCTAAAATCACAGCACCAGAAGAAAATCGAGTTACACCACATTAATGGGATAATCGAAAAGTGGGAGATTTTAAAGGTGTTAAAAACAATTTGGTTGGTCACGAGGCTAAAACTATGTCCTCACAGGAATATAAATATACATGTATATAGTGAAAATAGTGAGAGGGATGGGTTTGGTAATGAGCTGTAGTGATAATTTTCATAATCAGATAAATCACTAAATAAATATATTTGCATTATTGAGCACTGAAGGGTGAATGTACCTGCATTGAACATTGGTTCAATTACGTACTGTTTGTCTATAGCTCACCAATCGTTGAATAAATACCTACATGCAGTGGCGGGTTCCAAGTTGGGTGGGGGAGGAGTTTAATCTAAAGTCTAAGTCTGGTGTTTTGGTAGAAAATTTGATGTGCTTTCGATCTGTATTTGAGATCCTTCTGGTCTGAGTTTTGTTGTAACTCTTAGTCTAAATTGTGGTCAGACCAGCATTTACTCACCATTTGATCTGATTTCTGGTCTTAATTTTGATTTGCTTTAAGATTGTATTTGGTGTCTCAGTTTTAATCTCACTTTTAGTTTAAGTTGTGTGGTCAAAATTTTGATCTGAATTAGTTGGATTTTAATACGAGTTTTGGTCTGAATTTCGATCCAAAGTTGGTCTGAATTTTGTTTAAAATTTTGATCTGAATTCGGCTAAAATTTTGGTACAATTTTTGTTTAATTGGTTGTCTAGATTCGGTGTAAAGTTTTGTTTACTTTTGGTCAGTATTTGAGTTAAAATTTGTTGGTGTGAATATTTATCAGATATTTCCACTGGTTTTGGTCTGAATTTTGATTTCCTTTCGTTCAGTATTTGGCGTCCTTTTTGGTCTAAAGTTTTGTCTAACTATTAGTCTGAGTTTTGGTCTAAAATTCGATCCGAAACCGGTTTGAATTTTGTTAAAAATTTTGATCTGAATATTTATCAGATATTTCCACAGGTTTTGGTCTTAATTTTGAATTCCTTTCGTTCAGTATTTGGCGTTTTTTTTGGTCTAAAGTTTTGTCTAACTATAAGTCTGAGTTTTGATCTGAATTTGACCTCATTTTGATCGATTTTTGTTGGAATTTTGGTCCGATTCGTGGTCGCAACATTTTTTGTTTGTTTGTTTAATCAAGGTTTTGGTCTGAATTCGGTCTCATTTTTATCTAGATTTTCAATTTGAATTTGGTCCTTTCCTTGGTTTGAAATTCGATCTGTGTTTGAATTGAATCCGATTTTAGTTTGAATTTTGGTCACAGTTTTGTTCCAGTTATCTCTTAATTTTTGGTCTACAATTTTTTGGTGGGAACTAGTGTCCGACCGAAGGTGATTTTTCGGCTGAAGGCGAAGTCGAACTTCGGCCAGGATTTTTAAAATATAAAAAATAAAAGTCTGAAAGTAATTTTTTTCTACCTATGTGTTTGCAAACATATACCCTAAAAAATGTAATGGTCGTGGTTTTATGAAGCCGAAAAAGTTGAATGCCTAAAAGTATTTGTTGTTGAATAAACTTTTTATTAATTTTTTTTAAATAACTAAATATGTTGTATTAAAAATTTTAATTCCTAGCTACTCACAGCTAGTTTTTTTATCTGGCTAGTATGACGGGAAGTATTTTATTCATACGATGAAAATTTAAGCACAATCAGTTCATTAGTTTTCGAGATATCGTGGCAGCTATTTCGAATAATGCTGTTTTGAGAAAAACTAGTTTCGAAGTTCAAATATGCTTGACTGCTGTATCAGGGCCGATATATAAACATCTGTAATTTTCAATCGACTGTGAATTTCAAAGAATCCCTTTACACATATATTCTAGAGCGATTTTAGCCGAAACAACTTTAAATTTTTTTGACCTCCTTGAAAGCAAAAAAAAAAGTGAAGCGCCAGTAATGTAAAATGTCGGATTCTCTAACAATTCACGCTTCTTTTCAATACGCTTCAAGTCCTCCTTAAAAAGTAAAAAAGTTTGGCCATTTTTTACCGAAGCCGAAGGTACAATTTAGCCAAAGAACCTAAGCCGATTATTCGGTCGGACACTATTGTGAACATTAATAAAATTTTTGCCTTTGGTCTAGGTCTGGGTTTTGGTCGATATTGAGTCTGATATTTATCCTTTAATTGAGTAAAATCAGTCTTCCTCAAACCCAAATTCTAGAACCGCCACTGCGTGCATATGCATATGTGTGCGTGTTTTGGTGAGAATGTGTGGTTGGGTTGTATGGGTTGTTGGTGTGTGTGGACTGTTGGTTGGTATTGATTGTTGTGTTTTCTGGTTCTATCAATCAAAACTCCACTACTCTGCACCCTGGACACACATTGCATTGTAATTATATAAAACCGATATATCTAACATTGTTTGAATAGAATCGACTGTTTTAAGTATGCATATATGTGTGAAAATATATTTGCTCTACTTGTTTATGGCGCACTTAATTTAGTTTGATTGTATTGGATTGAAAAGCTTGAATTGATCTATTTTCTGTTTCTGCATTTATAAATTTTCACTTATATGTTTATAGATTTTTGCATGTAGTTTTTTGTTCTTACAAATTATGTATAACTAGGTTTGCTAAATGCAAATCAGGCTTCATCTGGATATTGAGATAAAATATCGGCATTTTTCAGCTTTCGTCTAGACATTGAAAAAAGACTTTATCACACAACAAAAAACAATAAATATAAAATTTGCTTAAAAAATTTGCTTCAGACATCAAATTTGTATCCGTTAAAATAAAAAAAAAAAAAATTTCTTAATAGCCCCTGAAGACCCATTTTTCGGACTTCAGAAAAAAACTGAGTACGCAGTAGTGATCAGTAAATAATTTACTATAAAGCCATTGGAAAATCTCGCGCGCTGTGTAATCAGTGTAGCATACCATTTAAACTTTAATTTGTATAAATATTTTCAGAACCTGAGACCTCTGTAATATTTTTAAATTGTTTAATGTTTTTGCCCAAATTTATCAGTCAAAATTTTATCTCTACAAATTTAAAAATTTTATCTGGACAAATTTCTGAAAGTCGCTACTCTAGACACGGGACTAAAAATCTGAACAATCAAGAGGAATCAAGACCATCTGGCAACCTTAGGTATAACCCAACGAAACTAATAATTTAATTATATTCGGGTTTTCAATCGCTCTATTTTTAAAAGAGTATGCTCCTTTTTTGTTTTGGAGACAATGGCTGGTTTTTAAATTGTTATAGTCAATGGCAAAGAGAGAGAGCGAGAGAGAAAGTATCCAGTTGTTTTTTTTTTTTGTAATTTCGATTTTTGTGTTTTCCCCAAAGACAAACAACAACTGCAAAATCAAAAATGCGGTTTGTTCTCAATTGTTGTCATCGTCTATAGTTGAGAGAGAGGGAGAAAGAGAGTGGAATTATTTTACTACAGCATACATGCACAAATATCGACTGAGCTCTCTTTCGATGAGAGAGAGCATGTATTAAAGAGGTGTGTGAAATTTTTTTTATGCTCTTTTATGCATACATTATCTTCAGATCGTCAGCCAAGAACTGGTGAATGTTACGGTAAATACCGACAATTTTATAAGTATTAGTATAATTCATTAGATTCCGTAATTGTCTTTCTTACTTACAAATTACTCAACATAATCATTGAAATTTTTCCTTCTATTATGTACCATTACTTAGTATATAATCCATTCACTTGCTGTAAATTGCTGTAAATTATTTAAATTTACCAATTAAATTACAAAACCCAATATTTATTGCCAATTTTATGTACCTGCAAACACCTTCACTACAGCTACGTACTCATCATCATCATTCACTTCCATTCCAACAAAACAACAATAAAATCCAAATTGAAAAAAAAAAGAAACGAAAATGTAAAAATCCTTAATACAAGGATAACAGAAAAACATAATTACGACTGCTAAGCACGTGAGCTGACAAAGCTGTAAGCGAGGCGAAATGAACCCTCGAACCAACCAACCAACCAACCCACAAACGAACGAACGTAAGAAAGAAAAAGCTTCAAATTCCGCAGCTGCCTGCCAAAGCCAAAGCGCCGGAAACGAAAACAAAGCGAATGAAGGCGAAAGGGAACGGAAAAAGGCACAAAAAAGAAAAGTGGGTTTACCTGTCAGGCAGTTAATCTAACCCATCAAATAGACACACCGGCAGCAGCAACAACAACAACACTCGGCACACAGGTGCAATCACGGATCTCTCCACGTCTTCGTTAAGGTGTTGTTAGTTATTTCTTTGCCTCCTCTTCATGCACCTCCTACATTCCTTCCACCTTCGTATTGTCATTTAAATCAACGCCGCCGTCGCTACCGTTTGGCTCGTGCTAAAATAAACTCACGTTTAACGTAACGCAAACGTAAGCGTATATTTTTGTTAAGACATTTGTTTGTATGTATGAGTGAGTGTCTGTATGTTTATTTCCATTTTGCACTCACTGCAATTATTTACTTGTGCTTAAAGCTAAAAGGCTTTAATTGCGCGACTATTTGTCTTCTTCATTAGGCGAAACACGCAAATCCAATGAAGGTTACAGTGTTTACAAAAAGATTTTGATTTATAATGATAGCGATTTGTTTTTCTTCTCTGAATCATAAAATTTTTGACTTTAGGTTTTATTGTCATAATTGAAGGGCGATCAAGTTTTATAGATTTTCAACCAATCGAAAAAAAAACTAATTTTGTCATCGGACAAATAGTAGAAGTGAAATTATGTAGAGAAAATATATTATTTTCTTTTTAATTTTAAAGGTAGCCATAGATAAATTTCAATTAGAAAAAATTCCGCTTTGAATTATTTCAAATGTAAAATAAAATATACTAAATATGAGTTCGTTGGTAAATGCAATTAAAAAATATAAATACCAATGCCATGAATTCTTATGATAGCTAAAATATGAAATAAATACTTTGAATAAATTTTTTAGAGATGTTTGATAAATACCGTATCTATTGTTGTTCTGCATTTCGTCGCCTGAGAATTAATCTGGCGTATAGGCATACGAATACTTATACACATACGCCAAATCAATTCTCAAGCGAAGATTTGCTTGTTGTTTCTCTCTAGTTGACTCTCCTACGAAACTCTTTAAGTTCTTTTTAAATATGAAAGAAAGAGAGTATCATAGAAAGAGAGTGCATGAACAGACAGTATGAGAGCCGACATTGTGATCTGAAATTTTTTATATGAATAAATTTTTTGTCTTGGGCAGAGACGTCGGCTCTCTCAATCTCATCTCAAATTAACGATTGTGATTGCTTTCTGACGAATTTATTGTTGTTAATCGTGTTGTTTTTGCAAGAAATTCTTTTAGTGCAAATACATACATAAATATGAGAGAGAGTGTGTAAAGAGAGTGAGAGAGATGAGTTTGTTGTAATTTTATGATGTATGCATAGAGAACCAAGCAATTTAAAATAATTCTTCACACAAAAGGTTGCCGTACTCTCCAATAAGAAGTTTCACTTCATATACTAAGATTATGATGTTTTTATGCCTTAATAGCGGAAATCTCAGACGTGCTAGAAAAACCCGAGTATAGGGTCGAAATCAGCTCATCTTATTCAGTTGTTATTTAAAAAAATAATGTTATATTTAAATGGTTGGAAAACTTTTCGCATACATAGTTCTAAGAAAAGAACTCTAAAGTAGTTTATAAATTATATCAAAACAACAGGGGGTTGCCTTGTTGTTGTTGCTGCTGTTTTTAAAATTCGTACTCTGTTTTTGTTCGACAATTAAAAGCACACTTTGCTTACACGAACACGCTTTTAATAATTGCAGTGCAACAACAAAAACAACAACAACAACAAGTAAATGCAACTAAAGAAAACTTAATTTTTTTAAAATCGTTCTATTTTTTTTTTTGCTTCTAGCAAAGCATATACAGTGATAGTCAAAACTGTATACACAGTTGAACATAGCTAACGAAAAAGGTTACAAATAGAAAAAACTAAATATGGCGCCAAGGTCAGCTTGTACTGATATCACAAGAGCTATTCGAATGAATGGTCTAAACGTACTACTATCGCAACCTTATGTGCACTCATTTTCAGAGGGTTCAGTTTCGACTGTCACTGTATATGTACTGCACTACTATATGTCTATAAAATATAGGTTCGTCTAGTTTTAATTTTACCACGACGATGACTCTAACCTCCAACCTTCAGCAACTACCAACTACCAACTACAGCAACTGCGATTTCGTGGACGCTCCTTTGAAATATTTACACGTTATCCACACCTACTCCACTTAATTGTCGGCAGTACACAGTACCTACTAATGGGAATGTAAGAAGTGCCCAAAATAGATGAAGAGTTGTAAAAAAAAAAATAGAAGTAAAGTAGAAAAAAGTAAAGTGTAACTAACGCAAATTTTCAAATGCTTTTAATGTACGGAAATAGTCTAGATATCTCTCTCTCTCGCTTTCTCTTTCCTATCCACACGCATACATACTTTACACTTTCTCCTCTCGATAAAGAGTGAGCCGATGGTGGTGAATAAAAATTTTTGCTATCGCATCGTTTGAAATTTAAGTAGTATAAAAATGAAGCTAGCTTCCTTGCAATCAACTAACTTTGTGCTGAGTCAGGTAGTCAGTCGACGAAGACTTTGATGCGTTGGTGGCTTTTTTTTTTTCTGTTTTCTATTTAGGAGGTTGTGGAAACGCGCTAGAAGACAGCGGCGGCGACGATATCAGTAAACGTAAACCAGCGCAGCAGGTAATGAAGGTTGTATATATATAAAAAGTGGAGTAAACAAAGTATAAGCTCGAGTATAGAAGTAAGAAAAACAAAAAAAAAAAAACTAAGTAAAGTAAAACACAACGTTAAAGCTTCTATCTTATTTTTGGTAGAGGGAAGGTAAAAGTTTTTGTGCGTGACTGAAGGTATTTAAATCAGCCGGAAGCAGTTCCAATTTAAGTTGAGCTGAGCGCCGAAGGATAAATAACAAAATGAAAACAAGTAAGAAACAACAACAACAATATATATGTACCTATATTTAGATATGTATTGTAAATACATTTATAAAAACTGCGAACCGAACACTATAGAAGAGAGGAATTAAAGTAAGAGCAAAGATTGAGAGAGGAGAGAGTGTTAACTGTTAGGAAGAAGGAGAGAGAGCCAGAAAGAGAGAGTTGTGTTGTTTGTGGGTTTAGGTGCAGAGAGTGTGGTCAGTTTTTTCATTCATTAAGGTGAATTTATGTAGACAATTCAAAAAAAAAATAAATAAATAATTTTAAAGCTATTTTTCGATAAGAAAATTTGTATGTGTGTGTGTCTGTGTCTATGTCTTTGCTTTGCAATAATGTGTTAAGTTTAATCTCTTTTGCCATGCACTTTTTTTTTTTTTTTTGTTCTCCTCTATTACTCTACTTAGTTGAGATGCTTAATTGGTTGATATCAGCATTTATGTGCACTGATTTCATGCTTCAGTTTTTCTGTTACTTTTTCTTCCACTTACTCACTTATTTAATACTACAGCGTTTTCTTTCTTTGATTTTTTATACCCAACGGGAAATACAGTATGTAACAAAATTAAGCAAGTAAAGAGGCATTTTTGGTATACGAAAAATATCCAAAAATTACGTCAAATTAAAAAGTATTAAGATGAACAAAAGTGGAAGCAAATTTTTGAAATCAGATAATTCCTTCAGCTTCGAAAGTAAAGAAATTTCGAAAATAAATTATGATTTTTCGAAATTGTTTTGCCATAAAATTCTACAGCTCTGTTATTGCTCCTTGCAAGTGCAAACATAATAGTAAATAAAAATGAAATGTAAAAAAAAGAAAAGAAACTCTATAATGTTAAAATTTTTTATTGTTCTTATTTTGCTGAAGAAAGTAGTAAAAAATGAGAACTTATTTTTTAAAAAATAAGCTGCAAGAGACAAACTTTGAATGCCTATAACTTTTAAAAGCGAGCTAACTTTGTAAAACGCTTTTAGGGTTTTGTTACTCTACGCCAGTACCATCGACCTGTGTTGGCCGATTCTCCGTTAGAAAAATGTGTTGCACAGTGTTATCCGATTCCAAAAAATTGAAACACTTACCTCTCCAATTTTTTCAAGATAATTACACAAAACACATGCAGAACAATGTTTTATTATTTTTTGAAATCGCAGTAGGCCGAAACTTTTGTGACAAGTAGCGCCATCTAGTTATTTTGCACAATAATGATATCAATTCAGTGAATTTGTGCAGGCGATTGAACGGTATATTGCTTACAATCTACATTAGAGGGTTAAAACGTATCCAATTAAAACGAACTGCCGGCAAATTAACTTAATTATAAATTAAATGCATTTGAATAAATCAAAATTATATCCTGATTTGAAAAATTTCCTTGAATTCAACTTTTCCAGAAAAGTTACTTAACTATCCAATGAACTTTTTAAGCATACCCTTAAACTCTTCCTTGCATTCCCCCACGTTATCATAAATTACTTTTCCCGCTGGGTATATCTACTACTTGCATGCTTATGTACATATATATTATGTGTGTGTATGTATGTATCCAAGGATAAACTCATGCATTCCCATTGCACAAATAAAATCCTTACGCTGCACTTAACAACTGCTAATAAAGCACTAAAGTTTACTTTTTCCAAACGACGCGTATCCACTTCATCTTCAAGTTGATGCAAAATTAAAATAAAAAATTAGAATAAAGAAAAAAATTGTTGGTAGAACTTTATGCGCTGCTGCTGCGCTGTTGTTATCATACTCTCACTCAAACACACATACACACGCACTCAGAGAAACTGACTCTCATGCATATGCTTTGATCAAGATGAATTTGCTCTATATATATATATATATATATTTACACTGTCGGGCTGCTCAAAATCCGCTCCCGCATAAAGATTTTCATTTAACCATCATTGCAGCACACAAACACACACACACACAAACTACTTAAACTCAATGTAGAGAAGAGAAACATCTTGATGATGCAAAACTTTTACATTGTAGCTAAGCTCATAAGAGAGTTTATGGGGAAGTGTGAGTATGCGAGAGGGTGTGTGGTGTGTGTGTGTGTGTTTGAATCAACCTCCGAGCAATATCAACACAAATGCACAAACGAGTGAATTTGAGTATGAGTATTTTCCTCCCATACAGTTTAAAGTTGATAACAGGCGTGTGAATTTCATACGCCCTTACTAAAAAAAAAAAAAGAAAAAAACTGAGAACAAACACAGCAATAGCAGCAAGCGCTCCCCAAAGGCACATTATTTTGGCAACAATTTCAATTTTATGACAACGTTTGAAATCACCTTGTAATTTCTTTAACAGTTGTTGTTCCTCAACTAAGGATGCAAATTTGTTGCCTGCGATATACTCACTAGAATGAATGACTGATTCTGTCTGCTTGCCAGAAAACCATACACACACCTACACTTACATAAATATGTACAAACATACATAGATCTTACTTTGAACATATGCTTGTGTGTGTATTTGAACTATGAACCTCATATCCATGTGCATATTTATTCTACTTACAATGAATGAAATCTTATTTTCTGTTGCAAAATTGCAATATTCTTGCGTATGCATGGAGCATATATCACCCATATCATTTTGTAATTGTTTGGTGGTATTTTTTGTTGTTGTACTAGTTGCAAATTATATGAAATATAGGGTAATTATATGCGAATACTAGAGAGTTTTTAAGAAATTGAGGAATTTTCCATTTCTGCATGGAAAACATATTTAATTGGTAATTTTACAATTACTACAGGAACGGGAAAACAAACATGGGGAATAGTACAGTAATTCTATAATAGTAGATCCCGCTGTAAATGTATCACCAACATGCAACATTTGTTCCCCTATTTGTTAATCATTTGGCCTTAAAACGACATGTGTAAGAGTTAAATAAAAGTGAAATATAGAATTGGGAAATGCCGACTGAAAGAAGCCTTAAATTTGAAAAAGTGTCAGCATTCGGGAAAGCTATTCTTTGGAAGATTGTTTCAAAAATAAACCCTGCAACTGAAAAATTATTTATCTCTGTGTAGAGTGATGTGCGTAGCGGAGTAGTCTTCAATTGAAACGGACCGTAATTGCAGTCATTTTGAGTTGCATTCATTGAAGTCACTGCAAATGAATTACGTTTTCTGATTACAGTCTTTGATTTCACATGAGACTTATAACTTTAAAAAATTAAGTCACCAGTCTTTTTGAAGTCAATGGCTGCTCATTGATTATAGCAATCAATTCGAGACTTCAATGCAAATAAGTCATAATCACTCACATGACATCACATTATACTTGAAGGTGCAGTCATGACTTAAAATTGGTTAGAAGTCAGAGTCAGGACCTCAAATTGGTTTGAAGTCTCGCTGTCAATTGAGACTTCACCTTCACTGAGTGAAATCAGATTCAGTAAGGTTTGACTGCGCTGCCATATTTATTTCAAACCAACATTCAGTCAAAAATTCAGGCCAAAAGTCAGGCTGAAATCCAAACCAAAAGCCAAGCCAAAATCCAAACCAAAAACCAAACCAAAAGCAGACCAAAGTTCAGAATAAAATTTGACTAAAATCTACACTAAAAATCTGAGCAAAGTTCAGCTCAAATTGGGATCGGAAAGCAAACAAAAGTAAATCAAAATTCAGACGAAAAGCTGACTAAAATCTACACCAAAAACCAGAGCAAAGTTCAGATCAAATTGGGATCGTAAAGCAAACTAAAGTAAACCAAAATTCAGACGAAAAGCTGACAAAAATCTACACCAAAAACCAGAGCAAAGTTCAGATAAAATCAGGTTCGGAGAGTGGATCAAAGTAAACCAAAGTTCAGACGAAAAGCTGAGAAAAGCTGAGAAAATTCTACACCAACGATCAGAGCAAAGTTCAGATCAAATTGGGATCGTAAAGCAAACTAAAGTAAACCAAAATTCAGACGAAAAGCTGACAAAAATCTACACCAAAAACCAGAGCAAAGTTCAGATAAAATCAGGTACGGAAAGTGGATCAAAGTAAACCAAAGTTCAGACGAAAAGCTGAGAAAACTCTACACCAAAGATCAGTGTAAAGTTCAGATCAAATTGGGATCAGAAAGCGGACGGAAGTAAACCAAAGTTCAGACGAAAATATAACTCAAATTTAGATAAAAAGTTAGTGCAAAATTTAGATCGAATTCAGAACGAAAAGCAAAGCAAAGAAAGCCAAAAATCAAAATAAATTCATTACGAAAATAAAACTAAAAGTACGCTCCAAAAAATACCATAAATCAGGAAAAAAAACTCGGATTAAGGAAGTCTAATTCAGACCAAGAGTAGACAAAATTACAGAGCAAAAATTGACCAAAAATCGAGAATAAGATCAGAAAATTGGATCAATATATAAATTACAATATAGGCCAAAAGTGCCAAAAATTCTGATCAAATTCACAACAGAACTCATAACAAATTCAAAACAAAAATACAACCATAACTCAGACCAAAGCCAGGCCAGAAATCAGAGCAAAATTTTATATGAAATGCAGACCAAAAATCAGACAAAAACTCCTAACAAAATTTAGACTAAAAAAGAGACTATAAATCAGGTAAAACTTCCTAATAGAATTCAAGGCAATATTCAAACTCAATTTGAAATTCCGACCAAATTCAGCCAAAAAAAAAAAACAGGCCTTGAACTTAACTAAAAACTTGCTAGAAGGTAGAGCTGAAGCGAGTATTTTCTCAGATGAGTTAAATTTGTCTTGTGTTTTACGGTTGGGAAAATATGTGTCCATCTACCAGGCAGAGATGGTGGATTTAGTGAATGCAATGGCAAGAGAATTGCCATTGCCCTTAACAATCAATCAGTGCAGTGATTAGGTGCGTGCAGAGGGCAGATATAACCTTTAGGTTGAAGTTTTTGTAGTGTGTTCGAAAACTCATTGAGTGCGCTCGTGTAAACGAGCTTACACTAATGCGGGTATTACTATTATTTGAAGGAAGGACGACTCGAAAGTCAAGCACTTCGACTATTTATTGTACCAAAGCCCCAAGTTATGAAAGAAAGAAAGGAAGAGAGAAAGAAAGATGGATAAGGAACATACCAGAGACATGAGTCTGGCACTCTGCCACTAGACCACAGTGGCCATGGTTGGTTTAAGATTTAACACCGATTCCGAACGGCTGTGTGGCAATTTTTTATCAGTTCAGTGGTTTTGCCATTACCAACCAAGATGTTTACTTGTACACTTTCTTATCATTCTCATTCCCTTCATATCGATAGTGAATATAAGAAGTTTATGAGAATTAACCACCAGACCAAGACGGGAATCGAATACGCAACCTTTTGGGTGAAAGTCTAGTGCACTATCCACTAGACTATCGAGGTCGTCCTGAGCAAAATTAAACTGCTGACCTTTTGGTTCAACAGATGAATATTGTGGACTAGAACCATGCAACGAAATTTGCGATAGGTTGGGGGAGTCCCTGTTAAAACAGTGGATAAACTTTGAATACGGAGCAGAAGGGAGGAGGCCACTGACTGCAGGCAGGCAAAGTCGGCCGTGAAGTGGTCGGTCGTGTAGTGAGGCAGCCAAAGTCGTCAGACTAAATCGAAAGACTTTAAGCTGGCTAACAGCGCTGACTACGGGTTGCGATCCCTTCAGGTATCACCTCAAGAAGATGAAACTTGTTGAGGATGACACCTGTAAGTTGTGTCTAAAGGAGCTGGAAACATTGGCGCCCAGCGTTGTCGAGCAGAAGGTTGGCAATCTAGGGTCATCGATATGTTGATGAATCTGAGATTGGCTATCAGGCTAATAAGGATATGCTTGAGTTGACGCAGGAGGCCAATATTCGAAGCATGCTGGCTTGCGAGTGCTTAAAGTAGAGGTATCAGGCGATAGCGGGATCCGTCCGTAAACTTATAATAAACAACTAAAAACTAGACAATAAAATCTAGACTCAACAACTGAATAAAAACCACACTAAAAATAATTATCAAATTCTTTGAAAAATAGGCAGACATCTCCAAAATTACTCTAAGATTTCAAGTGTATGTAGTTGAAATTTAACAGCTCATTAATGAATTTTCTTGAGAATTTCACACCCTGTATTAACTGCTATATGATGGTAATATTCAATTCGATGCTTAAGCTAATTTTTCTTCATATACTTACAAAAATACTTATATATATATGTATGTAGATGATAATTCAGTCATCATCGTCGACGTCGACATCGTCAGCGTCATCGTCATCATCAGGCAAGCAGTGAAGTGTAAGCTATGCTCAGCTGTGGTATCATCAATTTGTAGAATTTGATTTAGCTGAATTTGTGAAATGTAACACACTCGAGGGAGACTACACAAACAAAACATATACATATTTAAATGTATGTTTGTATGCATATATGTATATTAGGCCGGGGCGATTTGTATGGGCTAAAATTTTTCGATACCGCGCCGTCGAAATTATGTTTCCGCTTGTCATTATGAACAAAAAGTTCTTCCACGGCATCGGCCTAAAATAAATTTCGAGATTGCGGAATTTGATTTTTATGGATTTTTCAAGGCACTTGAAATTTTTATAATTATACAGTGCAACAGTAAATTTCAAATGTCGAATGGAAAACAAGTAATTTGTGTTCGCTGAATTCGACTCTGTACTCAGATTTTCTCTATCACGTCTGAGATCCTCGATATGGGGGCCGAAACCCATAATTTTGGTATACGTGGGACCAATACAAATTTTTTTAATTTTACTTTGTACATGTCTCATTGCTAAGAGAATGTTGATTATTATGGAAGGGAGGAAAAAATTACTGAGACAGAAACACTGCACCAATCCTCCTTTCCCGCCCTTTGGTGTGTTATATGAAGCCTCTATTCGATATATGACTATACCGGGTAAACGATCGCGAAATCTATTATTACATTTTGGTAAAAAATGTTCCACACCGAGAAATAGTTGGAATCACCGAAGTTCAAAATAACCTAGGTCAAACATTTTTTAAAAAATTAACCGTTGAAAAAAATTTTTTTTTTTTTAATTTCTTTGTACTGGTCAGACCTTGTGAGGTCATTTTTCCAAGAATAAGGGGTTGAAGGGTGTTTTGATATTCTAGGACCCCCCATACTTTTTGATAAGCAAACTTTTTCTCGAACACACTATAATACTTTTATCATTTCTTTAGCCTGTAGGCTAAAGCTGTACTTAAAAAACTCCCAAAATTTACGGTATGGAGCTTAGATGGAAGATTCTTGCATTCACAAAAAATATGCTTCTTTTTCTACTAAACAACTTTTCTATAGCCATCAGCAACGATAAGATATAAATTAAGAATGTCCTGGTACAGTCTTATTAAAGTCATTTTCATGATTTCATTTACCGTTATCTCGAAAACCTCAGCGACTGCAAATTTCTCAAAACTATCGTATATGTCAAGTAGCCAGTCCGATTTTGGCTGTTTCACAGTGTAATAAATGAATGAAATAAGAAATAAAGAGAAATTTGTGTTTTCTGATCAAATTTGCACTCAAAACTGTAAAATAAATTTTAAAAAATTTTCGATAGCGCCCCCTATCGGAAGCTTCAGTTAAAATAAATATTAAAAATGAACTTCTCCTACGAAAAAACCAATTTCCATAGAAAAAATAATTACAAAAATTCCAAGTGTCTTAAAAATTCCATATAAAACGAACAATTTCCATAAAAATCAAATTCCGGAGCGTCGAAATTCATTTTAGACCTATATCGTAGAAGGATTTTTGGTTCGTAAGGACAAGAGGAATCATAATTTCGACGGCGCGGTATCGGTTGCCAAATCGCCCCGGCCTAACGTCTTTCCATATATTTATGTATGTAGTTATGTATATATAATTTGAGGTAAGTAGAGATACGGAGTACTTGAGTAAAGATGTTTATCATTCAAGACGACGAATATTTTTTCAAAAATTTAAATTATATTTGAAATCAGTGTAAATAATGATGTAGAAATAGCAATTGAAGAAACTACCAAACACATGTATGTAGATACTCGTATATGTAGGTATTATAAAGGTGTGTACGTGTGTGCGTGTATATGTGTGTGTATGTGTGTGTGTGTGCGGGTACTTTGCCACAAAGTAATATGCAAGGAAATCAAGGTATACTTGCATATATATGTATAGCTTGAATTCAATTCAGTTTATAGTAAGTAATCCACCCCCCCCCCTCGTAACCCCTCGTTGGATGCACTACAAACTTTACCTGGCTACATGTCATTTTATACAGTTTTCCGTTTTCCTCTTGTCAGTCTCGTTTCCCTGCTGCATTCCCGCTCGGTTGAGTAAATCTACTAGGTACTTGTAAAAAGCAATAAAAAATAAAAAAAAAAGAGAAAAATAAAGAAAAACTAAATTCAAAGTACGTGTAGGAGAAAAAAGATATACTTAGCGGGATTTGATGCTAAAACTTTCATTTTACTGTTTAAATCGTAAATTTTATAAAAATAGAAACTTTGAAGCGCCTACGTGATGTAGAAGATCTGTTTCCTTGTCTTTACTCTATTCATTTTAACTTTACATACATACACACATACATGCATAGCTAGTGAGAAATTTTTCTACATTTACCAAACACACACACACATAAATATACACTCACAATCAGTGTACTCAGAGAGGTAAGAGTTTCATTCACATATACCGAAACAGTTGAAATTCATTTGAAAAAGAAAAAAAAAACAAGGAAGTTCACTTGCACTCACACACACCTACACAATGAAGAGAAAAAATAAAAACAAAATAAAATTAAAATACATAGTAGAAAAGGAAAAGAAACGTGTCAGCTTAAAGTTTGCTAAGCTTGGCATTTCGCGTTTGCCTGTCTTTGATATATGCATGTACAAGTGTAAGTGTGTGTGTGTGTGTTTGCATGTATGTAGTCTATATCGGACGACAGGTAAAAGACAGCATTATATATCCATATATATTTTTTTTTTTTATGGGCAAACTGGCGGCAGGTAGGCAGACAATCAGACAACCAGCTAGAGCGAACATTCAACTGTTTCCAATTCTTTTTGCTTGAGTAAAATAAAAATTGCGCGTTGTTTGTGTCAAAGTGTTTGTCATTCTTTTTGTCTTTTTGCAATTAAATAAAGTCGCTCATAAAAAAAATCTCTTTTCTCTCTCTCTCTCTCTCTCTCTCTCTCAAAAAAAGAAGCAAAACCCACGAATAAAATTCCTTTTTATCCTATTTGAAAGACATTTCGTATTCTCAGCTTCTAGTACGTTTCACAGTAGTTGATGTTTTATATTGCAACCAGCAAGTAAGCTGAGAGTTTGACAGAATTGTATTTTACTTCTTTATAGAAAATGAATGAAATAGTTTTCATTTTGAAGTTTGATTTCTTTACTAAGTTTATGTTATAATATTGAATTAGACATAAAGAAACATAGCGATTGATTAACTTTTGAACATTGAAATGACATTACATTTTAAAAATTTTAAACTGCTTATAAAACTAGTATTAAAATTATTTATTTTTATGCGGAATATTTCAAATTGATTTCTAAATCTTTCAAATTTTTTTCAAAAACAACCCGAATATTCCTGAATGAAAGGCCCGGGAAAATTTATTTCTTTTTCTTTTTTTTTTCCTTTAGGAATACGGGGGAAAGAAATAAATTTTCCCAAGGATTTCATTTCGGAAATATTTTTTATTTTTTTTTTTTTGGTCTAAATGTTTTTAGTTGTTTTGAGAACATGACAAATTACTTTTACGATATTCAAAATCGATTTCAGAATAATCAAAATTTTAGTTTTTAAATAATTTCTAATTGTTTTAAATTTATATCAAAAATATTCCAAGTTGATTTTAGATTATTCCAAACATTGATTTTAAAACATTACAAACTTATTTCCAAATTATTAGAAATTGATTTCAGAATATTTCAAAAAATTTCAAATCGATTTTAGATTATTCCAAGCTCATTTTAAAATTTGCTAAATAAATTGCAGAATAATGATGAAAATTTATTGAAGTGAAACTCCTTATGGCACGTTGGGTTGGAAGTAACAATGAAATTGGTACGCGTATTTTCAATCAAGCCTAAAAGTATGCTTAATGTTTTTGTATGTTTTTTTTTTCTCATTCGCATTGATTTTTTTTTTTTTTTTTATTTGTGTTGATTTTTTCAACGTGTTTTGAATTTGTTTTATATTATTCCAAAATAATTTCAGACTATCTCAAATTTATTTCAAATTAGGGCAAATTCATTCTTTAATTTCCCAAATTCATTTCAGAATAATAAAAATTTATTTCAGATCGACCCAAATTCATTTCAGAATTTTTCAATTAAATTTTAGAAAAATACAAATTTATTTCAGATTATTATACCAAATTGATTATAAGTTTTTTAAAAAATATTCCAAATTGATTTTGGAATATTCCAAATTCATTTCAGAATATTCCAAATTCATTTCAGCATATTCCAAACTGGTTTCAAAATACTTCAAACTGATTTTAGATTACTTCAAATTCATTTTAGAATATCTCAATGGATTAGTAGAATGGATTAGTTTAAGTTCATTTTTGAATTTCTCAATTTATTTCAAAATTAATTCAACTTGATTTCAAGTTGACTTAAAATTATTTTGAATTCAAATTGATTTCAGAATATTTGAAGTTTGTATCAAAACATTCCAAGTTGATCTCAGAATATTATAAACTGGTTTTAAATTTATTTCAGAATATTTCCAATTGATTGCAAGTTTTTTAGAAAAATATTCCACATCGATTTTGGAATATTCCAAATTCATTTCAGAATATTCCAAACAATAAGGAATAATTAAAATTTATTTCAAAATGAATTCAACTTGATTATTATAAACTGGTTTTAAATTTATTTCAGAATATTTCAAGTTTGAATTAAGATATTCCAAGTTGATTTCAGAATATACCAAGTTGATTTTAGATTAGTCCAAATTTGTTACAGAATTTTTCACACTGATTCTGAATTCAGAATAATTAACTATTATTTCTGATTATTTCAAATTTATTTGCAAGTTCATTAAAAAATTATTTTAAATTAGTTCTAAAATATTACAAATTCATTTCAGATTTTTTCAAGTTTGTGCCAAAATATTCCAAGTTGATTTCAGAATATCTTAAGTTGATTTCCGTTTATATCAAATTCATTTCAGATTATTTCAAATCCATTTCAGATTATTTTAAAATTTATTTTAGAGTTTTTCAAATAGATTTCAGAAAAATTAAAGTTTATTACGGAACTTTTCAAATTAATTTCAAGTTTATAACGAAAATTCCAAATTGATTTCAGAATATTCTAAATTAGTTGCAAATTGTTTCAAACTGTTTTTAAAATATTTCAATTTAATTTCAGAATACTTCTAGGTTACATCAACATAGCTATTCTAAATTGATTTCAGAATATGTGAAGTTGATTTCAGACTAATCAAATTGATTTTAAAGAAATGAAATCTATTCAGATTATTTAAAATTGATTGCAAGTTTATTAAAAAATATTCCAAATTAAATTCAAAATATTCCAAACCAGTTTTCAATTATTTCTATTCACTTCAGAATATTTAATACAATATCAAAATATTTTACGTTGATTTCAGATTAATCCATATTCATTTCAGATCAATCCAAACTCATTTCACAATTTTCAAATCGATTTCAATATATTCCAATATGAGAGGGTTTGAAGATCCAAGGGCGAGGGGTAGGAGGGCTCTAGAGTACGGAATTATCTGCTTACCTGGGTAGAAAAAAGCCAAATCCATGTATGGGCTGATATGTGATCGTTTATGTTCACCTCTTGAGGTTTAGGTATGAGAGCGATGTCCAGAACTAAAGTTTTGAGTTCTCTTCCAGGCCATTCAGGAAGGGTCAGTGTAAAGAGCTAAACTTTGCTTCAACTAGAGCTGGATAAAGACATATTGTAATGAAACCTTCTTTCTTAGGCTGGGGTAGTCTCAGCGGCCTCCAGAGGTTCTTTTTGTTACAATTTTTATATTTAGCAGGGAGCCCTCAGTTTTATTTTTGACACAAAGGCACCATATCATTAGTTCAAACTTCTTTTTAACTTCAATAATATACCTAAATAAAATCACAATTAAGTCTCACAAATTTTTGAATTTAGTAATACAAAAAACAAAGACAGTGCTGGGCGTTGCTTGTAGCGCTGCTGTGCGAAGTGTAAGGAACGATAGTGGTGCGCTGTCTGTAGCGCTACTGTGCGTAGTATAGGAAACAATGCTGGAGCGCTGCCTGTAGCGCTGCTGAGCGTCGTATGAGAACAATGCTGGGGCGCTGCATGTAGCGCTGCTATGTGTCGTATGCGAAACAATGCTGGGCGTAGTGTGAATAACAACGTTGATGCGCTAACGGAGCGCTGCGGTGGTGTCAGATGAGAATGACAATGCCGAGCGTAGTGTGAATAACAATCCTGAGCGTCAGCGTAACGCTGCTGTGTGCGTGTGCCGGGAACAATGCTGGTGTGCGTGCTTCACGTTATAGTGTTCCCGGTGGTATCGCTCTCTGTCTGTTGTCTTCCTCTTGGGGACCAAGTCGGCTTACTACCATTTACGTTGATCAACCAGCAAGCTTGTAACACATCATGGACGGAGGTGTGACTTGGCGTTTGCCTATGTTGGTTCATCTCTGGGTCACTAGGAAATGTTGGTCATGGGATTGGGGATATGCCCTACTGGGTTGTCTTGTCACTGGGTCGTTGGTACACTAAAATTACTCACCTGTACGCCTTGCCCTTAGGCAGCTGTTCCTTTAGCTACCTTTTATTGCCAAGAGCTATCGGCACAATCAGAGAAGGAATATTACCGTGCTTGCTCCTTTATAGGCAGTTCTTCTTCTTCCTTTTCTTTTTCAGTTTGCCACACTTCCGAGTGGAATGATGTTGTATTTTGTTGCTCTCTTGCGATTGGTTCTTTCGATCGCGTGATATCAAATTTTAAATTTTGATCGCAGCATGCTGCGATAATGCCGTTAAGTTTTGTGTGCGTTGTGGTTTTGTGCACATGATTCTTTCCTGTTGCGTTGTTGCCATGCCAGTTGTTGTCTAGTTTGAATGTTTCTTTTTCCAGTGCTGGTGTACAGGGGTACGAAGTATTGTGCGGCCATAATTTTAGTCACCAATATTTGATTGTCACAATATAAAGTAAGCAATGAGTTCCTTTCCTCACAAGTTTTTGCAGTTGCAGGCAACTATGTGAGATAAAAAGCATGTCAGCGTGTAATACAATTCTAGAAATTTGAAACTGCTAGTGAACCTAGGCAGTGTCTAATGCAGAGGTTCCCAACTGTGCTTATTCTACGCCCCCCTTTTCGAGTTCGTGGCAAGCCCGCGCCTCCCCTACTTTGATTTTCACACAACAATTTTTTATGCTGGTTTACTATTTTTTAAATTAAATCTTACCCGCCTTGATAAAATTCAGGTTTTCCGTTGTTTGGATGAGGCTCTGGCTAAAGTAAATTTATTTAGTAGTTGAATTGTTCCTCGTGAAGAAAACTAGGATGGTGAAGTTTTAGAGACGTTTTAGTTGGAAATTCGCTAGCTGAAACTAACCAAATAATTAATAAATAGAGTCAATCATGCATTATCTTAAGTGATTCCTAATGCCAAAGACAAAAAAAAAAAACCACTGTTAAAATTTATTTGAACTAAAGTTCTTTGAAAATGGTATTTTACATTCGATTTTTTTTAATAATAGTTTTTAACAATTTGTCGTATTTTTGCAGCTTAAAGCTATTATCAATGCGAATTCAGACCATTTTAGATGCGTCTCTGCAGTGAATTTCGAAAACGCAAAGGGGCTGATTTTAATTCCTTTCTGCCACATACAAGAGATTTTTAGTTGAGATTTCTACCAGTTCAATTAACTATTAAGTTAAATATAAATATTAGAATAAAAGTATTAATATACAAAATAATATATTTCACTTCCTCTTTTTCTTTATTTTGTTACCTGTCGGTAGGAAAACCTAGCAGTTTGCGTTTTCGGGATGACAAAAGAGGGGAACTGTGAATGTTCGAATGTTTGATCAATTTTAAGCGTGTTTCGCTGTTATAATATAAAATTATACCGGTGCGGGGAATTTAATTAAAAATCGGGGAATTTCTCGAGGGCTGTCAGGGACACAGAAAAATGAGTTGGCAACCCTGGGGCGTACCTTAAGTCAGAAATGGAAAATGTAAAACTAAAAGGTGTAGGTTTTAACATATAATATGAACATATGTCTACATTCAAATTTAATTAATTCATTATCCTTCTTATTACCCTCAATGTTGCTATCACTTGAAACCGATAGATGAGTAATGCTCAGCCTAAAACTTATTGATAATTTTGACTTCTGATCCATTCCAAAGTCTATCGTAAAAGATTCAAAAGTCCGCGGGTATGAAGAAATGTTTTTTTTGGTGTCTTCATTAATATCCTAAATCAAAAGATTTTTCGGAAATGTTTAAAATTCATCAACATCAAAAGCCATCCAAAAAATGAAATCAAATCAATTTAAAACTGAACATTAGGGACATAATAAACACTTACCTGCACTTAAATAATCAAAGTAACTATGGTTATTTATTGGCTTATCCTGGCTTAATATATTTTTATTTAACTTTTAGGGTGAATCAACAATATTAATCTAAACACACACAATTGTGATGCTTTGAAAAATTTATCGAATTTAATTTATACTTGAATTATGAAGCACACTTACCATACAGTTTGAGATACAATTATTACAAAAGTAACAAAAGGATATACCAAAAAAAGAAGAAGAAAATAATAGTAATAATAAGAAAACTTAATGGGAAGAGTAAGTTGGATTTACTTTATTATAACCTTCTATGCCGAATAGTAGGTCTCTCATATAACAATAGAAAGTATCTTATAAATCTTTGCATTTATTAAAGTACCTGTTCCTTTTCATATGTATATTTTCCACATCATTCGCTTTTATATACCTACAATATCCTACATACATATGCTCGGCCTTTTATGCCCAACAGGAAGTTGCACTTAAATGAGGCACCCATTCCCTCACCTATGAGACACAAAAAAAAAACGCTCACATTTGTTTATTTATTTGCTTAACATTTGATGCGGCTAGCTCAAAATTATGTAGGCTGCTGTGTGAAGCAAGTGAAGTAGATGATGATGATGACGATGATGTTGATGACTAGAGAATGAGAAGGAAAGGACGAATGAAGATTGTGATGGTCGTTGTAGATAAGCAAAGAGCAACTTGACTATCTACCAAAGTTCACATGCATTGGCTGAATTTACACTGGAAAATATTTAAAGCGATTGAGAAAATTTCGTATTTTTTTTTATAAGTATTGTAAATTTTAAGATGAACAACAATGATCGGTTTCCTTGAAGAATGTAGTCCTTGCTCTATGTCAAACAGGTTTTTAAAAATTTTATGAAAGCTTAGGTCCCCCAAAATGAAGTAAATGTGTGCCTTAAAATATTGCAAGAATTCTGAATGAGAGCTTAATGCGATTTCTATTGATTCTCTGTGTAAATTCAGCCATTTATGTATATCCTCCCACATACTCTTGTGATGTGATGCTTTTCTGTTATAATTTATGCTTGAAAAGCAGCCAAGCTTACATTTATTTTTGTACCCATCTTTAATAATATGTAATAGTAAGAATGTTGCATTGTTGTTGTTGTTGTCCTCGTCAATGTAAAACCATCACGTTGTTGATTGTGGGAGTTGAATGCCTTCATCACCACCTACTCATGGTTGTTAGGTGTAGGTAAAACATATACGCTTGATGTTATTAATAATGATGAGTTTTGTATGAAAAGATATAGAATAGATATGTAGGTGAATAGATGCATGGATAGATGAATGCCCTTTCGCCATCATGTAAGAGAGTATAGTAATAATGCCCCACTTGCTATGGACGCAGTTATGGCGCAAGAAATCGCTTTATGATGACGATGATGTTTGAGTGCTGCACAGAACACTGTATGGAAGAGAACAGAGTTGAGCTATGCTAGCCTTTAAGTTAAGTTATGTTTTACAATTCAACGAGCAATAGACGACAACAAGCATGCAATAGCTTTGAAAAGCGTTAACTTTTGGCTTATGTTTGTAATGTATAAAGTAAAGTTCTTTGATATTAACTACAATGATATTTCAAGCCAATGATGTTGATAATGGAAAATAGGAAGGAATCTTCTGCTCATTGGTTAATGTTCGTTCTTTGGTTTTTAGTTGCTATTGCTGTTTTTTTTCATATTTTTTTTATTCTTTACACCCAACAAGAACAAGAAGAAACAAGCAAATGGCAGAGCCATTGCGGACACAAAGTCAAAAGCGGGCTGTAGGGCATACAGCTAAAGTATATTTAATGTTTGCTGATGCTGTAGGTACCAACTGCCAACATCTCTCAAATATATGTCAATGACTTGCGGGTGGTTATTATATGATACATACATACATGCATAGCGAGAGAAAGAGTGAGAGAGAGGAGGGAGTGGAGATGGTGAATTGGTGAGAGCTGAGAGTGGTCTACTCGTTTCACTTAGCGTCATCAGCATTCAAGAGAGTATTCGCATATGTATTTGTATGTTTGCTACTCTCTACTAATATTACTTTACATACTGTATGTTCGTGTGTATGTGTGTATATATGTTTGTTTGTGTTTGTGCATAGCAATATGTCATTTCTCTTCTCTTCTGTTTTCTTTTTTTTTTGTTTTTTGTTATTACAAAAGCAACATTTTCTGGCAACATATAGCAAAAAGCACAGATATTGTGTGTGTGCATTTGTATGTTTATGTACAAGTGAAGCACCAAAGTAAAGCAAAGCCCGAAATCCTTCTGGCATTATAAACATTATTAAAATTTCATGTTATGCTCTTCAATCTTTTATATCTTCTATGTATCTACAGTTGAGATAATACTTATATGTACATAGTATATATTTATATATACATGTGTATGTATTAACAAAGCTCTGATTTTTTACTTTCTTGTGGTTACTTGGTCAAGGGCTTTTAAATAGAATTTATGTATATGTATATATGTACAGCAGGTGGGTATGTACCTACCTACCTACTTACCTATCTAATCGTTCAACTATGTAGATACAATTTTATTTATTTAAATTTTTTTATTTTTTTTTTTTTTTTGGCTTCTTTAAATATGTAAAAATATGTAAAATTGATTTTATAAATTTAAATGGGTGAGCATGTCGTCATGTCTGTGCCATAATGCTTTGTTGCCTTGACTGGCTGTCTCTATGACAATGATAATAAAATGTTATGGTTTTGAAAGCGTTTGGAATTTAATATTATTTTAAATCTGGCGATTAAATCAATGGTGAAATTTTGTTGAAAATATATCTGACAAATATTACTTAGACTTACGTGGCAACTCAGTTGGAAACCAAATCGGGAATCCTTTTTTTTCCCTCGAAATCTGTAAGAGAATGATTCGCCTTTAAAGTAAACCTAGTTTAAAATGTTCCAGGCATATTAGAGTGGGTCGAAGAAAAAAGTTTGAAAAGTCCATCTACTATTGAAAAGCTTATGTGGAGAGTATATCGAAACCAAAAAACATTAATTTTTGGACCACCCTAAAAACAGCAAAAACTAATTAATGTCCGATTTTCATAAATAATACATTGTTGAAAACATCTTGATGAGTACAATTTTTCCTTTTTAGGTTTTATTCATCTCCGAAGTCATATTTCATTGGTGAAGTCTGTTACTCAAAGTTCTACCCTCATAAATGCAATTTTATTTTTCACAAAATTAAAGCCCTTGAAAAATCATTAAATTCTAGCACAATAAATATTCAACTGAATCCACTTACGTTTTTGATGCACTTTTAATTTTAATTAAGTTCGAATTTTTCGTTGTAGGTCAAAAGAAAATACCAATATTTAGAACTAAAAACGCCAGCTGATCAATCAATCTTACCTTCGGTACTTTGAAAGCATAATTTCCACCAATTTCAAATCCGTTTCGTTTAAAGTTCACAAAACCCCACGATATATTAAATTTAAGGCGAATTCACTCAACGCACTCTTATGTCGTTTTTTTTTTTTATACGAAGTTTTTTTTACGCTCTCAATTTAAGAGGGCGAAAAATCTCATATAAAAACCAAAAGCACTTGGTCGGTGAATTTCGTCTTTATTATTCAGTTGAAGAGCGACTCACTTTTTTCCTTCTTATGACCAAAAAACAAAAACAACAGTTAATGAACACTCTTTCATTAAATTTTTTGAATGAATTGAGCTCATTCTTTCTCTTTAATACTTATCGCTCAGAGAATGCTCTCCTTAAAAGAGCGCTCACAGTTTTTCGCTCAATTAATTTTTCTCACTAGAAAGTTTTTGCAATGACAAACTCATTTCGATAACGGTACTCGCGACGCCATTATTGAGTGGCTCTTTGTATTATTCAATCATATTCTTTTTCTATTTCATTTTCATTGGCTTTAGTCAGGAAACTGCTAATATTGTTTGATTCAAGTTTAGAAAGGAGCTTTTATTATTAGTATATTTTTGCATGCAATATTGTTAGAATTTCATAAGATTAAATGAAACATTTTTAAAAATTTAATTTTGCTTGATTTGATTTTTTTTTTTTTTTAAATAAATTAAATGGAGATTTCTTAATTTATTTTTTGAATGAAATATTATTTTTTGTTTTTATTAAAAAAAATATATGTATGTAGCTCAAATGTGCTCATAAAAAAAATTGAAAAAAAGTTTGTTTTAAAGCTAAAAATTTTGTAATTTATTTGAAAATTATTAGAAAGCATTTATAACATATTCTGTTGAAGTTTTTGCAGTCTTCTTTATACTATTTTGTTGTTGTTTTTTTTTTACTATTGATACTCTCTACACTTTACGGCACAAACACAACGTAGTACACGTATAGTACACGTCTCTCTCACTCAAATATAATACTTCGAGAATTCGACGCTCTGCTTGATTGTATGTAGCCGAATAACAACTGCCTAACTTCGTTTTTTACTGGTTTCGTATAAGTGCAACGAAGTTTTTGCACTCTTTCTCTTTCTATTAGTAGTCTCTACACTTATCGGCACAAGCACGACGTATATGACACATGAGAGGAAAGCAGCTATATGAAATCAACCTCTCTCACTAAAGCATACGAGATAAAGCTACGTGAGTCGATTCTCTGCTTGATTGTATGTAACCGATCCCCCCTATGACCTCATTTGCTAAACACTAACAACTGCATGCATAACTTCGTTTTTTATTAGTTTTATTTCTGTTGAGTTTTTCCGTTACAAAATTTTCAATTCGCAGCGCTGCTAAAGAAGTTTCACTTCAAAAAAACTTGAAATGCTAGTTCAAATGCAAATTATTATCACTGCATATCATGCGAAATGATCAAAATGAGCTACTCAATTTTCGCATCAAATTAATAGAAACTCAAAGAGTTTCAAAAATATGAAAACGAAAACATCAATCCGATGTGCGCTCTTTTGAAGGACTCAACATACCAATAAACGAGTGTATCAAATATTTGAAGAGTTTGTAATTGAAAAGGAATGTCAAATAGATCAACTCACAATGTTGAGTGAGCGAATTTTGATTGCTCTACTCTATGTTTTCTGGTTTCACAAAATGGGTGCAAGCCCTGGTTGATAGATTAGACTTGCTCGCAAAAAAGGTGTAGGTATTCATTAACAGATGGTTGTGAAAGGTTTTTAAGTTATGTTAACCAAAAACTATTACCAACGTAGATCTAAGAAAAAGATATAATCAAGTAAGAAGTAAAGAAGAGCAAGTGGAGATAGATGGGGCACATCCTCTACACTAAACTTAAAGCAGCAGACAACGAGGAATGCTGAAACACACCTGGAAAGAAAATACAGGCAAAGCAGAGCCATTCAGTAAAGCAGAAATCATTGAAAAATGCTGTAATTGCTTCTTTTGGGCCCTATGGTGCACAGAGATTCAAAGGAAATAAGAGAGGGTGAATGAGTACAATATACTGACAAAATGAAAGTTTATAGCGGTTGACGACCGCTGGGACTGCAGTCAATCAAAGTGGAGTGGTAGAGCAATCAGGTAGAGAGAGTCTTCGATGTGGAATCAAAATTGTTATATGTGTTTCCGGTTATAAAAGCATTGCGGGAATGAGAAGGGGGATTCATTTGCTAAACTTGGATTTACCTTAGACCAGCGGTGGCCACCTATACATACACAATGATCGATTGAGCACTCTTTCTATGGAAATGAGCTCTGTACGAGTGGCATTTCTTACACTCATTTACCTGCGTGCAATTCTTTGACCTTCGCTGCCCTAGACACTGTGCAATAGTAAGCAATTTCAGTTCACTTGACATTGACTTTGAGCCCCGCAAATAGGAAAAGTTGAAACAGGAAACATTAGTGCCAGACCTATTTCGTTTTGGTTAATCACATTTTTGAGATGGATTTGTGATTTGGGTGTGGGAAGGGGCGAAATCACTCCATCTACGTACGCCTATGGTACAGACTAAGCCATAGCAAGATAAACTTGGCTTGTTAGGTCTTACTAGAATTTGACAGTTACTAGAATAGAGTCCTGATGAAACATTGATTGATAGGTGCATACACAGTCAGGTTCAGGCAATACCTGCTCTAAATTTCCTACTACGTTGCTTCGTCCACAGAAACCAAATGTTGAAATCGTTATAACAACACGGGAAAAAACAATGGTTTAGTTTGCAAATCGAATAGTATTTCTCTATTACAATCATATGTATATATGGCCGATTCGCAAGCTGTCATATAATGTCTTATAATTTTGTATGAAAATGAGAGCATTTATGATAAATGAGAGAATACGACAACGAATAAGACAGCTTGTGATTTGCCCAATAGTCTTTAATATATTTAACTAGTATTAAAATTAATGCTTCTTTAATCATGAAAAAAATATGAAATTTACAGAAAATATCGGAAGAAATTCTCAAAAAAAAAAAAAGAAAAAATACAAAAAATTAACTCTTTTGATTTGAAGTAACTACCCAGATAATCTTAATCGAATTTGTTATCCTTTTCCAGTAGATAAATAACCCAGATATTGATTGCTCATTCACTTAATTCGTCCCGAACATTGTGTGATCAATTGTTTTAAGCTTAACCCAAAACCAAATAAAATAAATCTCACAAACTAAACAAGTACTCAAACAAAAAGGGAAGAAAACAAACATAAACACAAAGATATGTATGCACCATAAACTCTAAAGCCAACTTAACAATTTGCTCGACCATGAAGTGAAGATATACGCCAATCCAAAATTGGATTCAAAAACGACAACAAGCTCAAGTTAATGATGATGCTACTGATGATGATACGTTAACTATTATCATTGCTACTACATACTTCCACACTGACTGACTCACTGACTGAATGAAAGAATGATACCGCGAGCTTTTTGCTACTAACCAATGTCTCGAACATACAATGAGAATGTTCCCGAGTGAATTTCATCAAACGTTTCTACTTACTGTGTGGAATTAAAGTAATTTAACCCCCATGGAGAACGAGAGAGAGGGGCAGAGACAGAGAGAGAGAGAGAGAGGGAGAGGGAGTAGCGCAAAGAAGTATGCAATATAAAGTGTAACTATTTTGTAACCATAGTATACGCTATTTGGATAGACAAGAGTATTTAGATGAATGGATAGATGTAGGGATAAATAGTATTATGTTTTGTTTTGTATATATAAACATATAATGATTTCGCTTAGAACAACATGAGCATTTTGTAAAGTGATTTTCCATTTACTTAGTATGTGTAGGTATGTTATATTTTATTTTATGGCATTTCATATTATGCTTACGCATCAGAATATTTATTAAGCGTATGACATTTGACACATTATGTGAATGTGTGCATATGTATTTCAGTATGTGTTTGTATGCCTCGACTGGGACTTTATTAGACAGGAAGCACGTGTTCCAAAGTGATGTTCATAAATCCCAAATTGCACGGGCTCTCATAAGTATGAAAGCATTTCACATTCATTCTACTTGTATTTATTCGTTGGATAAAATGCTTTTGGCAGCAGATATTTAATACTAAAAGTTAAATAAACACATGGTTGGTTATTGAAACACGTTGACAAATATGTAGCTGTATATTGCGTATGTTGTGCCTAAAATATTTTTATTATTATTAAAGACCTAAGGTAATATATTGTATTAAGTAGTTTAGCTAGTAATTCGGGTAGGCAGAAAATTTACTAATGATTGTGCTGTAAGTGATATAGGTAAGCATATATGTGTAAATATTTATGTTGAAAATAATTTAGAATTTCTTGTTATACATATCGTCGTCTGAGAATTGATTTGGCGTATTTGTATACGAATTCGTATACACATACGCCATGAATTTTGACATGAATTTGAACTGAATTGCGGCCTGGTTTTTGATCGATTCTTAGGTCTGATTTTCTGGTTTCAATTTAGTCTGAATTTTGGTCTTAACTTTCCTCTGATATTGGTCTAAGACTTTTCCTAATTTTTGGTTTGGATTTACTCTGAATATCGATGGGAATTTGATCTGAAATTCATTTTAAGTTTTAATCTGAATTTTAATATAATTTTGGAATAAAATTTGGTCTGATTTTGAATTTTGATTTAATTTGAAAATCGATCTGATTTTTATTTGATTTGGTTTGATTTTTGGTCTGACTTTTCTTTGAATTTCGATCTGAGTTTCGGTCTGAATCTTGGTCTGAATTTTGGTTTGAATTTTCACCTGAGTTTTAGTCTGAATTTGATTCGGATTTTTGGTTTGGATTTGCTCTGAATATCGATGGGAATTTGATCTGAATTTTGTTCTAAGTTTTGATCTGAATTTTGATATAATTTTTGAAATAAGATTTGGTCTGATTTTGAATTTTGATTTAATTTGAATATGGATCTGATTTTTATTTGATTTGGTTTGATTTTTGGTCTGACTTTTCCTTGAATTTCGATCTGAGTTTCGGTCTGAGTCTTGGTCTGAATTTTGGTTTGAATTTTGACCTGAGTTTTAGTCTGAATTTGATTCGGATTTTTGGTTTGGATTTGCTCTGAATATCGATGGGTCTGAATTTCGTTCTCAGTTTTAATCTGAATTTTGATATAATTTTTGGAATAAGATTTGGTCTGATTTTGAATTTTGATTTAATTTGAAAATCGATCTGATTTTTATTTGATTTGCTTTGATTTTTGGTCTGACTTTTCTTTGAATTTCGATCTGAGTTTCGGTCTGAATCTTGGTCTGAATTTTGGTTTGAATTTTCACCTGAGTTTTAGTCTGAATTTGATTCGGATTTTTGGTTTGGATTTGCTCTGAATATCGATGGGAATTTGATCTGAATTTTGTTCTAAGTTTTGATCTGAATTTTGATATAATTTTTGAAATAAGATTTGGTCTGATTTTAAATTTTGATTTAATTTGAATATGGATCTGATTTTTATTTGATTTGGTTTGATTTTTGGTCTGACTTTTCCTTGAATTTCGATCTGAGTTTCGGTCTGAGTCTTGGTCTGAATTTTGGTTTGAATTTTGACCTGAGTTTTAGTCTAAATTTGATTCGGATTTTTGGTTTGGATTTACTCTGAATATCGATGGGAATTTGATCTGAAATTCATTTTAAGTTTTAATCTGAATTTTAATATAATTTTGGAATAAAATTTGGTCTGATTTTGAATTTTGATTTAATTTGAAAATCGATCTGATTTTTATTTGATTTGGTTTGATTTTTGGTCTGACTTTTCTTTGAATTTCGATCTGAGTTTCGGTCTGAATCTTGGTCTGAATTTTGGTTTGAATTTTCACCTGAGTTTTAGTCTGAATTTGATTCGGATTTTTGGTTTGGATTTGCTCTGAATATCGATGGGAATTTGATCTGAATTTTGTTCTAAGTTTTGATCTGAATTTTGATATAATTTTTGAAATAAGATTTGGTCTGATTTTGAATTTTGATTTAATTTGAATATGGATCTGATTTTTATTTGATTTGGTTTGATTTTTGGTCTGACTTTTCCTTGAATTTCGATCTGAGTTTCGGTCTGAGTCTTGGTCTGAATTTTGGTTTGAATTTTGACCTGAGTTTTAGTCTGAATTTGATTCGGATTTTTGGTTTGGATTTACTCTGAATATCGATGGGAATTTGATCTGAAATTCATTTTAAGTTTTAATCTGAATTTTAATATAATTTTGGAATAAAATTTGGTCTGATTTTGAATTTTGATTTAATTT
Source organism: Toxonevra muliebris (assembly GCA_963691655.1). Taxonomy (NCBI): domain Eukaryota; kingdom Metazoa; phylum Arthropoda; class Insecta; order Diptera; family Pallopteridae; genus Toxonevra; species Toxonevra muliebris. The sequence continues at coordinate 64,799,876 of OY829329.1, read as the reverse complement.
GAAAATCGATCTGATTTTTATTTGATTTGGTTTGATTTTTGGTCTGACTTTTCTTTGAATTTCGATCTGAGTTTCGGTCTGAATCTTGGTCTGAATTTTGGTTTGAATTTTCACCTGAGTTTTTGTCTAATTTTGATTCGGATTTTTTGTCTAAATTTTAGTCTATTTTGGATCTGATTTGAGGTATGAATTTTTGTTTGATTTTGATCTGAATTTTGGGCCTATCTTGGAAATAATTTTTATTGATTTTTAGTTTCATTTTTGTAGTGAAACTTCTTTAGCGAGGGTAAATCGAAGATTTTGCAACGGAAATCGCGTTGTTGTTGCACTCATACGAAACTAATAACGCCTGCTTTTCACTATGTCAAATTCAATCAAATTTGCCAGCATGTTGGCAAATTTCATATGGGAAATTTTCTCTTTTTCTCTCTGTGAGAACCAAGCATAAGAATCGAAGTTATGCTGTTGTTAGTGTTTAACGAACGAAGTGATATGGGGATAGGCTACATACAATCCAGCAGACAGTTGACTTCTCACAGTTTTATCTCAGATGCTTTAGTGAGAGAGCCGACGTCTCTGCTTTTTTTTTTTTGCCTATAACTGAACTTCCTCTTATGTGTTATATACGTGTACTACGTCATTTCGTGTGTGGCAAAAAGTATTGAAAAGGTAATGTTCGTTAAATATGGAAGGTAATGCTTCAACTGAAGAGTTTGGGGTTTGGTTCGGACAATTTAGAATTATTGTTTCAGGTATTGGGTAAAACATTTATACTACAAAATACAGTCAAATTTGAAGTCTTGGTTATAACTTGGAACTATAGAACTGTACTAAAATTTCTGTCAGTTACTAATCACATCACGCTTATCACCACAATGACACGTTACACTTTTTAATACTTATCCCTGCTTTTACTTAAGTACAATAACATAAACTATCAATATTAGGTAATGAAAAAAAGTGACCTTCTTAACCATTAACTAAAATCTGTTCTCATTTTCTCTCTTTGTGCATATGGATGAGTTGACGATTTGACCCTTTTCTTCTATTTTCCCATTGTTGTTGTAAGTTTGTGAATTGCTATTGAAAAGCCAAGGCAATTGTTTTTAATATCTTTCCAGGAAAAAGAAAACCATAGCACCTTATAAACGAATTTGAACCTTATGTTGTTCATCACCATCGTTGTTGTTGCTTTCCTTCATTTCTTCTTGTCAATTTTTATCGAATTCTCTCTTTCATTTCATTTGATTTCATTTTTATTTTTATTAGCTTAATACTTGTGACATTATTGGAACCAGATTCTTGCTTCTTCAACGTTTTTGTTGTTATTTTTTTTTCAATTGCCATAAGCCAAAAAAAAAAAAAAATAGTGTCAATAAATGCTACTAGAAATATATATGTATACACAGACGGAGATGTTTCTGATTTTTTTTCCAATTGCTGCTGACATTCTACGTTCATTGTACATACTATGTGAGCCCCACCACACCCATTTATTTAGTTTCACTGTTCTATTTTTTTTTTTACTTTCTAAATAGTTAAAGTTTCTCTCTGTGTGTATTTGTTGGTACATAAAATAAATTTATACGAGTACATATACACAGTGCAAACTCGATTATTGTAACTAGCAAAAAAAAATGAGAGTTTGTTTTCTTTCATCCAATTCTATCTTTCTCTCTCTTTACCATGGAGTATGACATAGTAAGTTTCACTTAACTTTTTCATAATGTATACCTACCTCATATCAAAAGAGAGTTAATATTTGTGAGAGAGACTGAATATTTCGCGATGTGCTCTCAACGATTAACGGTTTCAAATTGACACGTTTTAACACTCTCTCTCCTTTTCTCTCTGAATCGAAAATTATTCTGGACTCTTCTCTCATCTTTCTTCTGTCTCCTATGAAATCAAAATTTAAGCAAGGCAAATTGCTGTGTCTGAATTGAGACTTTTTTTTTAACTGTATCTAGTTGATTTCGTTTAATGAGTTCACACTGTATTTTCTTTTCTACTTCTTGGCATACATATGTACGTAAGTATTTTATTTTATTGAATTCGAGTTCAATTTATTTTTTATTGATTTGCAATATTCACCCTCTCAATATGACGAAAATTGTCAATGTTTTATAACTAGAATATTTTGTTTACCAGATTTATTCACTTGATAAATTTGAAAATAGTTTATTTAATACTCTATGCTCTCACTTATTTTGCGCTTAAGATTTTAAGTTGTAAGAAGTGGATAGAAAGTTTCTGCTTTTTGTTTTTTTGTATTGTTTTTTTAATTTTATGATACTTTTTTGATGGAAAATTGATGGAAAATTGGCATAAATATCAGCAAATCATTTAAGCTGAGCTTATACTGATAATTATAGGTAGGGAGACATATAAATTTATAATTTTTATAATTTATTTGCAGCTATTTCACCTTAGATGTCGGTATCGGTACTAGAGATTCGGTTTAATCCTAATTTCTTTTGTAGGACATGTCGTCGCCTGAGTATTGATTTGGCGTATAGGCATATGAATACTTACACACATACGCCAAATCAATTCTCAGGCGACGATGTGCAATCTTTGTCAAATTTTCTAGACAAAAGAAGATTTGCTCAACCTTGGTCTATCTAAGTTAAGCAAGTTTAAAAAAGCGTTGGATGAATTTTGAGCCTGGTCGAGTTAAAAGAACGTCTCTCTTTGGGACAGTATATAATGGGCTTTCGGGCCTAAGTGTTCCACGGTTTGCAGACTCTAATACTAATACAACATAATACAATAAATAATACATAATACAATACATTATTTGGAAAAAGAGTTTTTTAAGCGAACGAACCTTCTGTCTTTGAATCGATAGCAATTAGAATATATTGATTTCAAAAACGAAGATAATAAATGGAAAAAAACTAAATGTGCCTTGGGATACATAGTAGAAGTGAAACTATGTAAAGAAAATATATTATTTTCTTTTTAATTTTAAAGGGAGCCCTAGTGATGATTCGATACAAGTATACAAGTATATAAAATTCATACGTATTTTATTTGGTATCGGAAAAAAGGATCAGTATCGGATACTCGATACTTTTGGAAAATATTTATTTAAAAAACTGAAATATTGTTATTCAATATGTAAAATTGTGGATCATTTTGCAATACTTTACAGCAACCAATAATATATTTCAAAATGCTACTGCAGAATTATTCAAAATATTTCAGCCCATATTGCAATATTTCAATGTATGACAATATTGCAGTACAGTATTGAAGTTCTAGAAAATATTTCCGGCCATGCATGTAGAACATAATGTTTATTGAAACCTTTTCATTAAAATAAAATATTTTTAACAATCTTTAATCTGTTAATTAGTTTTCATTCTATTATAAGTTTTCTAGCGATTTGCTAAGTTAAATTAACGTCATTTCTATATGATTCACATGTTTCCAGTGGAAATATCTCAAAACCATGATTTATTGGCGAAAAACTCGTGTTGAGTAGTGCAGGCTCAACCATGTTGTATCACAATGGGCCGTTCTGGCCTGAATGTTTTCTTTGACAACCACTTAAAAAAAGATTAATTTGTCTCTTTAAACGAGTATTCGATACAAGTACATATTCGATACTTTTTTCAGATATTTTCGGTAGCATCGATACTTTTATTCGATACAAGTAATGAGTAAAAGTATCGATACTATGTGTGTATCGAATCAAGACTAGGGAGCCCTGGATCAATTTAGAAATCTAAATGTTTAGAATTCATGTTTTGAGTTTCGAGGATTGATACAATTGGCTTATAATAGTTAAAATATGAAATAAATAGTTTGATTCAATTTTCTATTGGTGTTTGATAAATACCACATCTGTTGTTGTTGTGCATTTGGTTGTTGCTTCTCTTTTTCTTTCTTTTTAAATATGAGAGAAGCGGGAGTATCATAGAGTGCGTGAGCAGAAAGCACTAAAATCAGCACTTTTCCCGCTGATTTTAGTGCTTTTTGAAAATTAAAACGCGGAAAAAAAATGATTTAGCGCTCAACGCGTTTTTTTCAATTTAAAATATCTTCGAAAAATCGAAGAAATTTTCATTGACTATCAGTATCAGATGTGTGCCTGTATTAGTGAAAAAGTTTAAATGTATTGAGTTTTCTCGCACTTTTGTTAGGAAAAAAATTTAACGCTTTTTTTTAAGAAAATACGCGTTTTATTCTTCACTTTAGCGGATTTTGAAAAACAAAAGTTGGCCACACTGGAGAGCAGATGGGAAATGCACAGAGACGTCGGCTCTCTCAATCTCATCTCAAATTAGTGAGCGATTGATATCAGAAGAATTTATTGTTGTTAGTCGTGTTGTTTTTGCAAAAAATTCTTTTAGTGCAAATACACATATAAATAGAAGAAGAGAGAAAGAGTGCAGTTTGTGTTGTTCGTGCAAGAGTTGGCTTTGTTTGTTTACTCTCTGCTCTTTTTTTATTTACTTATCCACATCCAAAAGTAGAATTCGAACATATAATACCGTTGCTTAAGAAAATACAGAGAGCGAGAGAAATGAGTTTGTTGTAATTTTTTGATGTGTGCAAGGAGAGCCAAAAAAAAAAAAATTAAATTAAATTATTTGTCACACAAAAAGTTGTCGAACCAAATTTCACTACTTTTCAATAAGAAGTTTCACTGCAAAAATGATTTTCATATTTTGCTTTGAATAAAGTTTGCTGAAGCCTTGATTCATTTGTTTGTCTTCTGACCTAAAGGTGCTTTTGCATTAGTTGAATTAGTCGACTGAATTGTATTTCTGATCTTTGTACCAGCTCTCTTAGTCAGCTGACTTTTTACTGAAGCTAAAGTCGGTTTTGCACTAGAAAGGTTTAATAAACTTACTTACCCTTTGACTTAAAAATGCTATACTAATTGGTTTAGTGCATTACTAATTCCGCTGACTTCTTTTCTGACCCAAAAGTTAATTAGTACTAGCAGATCTAATCAGCTAACCAGTTTCAAGACCTGAAGCTACTTTCAAACTAGCTGACTTAGTCACATGAGTTGTCTTCTGACCTAGAGGTTTCCTTACATTAACCGGCAAAGTAACGTGACTTGTATTCTGACTTAATGGTATCTCAAGATTTAATGACTAAATCAGTTGAGTTGTCTGCTGACCTAAAGATGCTTTTACACTAACTGGCCTAGTCAGCTGTTTTGTCTCTTATCGTTTGAAGTAGGTGTGAAATGTATAGATTATAAATAAAATATATTTATATAAAATAAATAAATAAATAAATATATAGTAGATCATAATAATTCAACAAAACAGTCAAATATACGACAACAATCGCGTCGCATTGAGAACGCATTTATCTACTTAGCAATCAATTTCTCATAATATTGATGGCTATTGGCTTTTTATTGTTGATTCAATATGTTTTACTTACTTTAGTTATGTTCATTTTTTGCTTGCGATATAGTTTCATATCAATGCGTATGCACAATGTACAAATTTCTATATATATATATATATATATATATATATATGTGTATGCGTTTATGTGTGCGTAAATAACTGTCAACGTGGCAATAAATTCAATTTAGCTTATTTGCCAACTTCCGCTGTCAATTTGTGGTGATGGTGAATTGTAAGTAAATGTGGTGAAAGGATGGTGGTTTCAGTTGCCATTTTCTTCATATTGTCTTATTAATTTTCGTGTTTTATTTTTCACCGCTGTTCTGAAGACATCAAATGCTTATTGTAGCTAAACTACTCATTTATATATCTACACAAGTATCTGAAAAGATAAAATCCCCTAGGACTCTGTATAAGGAAATGATGCTCATTTGAAAAGAATACGAAAGTCATTTATTTATGCTTGCTGGTGCCTACTACATACAATATTAATGCTTAGTGTAAACCGCGTTACCGAGAAAAGCGGAAGAAAGCGTTTAAAACTTTGCTTTACAATGCAGCAGACACCCACATTCATGAGGAACACAATCATACACTTACACACACACATCCACATAAATACAGCCCCACATACTTAAACTTGTATACATGTGTTTTTTTGTGTATGTGTGTGTGTGTGTGTGTGTATGTAGACATTTGTGTTGCGATAGAAATCAAATTAAGTTCATTCTCGAGGGAATCGGAAGCGACGCGACCTTTGCATAAATCAGCTACTTATGTTTGGATTTAAGGCGCATTTGAAGAATCTGGTGTCTGGTTTATGTTGAACTCATGTGGAAAATTGCGTCAGCCTTTTGTAAGCGGAAGAAAATGAAGAAGAATACCAAGAAAAAAAAAAAGAAAAAGGAAAATAAAATGGCATAATAAAGAAAGAAAATAAAGGAAACCGTGAGCGCTTTTGTGATTTTTCACTATTGCTCCTTACTTAAATACTCGTATATTTTTATACATGTATGTGTGTGTGTGTCTCTCTCTGTATTTAAGCATTTACATACGATTACTTCCTTATAATATTGTACATGATTTTATGAATTAAATCGTAAATAAAATATTCACAATTTAAATAAACATGCTTTAAATGCTTTTAATTGCCTTTTTGTCTATATACATATGTATATATGTGTATATTTGCATAAATTAAAATACTTTTAAACAAAATTTTAATTGTATTGTGTATAGTTTTAATTTTTTGCACCTATGTTCATATAGTACAAAATCAATAATGAAATTTTCTTTCTATATACAGTGTCGGACAAAACTAAAGCACGAATTTTTCTTGTTTGCATTTTGTTCAGTAATGATGTAAAGCATGCTTTGACTGAAATTTTTTTATGAATGTAGAAAGAAAATTTAATATTATTTTTCAAATAAAATAAAAATATGAACTCAAAAGTACCAAAATGCATAAAGCTGATGCGACAAAACTAAAGCACGTATGGATTATATTAAAGGAAAAGTTCGATTTCTCCACTATTTTGTAGCGTATCCATTGTTTTTCAGAGCACGTGCACATTATCGTAGCATGAACCCAACAAAATTGCTCAAAACGTCCGCAGAATTGTTCTTCCATGCAATTTCCGATAGGTAGAAAATGGAATTTCTAATCTAAAATTTCCTAGAGATTTTTTGGGATAGAGATTGGGTGAATGGATGGGCTTTCATAAAATACCGATGTTATTGACAACACACTACTCTTCTACACAAAGTGCTGGGATCGTCTTTGTTCTGGTAAACCTACTTTAACAACAGCTCTTCCTTCCTATAAAATAACACAATATTCAGGAGAATATCTTTACACATCGGACGGTCCATTAAACATCTTATTTTATGAATTGAACCGATTCCATGGCCGAAAAAAAATCACCAGACCATTACGTTGCCTTCCCCGTATTTTACGGTGCTTTTCAAATAACGTGGATTTCATCGTTACCCTTTTGGTCTGCACACTAGCTTTAATCCATCACAACTTTCCATGTCAAATTTGGATTAGTCAGTAAAAAGCACAGTCTTTCATTTGACAGTAGCACAGTTAAAGTGTGCGGTTACAAATTCGCACCTTGTCTGTCGATTCTTTCGAGAAATAAATGTCTTTTTTACGCTTTGGAATGTTGCCAAGCCACCCTCCACAGCTCATTCGTTGGATAAACTTGTGTGAAATGTTTAAACGCAATTTATTTTCAAGATATATAAGGATCTCTTTTTTTTAACCCGAATGATGGCCAGATCTTCACGTTTGGTTGTGCCCCGTGGTCTGCCACCTCCATATTTAGTATATACAAAAAGAGGAGAGCGAAGACGGATTATAGTTCCGGAATTAACGTAATAGCGAATACAAATTTTTTTGACAATGCATGTTACTGATTCAGCTTTATTAAATCCACAGAATACTTATTTTGAGCCATTTTGGGAAGCGAAATTTTAAAATGCGAACGGTGACGGTGAATGATAACCAACTACTTATATAGGCTTAAAATTTTTATTAAAACCTGCTTTTGTATTCCAAAATAATGGGTTTCTAGTTTAAAGATGGTTGTTGTTGTTGTTAATGTTTAACTATTGATTGTAACAGTAAGCTAAAAAGACTATGTGCTTTAGTTTTGTCGCGGAAGGTTTAGGCATATTGAGCAATGTGATTAAAAAATAAAAAAACAGTAATCAATTTTTAATGTTATTTGGTTTCAACAAGTGCATATTCATACAAAATTTATAAAACAAAAAAAAAAAAAAATATGGACTTGCATATTTTGAAATTTTATTGACTTAATGTTGACAAGGAAGAGTCTGTGCTTTAGTTTTGTCCGGCACTGTATGTATATCTTTAATTGTTATTTGGCAACTCTTTTCTTTAATCTCTTTTACTTAATTCTCAATTTTGTTGAAAAAGCAACAACAAGTTAAGGAAAAATATATTGTGTAAATATGTGATTGATCCGAATGCTATTCAATAACGGTCTGTGATAATATTAGTTGTGCGTGCTTTCTCTCTCTCTCACTTTTCCTCCTTGGGCTCCTCCCACTTCATTTCTCTGCGTCGAAGTAAAAAATTGAGCAACACAAATTACTGTATCTAAATTGGAACTATCATACTTTACAGAGTTATTATTTCTCTCGTAGATATTTCAAAATTTTTGCTCTCTTTTGGTGAAATGTTTCTCTCTATAAAAAACTTAACTGTTTGCTCTCCTAATGATATTTGTTGTTGGATTATTTTATTTTAAATTTGGCGTAGCTAATCGTCTGCTTCTAATCAGCAGAGAAGTATAAATGAAAAAAAAATCTACTGCTTTCTCTCTAATTCTGTTGTACTCTTCTTTATGCTGTGGTTGTTGTTGTTGGCAATGCTTAAGTCTCGTAAAAATTTTATCAAATTTTTGGTGGAGTTGGGAAAAAAGAACATAATTGTATACGAGTAAGAGGTTATGCTATAAAAATTACTCATTTATGTTTAACTTTATAACCTTAAAGTAATATTTCAATTAAAAGTCAATTTGCATATGCACATTACTTGCACATATAACTTTTTTTTATTATAGAATATTAAACAATTATTATTGGAATATAATTCTTCTTTGTTGTTTTTGCTGCTGCTGCTGTTGTTGTCGTTTGCAACGACAGTGAACACGTACTCGAACGTACATAGAAATGTATTAATGGCTGTATGTGTAACAAATGTTTGCAATATTTTACTAAATGGTTAAAATGAATCTCATATAAAAATTATTATTTATATTGCAATACATGAAAGAGTATAAGAACAACAAAAACAAAATGCTCTTGTGTACATGTACGCTCAATGGGAGGAGGGGAAAGGAATTAATAATTTATGTTTACATAAATTTATGTTAATTTGCAATAATAATTTGAAAGTGGCAGAAACAATAAACGCAAGATAAATAATAATAATAAAAAACAGAAAAAAATACATGAAAATATATTTTTTGATCTTTTTTGTGAACTTTGTTGTAATTTGCAAACTCAGTTGTTTAAAATTGATAAATCCTATTATGCAGCTAAATCTCCTATGGATAACAATTATTGCTTTGATGAGGTTTAGAAGTTTAGGTATTATACCTCTTCAGAGTAAAGTCTCCCAAATATATGTTCTGTAGACAAAACTGCCGGCAAAAATGAAAAATGTGAAGTAAAAATGCGTTACCAAAAAAAAAAAAAGAATCGATAATAATTGAATAATTGCCAAGTGTAATTTGGAACTAAAGGAAAGTTACGTTTGCATCAATTGTTACTAATAGACATTGATATTTCATTTCATATTCTCTTTGATTGCAGCCAATTATTACTTTGATTTCAAATCAAAATGAGCATATTAAAAACTGTTTGAACAAGGCGGATTTAACATGGTGGTAGCAGCATTACAACAAGTACAACGTAACAAAAACAACACGCTACTTTGTTGTTGCTAAAAATCGTAATTGTCAAAAGCACAAGAACAAATGCATGGAAAACAAAAAAAAAAAGCAAAGATTTTGACAGTTAAGATTATCTTCATATAAAAAAAATTAGAGAAGAAGAAGACAGAGCTGACGCTGCTATCACCTATTATAATTTCGCCATGTGTTTGAATTTTTGAAGCAGCTGCCAAACCAAAACATGTCTGAATTAAATTCTCGTTTGCAGAGAAAAAATTCATTCTCTCTGAGAGAAGGAAAGTTCAATTTTTATTTTACTGGGAAAATCAAAACAAATTTTGATTCAGCATAATTTTAAATGAAGTGCAAAAAGTCTATAAATGAGCTTATATTACGTTTACATAGAGATAACCCTTTCGGTACCATGGTGACACTGGTGTCATAAGATTAGTTTTTGCGATTTCTTAAAAATTATCCAATCAGTTTTTATAAGTTTAAAATTTTTGGAATGAAAATTGATGGTTCTTCAATTTCAATTAAAAAACTTAAGAAATATTTTTTTTTTTGGTAACGGTACTGTAGCGGATCAAAGTGAAAAAATTTTGTTTTTTTGTTTTGTTAATTTTCAATCGCTCACAATTTTTACAAAATATGTTCCATGTTTTGGGAAAAAAGTATTTACTGAAACATAATTTTCCATATTTTTACGTTTTTGGAAATACAAGTTTTGCTATGGGTCATCAGTGACCCTAAGATCATCAATGAAAACTTTTTAAGAACTTTTTTACAATGAAATGAGGGTCGAAGAATGCGATGACTTGGTTTTGCTATTGTTTCTAGTTTCCTTAAGGCAAAGAAAGGGTTAATTGAGAAATTAATCCTAAGTTACATTCTCTATCTTAAAAAAATATGTAATAAAAATGCAAAGAAAAGGTTCATTAAAAAATCCCATTTAAGGCCAAAGGATCACCGGTGACTTATGAAAGTTCAGGTCATCAAAGGCGCAAAGTGTTTGTTTTGATCAAAAATTGTAACAAGCAATTGGGGTCCGACAATACGAATTCGGATTTGTTTTTGTGCAATCTCCTCTGGTTTCCTTACGAGCCCGAAAGGTGTAAGGTGCCCGTGTTCAATGCTCAGGACTATCAAAAATTATACACAACACCACATCTTGGCAGGTTCCAAGAGTAAAAATTTGCCTAAGAAATAACTTATCATATCATCGTCTGCATTCGACATAAAACTTTAGATTAAAACTTTAAATTATATCGCGAACAACATAAATGGATGCGGAAAGCTCGGTTTAGACTCTCCAACGAAATAAAAAAAAAATAAGAAAAACAAGGAAGCTTTTGCTCAATAAAAAGTTATTCATTTGTGAAAATATTATTTTAATCTGCGAATTTTTGCTTAGTTTTTTAAAACTGATAATTCTGTTTGTGCTTGTTGTGACAATATATGTAAAGAATAGCATTATAATAAAAATATATTTGTTTTTTTTTTTGTAATTGCTATTATAAATTTTTTACACATTCTTTTGCACACAAAAATCCTACAAATTTTTATTTATCAATTTTTTTAAGTTGAAAATTTGATTTTCTTTTTAGCAAAAATCGGTTCCGTGTGAACGCAGTGTTAGGAATTCATATGGAATAAGTGTAAAAAAGAGTCTAAAAATAAACTGCGTACTGAGAGCATAATGGAACACACTCAAAATCAGTAAGTATTTAATCAAAGAATATATAATACATAGAAGGCGCATCTCTCAAAACTTTTCCAAAATATGTTGCCTTCGTTTCGGGGGCGGGAAGTCGCAGTAAAGAGGAAGAGCAAAACCACTCATTTATTTTGCTTTTACTCTCTCCCATGCACTCTCATGGTGTTTTTTTCTTAGGCTCTCTCACATTTTTACAGAGTGCCGCCAAGTGCGACTGCGTATAGTTTCATATGAATGGGTTTTTTGCGGAGAATATGTAGATACATGTTTGTTTTTTTTTTGCGTTGTTGCCGAATATCAATATTGCTTTCCAACCTAACCAATTTTTTTTTTTTTTTTCAATTTGTGACCCAAGATTATGGTCGTCGCAAAATTTCTTTTTTGTAATATTTTTTGTTTTGTATTCGAAAAAGCATAAAAAAGCATTGAAATTAGGGCTGTGCGATTAATCGTTTAATCAACAATTCTGAGCAATTAAAATGCTTGATTAATCAATTATTTTGATTAGTTGGAAAAAAATTATTCGAACAATTTCTTTTTATTTCCAATTTTATGTATTTTTTTCAATATTTTTCTTTGCGCTTTCTTTTGCGCAACCAGTTTCTGCAACGGTGAAACTTTGCCCCACCTCGCAAAAAAGATAAGTATTGAAAAAAAATCCAACAAATTAAAAATAAAAAAAAAATTTTTGAATATGTTGTTCGAATAATTTTATTCCAAATAATCAGAATCTTGATTAATCGAATAATTTTAATTTAGATTAATCAAAATCCTGTTTAATCGAATAGTTTGCATTTTGATTAATCAAAATCCTAATTAATCGAACAATTGTATAGTCAAGCATTTTGATTAATCAGAATTCTTACTTAAACGATTAATCGCACAGCCCTAGTTGCAATCAATCGATTTAGAAAGTTTTTAAGGGGGCACCTCCAGTAGTAACTTTTAAAAAATCGACCTGTTTTTGGATTTTCTTAAAGTATATGTTTTCAAAAATATGTCTAAAAATTTAGAAGTTGATCCGAAGAAAATTTTTGAATCTTTGTTATTTCCAAAAAAAAAATTTTCTTCCTGACATAAAAGTGAATTGAAACTTTAAACGCGTTTTTCTCAAAACGTCGTTATTGAAGTCGGTGACCACGATTATGGCCATTTTATTAAATGTGCATATTTTTTCAAATCCTTCGATTTATCATAAGATAATCTTAGAATAAAAGTAAATCTATTTCATTTTTGGATTTCAAATGATCTAGATTTGCAAGATATTGGTCACCGCAAAACATGTTTTTTCAGAAAGGTGTCGACGGGATCGCTCATTACTCATAAAGTTTTAAATATTTTTGAATAGAAATTAGTTAATACATGTACCTTTAAATACTTAATATGTATATAGTTTTTATAAAAATTAGTTTACCTGAACAAAATTCTTGAAAAATACCTATTTTTCGCGTCACATATTACAAGCACGAAAACCAAAAAAAAAGAAACACGAAAAAACGAGAACACAAAACTCTCATTAAAAAAAAAAACCCTCTCATTAAACAAAGCCAACAGCAAAGAGAAACAAATAATTTTAACCACTCATTGCTTTTATGAGAAACACTTAATTTTGAGCGTAAAATGGAGCCAGTTATGGCTCCATAGAACAAAATTTTTGTGCAAATAAATTTGTTCGTGATGCGCCTTCTATGTATTATATATTCTTTGATTTAATGTAATGTTGTACTTGTTGTAGCTCTCTCAGCATGGAATATGTATAATCCCACCAGGGATGCCAACTCATTTTTCCTGTCTCACCGATAGCCCCCGAGAAATTCCCCGATTTTCAATCAAACTCCCCGCACCGGTATAATTTTATATTATAACAGCGACACACGCTTAAAATTGATCAAGGTTAATGTTATTTTAATGCGCTTCAGAACTGGTAGGTTAATAGTAAGTAGTACTTTCTGACTCCGGAATTCTTTCAACACATGGGAGATTTCATCTCAAGAAAACGCACTCTTAAAATCGATTGAGCTCAAATGAATCCGGTGTACCGAGTTACTCGACGTTCATTTTGATAGATAAACACTCAAAGGAAAATACATGGACTTTCTTTTGACCCCAATAAAAACAAAAAAGTTTCCTTTTGGAAAAAAAGTCAAAACTATTTTTGATTTTGAAAAAAAAAATAGTCACATTTTGATTTTTTAAGATTTTCTTTTTTCATTCTAGATTAAAGATTAAATAAAAAACGTGTTCGATAAAAATTTCCAAATGCAATAGGTGATTAGTTACATGGATACAAAACAAATTCTACCGCCTTCCAACTACGCGAATTTCGGCGGACAGATTAGTTTTTCCAAAAATTGGAATTTTTTCGAAAGTACAACGTTGCCAAAACTTTTTTTACCAAACTTTTTTTTCAATTATGTCCTGGGGCCATTGTTGTATCGTAAAACATATTTAAATTTTAGAACGTACGTGTCAATGGCAAACACCTTGTTTTGAGAAGAAAGGGCTCAAAGTTTTGGCTATCGGTTTTTAAATGTATCAACGAATCCCAACGGACCTTCCTTCAGCCCAATACGACCGAGAGGTGCATCTGCATAACGCACAGATCGGTGACCGATGCAATCGGAATCCGGAGTTATTAATCAGGAGGTGCTGGACGAAGGCATAGCTTGACCTTTCTGAACGGCCGAAAGAGATCCCGAAGCGCTGCGAGATTGTTTTGGCCTGACTGACACTCGCCGCTATAATCGTCTATATCTACTAAAGCACTTCGAGTTTCTCTCTGAAATTTTTACAAATCAATTTTTTAAAAATCAATTTTTCCAAACCAAGAAAGTGCAGGGCTCTCTTAAGAAGAGATGAAGATTATAAGACCCAAAATATGAAGTATTGCAAAAGCTAAACGATTTACATTACATAAAATTTGACAAAAAATATTCTACAGACTTTATCAACTAAAAGCTGGACGGTTTAAAATTCCCCGCAAAAAAACAGCTCATTCCCCGATTCACCGTACTAAGTAAAATTCCCCACAAATCAGGGAATTCACCGCAAGTTGGCATCCCTGATTCCCACCGTGCTTGAGAGCAGCGATGCCAACTAGCGGGGAATTCCCCAATTTGCGGGGAATTTGACTTAGAGCGGGTAATCGGGGAATGAGTTATTTTTCGCGGGGAATTTGAAGTCGTTCAGCTTTTTTTTTGTCAAATTTTATGTGATGTAAAACGTTTTACTTATGCCTTATTTCATATTTTGGGTCTTAAAATCTTAATTTTTTCTTAAGCGGGCACTTTTTTGGTTTGAAGAAGTCGATTTTTTTTAAAAAAATGTGGTATTTGAAAGTATTATATTTCGAAAGTATTTTGTAAAAATTTCAGAGAGAAACTCGGAGTGATTTCGTAGATATAGATGCTTATAACGCCGAGTGTCAGTCAGGCCAAAACAGTCGCGCGGTGCTTCGACTTCGCTTTCGGCGTTCAGAAAGGCTTAGCTATGTCTTCGTCCAGCACCTCCTGATTAATAACTCTTAATCCCTGCTGACAAATCTGTAAACTTATAAATTACGGTCAATCATCATATCTCATATCTGTTAAAAACCGACAGTCAAAAGAAAGCCCATGTCATTTCCTTTGATAAAGTTGATGTCCAAAAGTAGGCTGAGACTTGTTTATCTATTAAAATGAACATCTAGTAACTCAACACACCTCATCTCGTTCAAATTTGGTGTGGTAGCTACAATCCAATATGACTAAACTTTGTGCAAGTTTGAGCCTGATCGATTTTAAGAGTGGATTCCCTTGCAATGAAATCTCCCATGTGTCAAAAGAATTCCGGATTCAGAAAGTACATTTCTATTAATCTACGAATCCTATAAAATTTGGTTAAGTTTTGGACCGAGAAAGTTCAGGGTCACCCTTAAATAATACTAACCGAGATCAATTTTAAGGTATTTTTCGTTTTTGTAAAATGTTTATATGGAAAGTGAGTGTCACGCTGTTATAATATGAAATTATACCGATGAGGGGAATTTGATCAAAAATCTGGGAATTTCTCGAGAACTATTGGGGAGAAAGAAAAAATGAGTTGGCATCCCTGCTTGAGAGTATCATATCTCTCTCAAATGTTTTTGATCGCTCTCAGAGTTAATATGGCCGTGAGAAAGAGTTGAAAAGAGTAGAAAAAAAGCAACAAAAATACAGTGTCATCAGCACAGTCAATAACACAGTTATCCGAACGTTAGTTAGTTATTTTTGTTGCTACTGAAATAAACAAGCGGAATAAATGTGAAATTAGTTGATTTTCTTTTATTTAGTTTAATTCATATTTTATTTAAACAATTTATTTAGTTTAGTACTTGCAAAATTATAAAAAATAAAACAAGTTACAAGTCATAATAAAAAAATGTGCATGTAGATAACTTAAAAAAATTAAAGATTTGTGTGTGCAAAAAAAAAGAACAAAAAACGGACTGCCAAACCGCAATACAAAAAGAATTGATCAATAAAAATTTTTCAAAGTGTGTGTCAAATGTAAATTGCAACTGATCGGACCAACTACTTCCCAAATTTACAACGAAATATTTTCTTCAGATTCGGTAAGTATTTTTAAAATTTTATTTCGCTTTTCAACTTAATGTGCAGATAAATAAATATTATTATATAAATTTCATATTAGAATTATTGCCATACTGAGCACATATATTATCAAAGGATATTAAGTATGTGTGCTATATATTTATACGAGTGCGTATTGCGGACATAAACCGTATACGCTTCCGTTTCCGCCATTGCTACTGTATGAGTGTGTCTGTTTTTTATTTTTTTCCGTTTGCTGCTATCAGTCGGAATGTAATTGAAAATAATTCAAGCGCGGCAAGCGCGTAATGAGGGAGAAACTTACGAGTATTTCTTGTTGTTGTGTGGAAACAGTAAAAGCGTTTCTTTTTTGCTTGCTTAGTGTCTGCCTGCCGGAAATGCTTAAGAAAAAAAAAAAAAAATAAAAAATGAATTGAAATAGAAGGAAAGCAAAGAAATAGAAAGAAGAAGAATTCGCGCAATAAAGAATTTTTTAGCGACGCATGCCATGTGCGCAACAACAACAGCAACAATATTGTCTGCGGAAGGAATTTCAAGCGACAATATAAATCTCGGCGATTCGTCTTAGCTGCTACTGGCTGGCATTGCCCTTGCTACTACTGCCATTGCTGCTGTTGTTGTTGTTGTTGCCGCTTGCTACTACAGCTGTAAAATAATAATAATAAAAAAAAAAAGATTGCAGTCAACGCGAAAATGTGCGCGTATAATAAAGTGTCGTCAAGTGTGCAAAGTGCGGGGAATTTTTTTTTATTAGGTATGAGGATACAGTCGCGTGCAAATAAGGACAGTAGCAGCTATGTGACATTCTATATATATATATGTGAAGTTATATATGACTGCATGTCATCAACGCCTTGTGTAGATATTCTGCCACTGCCTCTTTTTTTTGTCGTCATTTGCTTCCATTTTTTTTTTTTTTTTGTTTGTCTTGACTATAATGAAGGCAATTTTTTTATACTTGCATTTCTTTGCTTTCTGCCGGGTTCAATTTTCTTTTTACGTTTTTTGTTTGTTTGAAGTATTTGCGTAGTAAGCAGAAATGAATTGTCATTAAATGCATACATACATACATACGTGTGTGTGTTTGTGTGTGTCGCACATGTGCTTGTGTTAGCGTTTTAGTTGTTTTTGTTTTTCATTTCTGGCAAATTTGTGGCATTGGCAATTAACGCTTTATTCACGACATTGAGTAATTGGATTTTAATTGCATTCTGTGTGGTTTCATCACTTTCATAAACGTCAAGTGGAATAATTCTTCTTCAAGTGGCTGCTGCTTCTTCTTCTTCTTCTTCTTTATCTTTCTTCTTTATACATATATTATTTGTTAGAATCTCATCTTTTTCATCATAGTGCATACATAAATAGTAATGCCTAAATTGTATTCATTGTAATAATAATAATAATAATAATAATACATAATTCAGGCATTGTCTGAGAGAACACTGTGCAACAAATTTCTTTTTCAAGACAATTTAATTTTAATCAAGTATACGCAAAATCTTATATGTAGTACACCTCAGATATATTTATTTTTGATTAAATGTGAATATATTCAACTGAAATCAAATCTTTTTTGATGTGTACTATGTACAGGTCATTGGGCATATCTGGGTTAATTGAGTAAATTTCACACAAAAATTGAGGCCGCTATTATAGGCGGAGCTTACATCTGCAAGAATTTCAATCCTCTTTTTCTCTCTCTCTCTCTCTCTCTCTCTACTGTTAAAAATGTCATAGTGAAAACCAGGCACTAATATTTTTACAAAGAGAAGAGAGATGAAGGAAAGAGGCAAAAATTGAAATGGAGAAGTCAATATAAAATGAGAAATTTTTAGCGGAAACGAGAGAGAAAAATTTCAGTAGCATAATAGGAGAAGATTTTTCTTAAGAAACCAGATCTCTCATCTCATGATACTGTTACTCCTCTCTCCTGTTTGTTTGTAATGCCTAGTTTTCACTATTTACCCATACACATCAGGGATGCCAACTCATTTCTTCTGTCTCCCCGATACCCCTCGAGAAATTCCCCGATTTTCGATCAAATTCCCCGCACCGGTATAATTTTATATTACAACAGCGCAATACGCACTTTTCATATAAACATTTTATAAAAATGAAAAATACCTTTACGTTGGCTTAAAATTAATCTCGGTGGCTGTTATTTTAAAGCGGCCCTGCACCATCTCGGTCTAAAACTTAAGCATTTTTTATAGGACTGGTTAATTGAAATGTTCTTTCTGACTTTGGAGTTGTTTTGAAACATGAGTGATTTCATCTCAAGGGAACCCACTCTCAAAATCGATTGGGCTCATACTTGCATAAAAATTAAGTAGTTCCATTGGGTAATAGTTACCATACCAAATTTAAGACCTTGATTTTGATAGATAAACAAGCCTCAGCCCACTTTTGGACATCAAAGTTCTCAAAACAGAGGAGGCATGGACTTTCTTTTGGCTCAAATAAAAAATATTAAAAACCTTGTTTTAAGAAAAACGGGTTTAAAGTTTTGACTATCGGTTTTTAACATTTAAAATATTCTTCATCTTTTTTATGATGGCTGACCGTAGTTTGTAAGTTTACAGATTAGTCAGCATGGGTAAGAGTTTTAATCAGGAGGTGTTGGACCAAGGCATAGCTAAGCTCTTCTGAACAGTGGAAAGGGAAGGCGACTGTTTTGCCTAACTAACATTCGGCGTTCAAACCAAGGGCCCACTTAGGAAAAGATAAAGATTTTAGATCTGAAATATGAAATATCATATTGCAAAAGCTAAACGATTTACATCACATAAAATTTGACAAAAAATATTCTACTGACTTTAATAACTAAAAGCTGAACGGTTCGAATTCCCCTCAAAAAACAGCTCATTCCTCGATTCCCCGTACTATGTAAAATTACCCACAAATCGGGGAATTCCCCGCAAATTGGCATCGCTGATACAAATTAACGACAGTAACTACACGAACACAAGACTACGAAATTCTGTCGACTACAACTGTTGCCTTGTAGTCAGCTACTAAACACAATGGAAGCGGCACCACCTGTAGCAAACGCAGCCAAAACAACAAAAGCAAACTGTCTTCTCTCTCTCTCTGTCACTTGTCAAATTAGAAATAGATTTAAAATTGGCTACAGCCACAATTGTGGTCGGTGGTCATGTGGTCGTGTCGTCGCCAAAATAATTATCTCCATAAGAAAATGTGTTTTTTATTATTTAACAGATGTAGTCGTGTAGCTGCCGTCGTCAATGTGTATGGTGTATATGTCATATTTCATGTCAAAGATAAAGAAAGGTAGAATTTTCTATACAAAATTGCCAACATGCTGACAAATTTGATTGAAACTGGCATTAGTGAGATAACCCCCCTCTTCCTTTAAAAATGGCATTAAAATTTGCATTCATTGCTCTCGCATGGAAATGATTTGATTTTGAAGAAAAGAATTTTGAAGAAAAGAAATTTTTTTCTATGGAGCCATAACTGCCTCCAATTTACTCTCAAAATTGAATTGTCCTCATAAAAGCAATGAGCGTTTGAAATTATTTGTTTCTTTTTGCTGTTGTCTTTGTTTAATGAAAGGGAGGAGTTTTGTGTTTTCGTTTTTTCATATTTTTTTTTTTTCTTGGTGCTTGCAATATGAGCTGGTATTTCATTATTTAGCAGAATTTATGTATGCCACAGATTATAAAATTCTAATCTCCAGTTGTGACGCGAAAAAATAGGAATTTTTCTAGTTAAACTACTAAAGTTTTTTATAAAAACTATTCATTATCTAAAAGTACATGCATTGAACTTAACTTTAACAAATTTCTTTCGAAAACATTTGAATAGAAATTGGCCTTTCTGGAAAACATGTTTCGCGATGAGCAATATTTTGCAAATCTAGATCATTTGAAATCCAAAAATGAAATGGATTTACTTTTATTATAAGATTATCTAGTGATTGATCGAAGGATTGAAAAAATATACATATGTAACAAAATGGCCAACTGTCAACAGTTTGATTTTCACTAAAAAACGCTGATTTTTCAGTTGTAAAAAAAAATGGTTTTGCATAAAAAAAATCCTTCGACTAATCTCCAGATTATTATGTATTGAAAAAGCATATTCAATTTAAAGATAATTGGTTTAGTAGTTGTTGAATAAGCGTGGTCCCCAACTTCAATAACCACATTTTGGGAAGAACGTATTTAACCCATATCGTTCCGGTCAGGGCCGTAGCCAGAAATTTTTTTTGGGGGGGCTTTCAGTCCAAGAAAATATTCTTAAATAATTTTTATCAAACTGATTTTTAAATACAATAAATTAAATCGGTGATACTTTTGATGGACCCTATAAAATTAAAATTTTAGGAAAAATTTTCCGATATTTTTTAATCTTAACCTCAAAAAAATGGTCAAAAGTGACAAAAAATTCACAGATTAATTAAATTTTTTTAAATAAATGTTATTCAATGTGCATTCTAATGCATTTTTTTTATTGTGAGGGACATAATTTCATTAACTCATTGACTTCCCACTACTGATGATGTACCCAACCTTCAGGACGAAACTTTAAATCAAAAACAGATACTGACCTAGAAAAACTATGAATGCAGGAGTGCTAAGTATCAGCTTCTCTTTTTGAATCCGTAGTCAAACCTCATGTCGAAGAAAACAAATCGGATTTGATCGCATAGTGTAACCAAGATTTCAAATTTATTTTTTATATTTGACTTTTTAGAAAAAAAAACGATGGAAGTAAAAAATATCGTTAAATAGATTTTATTTTGACTTTTTTTTCCATCCATTGGCAATCAATCTCAAAAATTAGAATAAAGTTTCCACATTTCGGGGGGGTGGGGGGTCAGAACCCCCAAAACCTCCCCCCTAAATACGGCCTTGGTTCCGGTACTAGATACCATGATCCAATTTGGAAACCAATTTTAGTACTTAAAAAAATAAAAAAAAATTTTCTGAATTTTAGAGGCTATAGTAGTTTTTGGCTTACTCCAAGAAAATAAGGTGACCAGGTGTAAAAAAAGAATAAAAATATTTCTACGCCACACCATGAACAACAAGTATTGCCTGGGATCAAATATATTAAACACACTACTTTAGAAGTTATTATAAGTAAAAAACAGAAAAAAATGCATTTTTTGTTGAATTCTGCCTATTTTCCCATAAATTTTTTAAAAAAGTTTGGTCAGCTGTAGCCTCTGCAAATATATAACGACCAGTGAAGTTGTAATTTTCACATCAAGTTTGTTATTTTATCTAGGCGAATTTGCCATTTCAATGCAAAATAATTAATTTTACTATTTTTTGTTGATTTTCAAACCCACCTTCCAAAAAAGGATGAACAGACATCTGGCCTTAAAGTCAGGTGAAAATCAATATTTTTAAATTATTTAAATGCAATTTTAAAGTCAATATATATAAAAATATTATACAGTGATTACTTTTGGGAAACTTTCTAAATATATTTTTGACATATTTTCAAAGTTGCTGTACGATTATCGAACGTTGCGGAAGATATAAGTTAAAGATTCAACTTTAATGTCAAGAAATTTTTTTTGAAATATTTTGTTTTTTGAAATGCAAACACCGATTGATTTAAACTTTTTATGCTTTTTCGAATACAAAAAAAAAAAATATTACTAAAAAAAAAGTTTGCGACGACCATAATTTTGGGTCACAAATTGAAAAAAAAAAAAAATCAATTAGGTGGGGAAACAATATTGATACTCGGCAACAACTCAAAAAAGCCATTCCTATGAAATTATATGCAGTCTCACTTGGCGGCACTCTATAACGATGTGAGAGAACCTAAGAAACAAAAAACAACAAGAGAGTGCATGGGAGAGCGTAAAAGCAAAATAACTGAGTGGTTTTGCTCTTCCTCTTTACTGCGACCGGCCGTATCCGAAACGAAAGCAACATATTTTGAAAAAATGTTGAGAGGTGCGCCTTCTATGTATTGTATATTCTTTGGTCTGACTTTCAGGATGTAAGAAAAAACATATGAATCAAAGAATTCTAAAGTAAAATACAAATAACAAAAACAAAAAAAAAAAAAAAACATATAAAAATCTGAACAATTTGTCAATTAAAACAGAAAAACAAAACTCAACAATGAATGATAAAATTCAAGATGCAAAAATTCATAAATATTTTTCTAATATAAGACGCGATAATGAACAAATTGATGAAGTTATACGAGATATACTTGCAGATTCAAGAACTCCGCAAACTGGTTTATGTATAGCAGAAATAAAAGGTAAGCTTCAAGTTTGCTTCAAGTTAGATGTGTATTGTGTATTTATGTTTCATAACTTATATACATAACTATGATAAAATTTACTCCAAGCTGCTTACAAAGAGCGTACTGATGAATCATTTCCCATAACAATTTCACGCATGGATTTCAATACTGCAGCTATTACATATTTTCTTTTAAGCATTCCAAATGTATCTGTGTATAAACATGAAGAAGGTGCATTGATATTTTATCGTAACAATTGAGATTGTATGTTGCCTTATGCCTGGTTTTCACTCTGTCTAATTCAATTAAATTTGCCTGCATGTTGGCAAATTTCATATGGGAAATCCTCTTTTTAAGGGCAAATATGACATAGTGAAAACCAAGCATTAGAGTTTGATGTTTAAATTTATGTTTTCTCTTTTAGAAAGATTTATTTTTATATGTCATGGAAATATTAATAATTTAATTTTAATAAAACATAGCATATTTTAAGAATTTTGTAATTAGGTAACTTCACTGTGCTGAACACTGTAATTTTATTTACATCATTACCGCTTATTCATTTTTAATCTCTCACTCTCTTGTTTTGCACTCTCAGTCTCTTGTTGTCATACTCTCACTGTCCTTTCTTTTTTCGCTCTTTGGTTCTCCTACTCCGTTTTTAAAGCCACTTTGCACTTTTACTTTCACATAATTGAAATAATAATTAAAAGGTAATAAACTTATGAAAATACTAAGTGGTGTTTTGCGTGATTTTCTTTTTCAATTCTCATGCCTTCTTAAATTTTCATATCATCCCCTCATTTTCTATTGTTATATCTGTGTATATACATATGTATGTATATATTGTATACTTCAATATTATTCATATATGTGTGTGGTGTGTGTGTGTTTTGGTGTTACAATTGGCATTACAGTCAAATCATCAACGCCATTGTATGCTCTCATTCGAAATAATGCCCCGCTTTTGTATGCATTGTATTCTCTTTCAATAGCTTTGTATTGTGTGCGTATGAATGTGTGATTTACACGAATTTTGGTAAGTTGCCCCAACACCACCGTCACCGGCACCGTCACCGTCACCGGCACCGCCACCACCTTAAGTGAGCAGTTGGTCTTAATACACGGCGAAAAATGTTTTGGACATGAAACCTTGATTGATATATTTTTTTTTTTTTTGTTTGTGGTCATTTAGTATAGTAGCATGACTTTGATATTTTTTTTTAGTTGTGAGTAAAAAGGTGGGCCAGAAAAATCATAGTTAATGATTTACAGCATAAAATACTGCATGACTGAATTTTTGTTATATGAAAAATGATTATTGGAATGTATTTATTACTGCAAAATTTTGTATTACATTGAAAATTTATTAATTTTGTTTTTAAGGTCCCAAATTGAAGAGTGTTATTGTATTCTATATAGTTTGTCATCATTAAAATGAAATTGAGCCTTTTCAATTCAAATTCTGAGGGAGTGATTTACTCTTATTGAAGGCAGATTCATCTACTGAGAACCGCAATCTCTTTTTGTTTCTTTTTATATGAAGTTTTTCACTCTCTTAAATTGAGAGCGTAAAAAATTCAAAAAGAGCAAAAAGAGCGCGGCACTCATTCGCTGACTCAGCCTATCTAATGGCTGCTCTCTGCTCTGCTCTCTGCTTTGCTCTCTGCTCTGCTCTCTGCTCTGCTCTCTGCTCTGCTCTGCTCTCTGCTCTGCTCTCTGCTCTGCTCTCTGCTCTCTGCTCTCTGCTCTGCTTTGCTCTGCTCTCTAGCATGCGCTCTCTATCAGTTATAGGCTCTTCAACCGGTATATCTTGTATACACAGTTGCCACTTGGGTACAATTCTACCAAAACTGGTACTTTTTTTTTCTATTTTTCTGCGTTTGGTACATTGGTACATGTTTTTAACATTTGGTACATTCTGTAGGCAAAGTTAGCTTTTATAATGATTGAGAATTGTAAACTTATGTTCAAAATATTTTTTGTTGAAAAAGTTAAAATTTAAATATAAATAACATATAAAACTATTTTTAAAATACAAAATATATTTCAATTAGTGTGTTACTTTTTATTAAGGATGTAGTCTGGTGTTCCGGCCTAATTTTTAAGGTTATTTCGGGAGTTTTTTATTATAACAAATAAAATGCTATCATTTCAATTTTTTTATATTATTGACATCTTAAACTGTACTGGAGTTTATTTTACGATATTTTTGTAGTGTTTTTTACGTCCAAGGTGGGCACCTAAAAAAAGGTGTGGGGCTGGCCCAGGTGATCACAGTTCTTGTAGTCTTCTTAAACGAAAAAAATTAAATGGATTAGTGTTCTGTTGTTTTGTCATTCTAGCAGGTAGTAGATTTAAACATTTGGAATAAAAAATAACAAAATGGCGGACTTCCAATTATTTTTTTTTAAATCGCGTTATTTTTTGTTGAAAATCGTTGGAAATAATGATTAAAAATGAACAATTCATCTACCTGCGAGAGCCATTGGCGTGTAAAATAACACATTAAAAGTTAAGCTCAATCGGTTCTATAGAATTCTCTTAGACCCCTGAGCCGGTCAAAAAAACGTTGTTTCGAGAAAAACGCTTTTTAAGTTTTAACAACAGATAAAGTTTTCACAACAGGCGCTCTTGAGATTTGGTCTGAAACAGTATACTTTCAATATATTGTACTTTCGAAATACATTCAAAAAAAAAAAAATTAATTTTTTGAAACTCGAACACCATACTTACATCGAATACATCGTTAATGTTATTTATTATATTTGGTACATTTTTTTTGTAAATATTGGTACAAAATGAAATGAGTAAGTGGCAACCGTGCTTGTATATCTCTTCTTTTTTTTTGTTTGTTATTGTTGGAACTTTTGCACACAGCTCATGCTCACTTGTAATAGTATACCGATATATACTCCAGCTGCGAGTGTTCGGCTGCGCGGTCGGGAAGGTGCCAGGCGAGGCATATTAACGAATAAACGAGCGGAGTTGGTGTTTCAGTCTGTGCTCACCCAAATAATTAAAACTGCGAAAGCACTAGCGTCTGCTGATCTCCACTTCTACTCTCTCACACTAGTTTTTTCTATTTCTCTTTACCGATTGCCACACTCTCTTTCCGTTTTTGTATATTAAGTTTTCACGCTCTCACTATAAGAGAGAACGGAAAGGAGGATTTGCTCTTGCTCAATCAATTTTCCTTCACTCTTCTAGACCGGCTTTAGAGTTAAATAAAAAAAAATAATTATTATAATTAACAGCGCTGATTTACTTCAAAAGAAATGTAAACTCAAAAAATTTTCAGTGTAGATACTACAAAAAAAAGCAGTTAAAGCAATAGGTTAAAGAAAGATTGTACATTCGCTTTGTTTGTGTAAACTTTAATATTGGGGCAATAAAATGTAAACAAAGATAGAGAAAAGTTATCTTTATACAATACAAGTACATAAATATGAGCTCATGTACATACATACATACATACACCTACTTTATACTCACATACTTTCACATAATCAAATACTAACCAAATACCAAATATTTCGTGCCGCACTAAAGCATTCCACCTCGTCTCATATCATGTTGTTCTATCAAATTCAGAGACTCTCGCCTTCTTTTCCTCTACTTCTAAAAGCTTTGAGTGAGATTGGGGGGTACTATGATAAAGGTCATGAAGGAAGGAAAAGGAGGAGGATACAACGAAGGAAGTGAGTGGAAGAGGAAACGCGAAACGCAGTATAAGTAATTTGCATACCGAATCAATCTTTAAAATTAATGGCTTCCCAGACAGATAACAGTACACCGCAGAGAGGAAACGACGACGGTGTAACATAAGAATATAACAACAACAGCACAGAGAATAACTGCAGGAGCAGTTAGTAGTAAAAGTAAAACATACCAGCAATACGGGAATGTAGCGAGGCGAGACGCAGCGCAAATTCTGAAATATTGCTCATACGCACCGTATGCCCACCCGCATGCATTGCCACAACGACCAACCAGCTAACCAACTATCTGCCGCCGCCGCCATCACCACCGCCACAAACATGAGAGTCTCAAGGATGGTGAGGAGGAGGAGGAGGAGGAGGGGGAGGTGGAGGTTTAAGACGCGCGTGTATGTCTTGTAGGAGTATTTCATCCGGCATGTGTCGCAGCTGATGTTGCAACATGAATAACAACAGCAGCAGCAGATATGTTCTTGCTGCTGTTTTTAGCATTCGTAAATCTTAATCCTTACACGCTTGGCAACATGCTGGCATCGCGATAACGATAACAACAACAACAATAACATCAACATCAGCAGCAACAACAACAAGTACAATAATAACGATGACAATGACGACGACGACAACGAGAACGACAGCGAACAACAGCGTTAACAATTTAAAGTCACCTGCTGATGTTTGTTGGTTTGTTTGTACACGAAGTAGTAGTTCATTGTTGTTATGTTGCTGTTGCTGTTGTTGTTGCTGTTATTGCTACTAAAGTAGATGACGATCTTTAAATAACATTGCTTGCTTGCTTTTAAGTAAGAAAAATACACTCTCGCCGGCGACGACAATCACGATGATAACCACAACGACAACGACAACGACAACGACCTCACTTGGAAATGAAAACAAAAGTCTTTTATGCAAATTTAATGTGAAGCTGTTGATTTTTCTCCAAGCGTAACGGTGAATATTTCGGAACTCGCATGCACTCATATATTTTTACATTTTTATATGTGTAAATAAATTTTCGCATTAACATTCAACTTGTTATCGTGTTTTAAAGCAACCAAAAAAAAAAAAAAAAAGTAGCTACTCCTGCTGCTGCTATAACTGCTACTACTGTAGCTACTGTAAAATAACCATTGCTAGGCGAATAATTTGATGAAATCACATGAAAAATTATTGAAATAATAAATATGAAATGTGACTTTTTTTAAAAATTGGGAATTTAATATTTTTTTAAGAACGTAAAAGCTTTGAATCGTAATCATGCTAGTGCGGAAAAAGGAAAAAAATAGATGGAAATTTTCTGGAGTTATTGATTGGTTGCCTTCCATTAGAGATTTGATAGTTGTTTCAGATACCTTTTTGGAACAGTTTGCGCATCTCCTTTTAAAATCTTTCGCGATATTTTGGGACACCTTTTTTGTGATCTTTAAGTTTCTTTTCACAAGAGCCCAATATCTCTTCACTGGTCTTAGCTCCGGACAATTTGGAGGATTGGCCTCTCTTGGTACAAAAACTATATTATTACTTTGGCACCACTCCAGAGCTTTCTTGCCGTAGTGACATGATGCCAAATCGGGCCAAAAATATGTGGACACAATGTGCTCTCTTATGAAAGAAAAAAAGGCTATTTTTCAAACATTCTTTGATGTATATTTCGGTATTTATAGAGCCCACTGTAACAAATGACTGGCTTCTTTTGCCGCAACTGCATATAGCTTGCCATACCAGGAATTTTTTAGGAAATTTTGTCTGCTTTTGGATTCTAAATTGTTCTTCGACATTTCCTCGAGCATCAGCAACATAAAAATTTTGACTCGGAAGCTACGTAAAATCTGCCAGTACATACGTTTTGTCGTCCATTATACAACATGAATATTTTTGTATGAAATTCGATTTTAATTTCCGATCCCTACTTTTGGTGTCTAAATTTTTTGCAGCATTTCTGTCTGGAACTTTTTGGACTTTGTGTGTTTTCAAACTTGCATTGGCTTTAACTTTTCGCACCAAATAGTCAGAGCACTGGGCTAACCGGGCAGCTTTTCTACCAGATGTGTTTGGAGGTCTTTTCAATATGCTTTCTAGTTTCTTGGCTTTCCCAATATCATGTGGTCCGTGTTTTCTTCCCGAACCAGGTTTCCTATCGATGGTCAAATTCTCCTGAAATTGTTTAATAGCATTGAAAATAGTTTGACGGTAGACCTTCAATTCTTTGGCCAATTTTTTGTAGGACCAATTTGGATTTTTTTTTAAATTTTTAATAATTTTAAGACGTACTTCTTTTTTTCACTCATTTTGATCAAACTCACAATAAATCAACATGTTTGTCATTAAAAATAATAACTGAAATTTTTAAATTTTACACCAAAAAAAAATTATTAGGTAAAACGTGTGTTAAGATTTTTTCAATCTCACTCCTTATATTGTGAAGTTATTGTAGTTTACTTTATGTCCGTTTAATTTACTAAAAAAATCTGCTCATGTAGTTTTCATCTATATTCTTGACAAAAATTTCAAATACTTATAAAAAATTTAAAAAATAAAGTTATTCGATTTGCATTATTCATCATAACAACGACAACAATATCAGACATCAGTCTGTTTTTGTTTGAATGAAGAGCGAAAGCGTTTAACTCTTGTTAGATTCTATCCGTACAAATATGTTGGTGAGCTCAACTGAAAGAGATAGTTTGCCGTTTTCGGCGCCATCAAAACGAAAACAATTTGAAAGTCTCCGATCTGATCTGGTAGAGCTGATTTTCATTTACAAATTCGAACGATTCTCTTCAATGTTTCAAGGTTTAGTTTCAATCATAGTAAAATAAAGAAGTATGCTAAGCCGAATTCTCTCCTCTTTAGATGAATGAAATTTTTGAGATTCACTTGATTTTAATATCAAAATTTATAGCACTTTGGATGTGGAATACATTTTTCTCTAACTTTGTCGATGACTTTTTTTTGACAATCCGGAGTGCTTTAATACTATACCTATTTGTTCAGCCTATTTGTTTATATTACTATGAGTTTCAATAAGCTTCAAAAGTGGATTCAATTTTGCTCTTAATTTAAGAGAGCGACAAATTTTATATAAAAGTAAAACGAAAAGAGAGTACGAGCATAACAATGGGTGGTGCTTTAGTGAATGGGAAGACGAAAACTAGAAGAGAGAGATTTTTTTAAATTTTTGTTTCTATGAGAGGGAGGAAAAGAAAGAGAGAAGAATATCAGCAGATACCACACGCCATTTTTACATTAATTGACATTCTCTCACTAGCACTCTATCACTCTACCACAAGCAATGTAGTTGTTGTTGTTACTTTTCTGACCGAGAGGTAAAGAGAAACCGGATTAGTTCAATAAAAGAGATTTATTTTACACTAACGGCATTACAAAGAAAAAACCTGAGAGACCATTCAATTTTTTTTGTATTATTAAGAAAAATTGAGTAAATTTACACTAACAAAACAAAAAGTTACATTTTTTGTTGAGAACTATTCATTTTATTGGTCTGCTGGTCAGTACCAGTCCCAGGTGGAAATTAGTTTCATCCTAGTACACGCACATTGTTAAATCCGTCAGTTGAGAGCGAAGTAAATAGATTACCGCGGACTAGTTCGGAACTAGCTACATTCTCTGCACTGCAGTGCTCTTGTTTGCACGGCAATCGTAGTATTGGTTTTTTGAAAAAAAAAAAAAAAAAAAATTTTTTTGTTACGGTAAAACAGCGCGCTCTCTTTTTTATATTTCGTCGCCTGAGAATTTATTTGGCTTATAGGTAAAGGAATACGTTTCA
The DNA here is from genome assembly GCA_963691655.1 of Toxonevra muliebris. Classification (NCBI taxonomy): domain Eukaryota; kingdom Metazoa; phylum Arthropoda; class Insecta; order Diptera; family Pallopteridae; genus Toxonevra; species Toxonevra muliebris. The sequence continues at coordinate 64,770,013 of OY829329.1, read as the reverse complement.
ACATACGCCAAATTAATTCTCAAGCGACTATTTGTTAACTCTCCACATATATGGTATATGCATATTCCTTGCTTTATGCGAAACACCATTGCTTTTCTACTCATGCCTACACCAAAGGCAGCCTCATACATATTCGAGTAACTTATCAACGCTTACAATCGCTAAAATTTTCGACCGTGAACTATTTTTACTGAACTGGTTTCGTTTCTTGGCTTATCTTCAGCCACTAGTCTATTTAACATTAGCATATTTTGCACACTTCAGCACAAAGTATGCGTGTTTATCTTTTGCTTAATTTCATTTTAGTTGCTCCTTTACACTTTATTTTTTTTTTGTTTATTACAAATGAAACAAAAAGAATACGAACGAACGAACGAATGAAAAATAAAACTTCTGACAGCTTCTCTTTTTTCAATTTTTTATGTAAACTAACCAAAACGTTTTTTTTGATGCAGGATGATAACTTTGCTTTAGATTTAACGTCATGAATAAATTTCAACTGCACAAAAAATTAAACAAATTTATGAGTAAAGTTTTGCAGTTTTTCTTTTGAAATAAGGAAAAAAAGCGAGGTCGGCAAAATTAGCAGCGTTTACCGTCGGCGAAATCGAGAGCAATGAAGTCAGCAATTCTCTGCCTTTCATCACTCTGCACAGCACATATCGCAAATTGCGGCTATGACTGGTGAGGTGGAAGCGGGAGAACGACAAGTCATTAGTTCTAAATTCGTCGTCTCTAGTTTAATTTTTGAAAATTAACTTTTACGAGCGCGATGAAGCGAAAATTTCATTTCGGTTATTGGTGTAAATTCAATTCAACAGCAGCAGCAGAAGCAGCGTCGTTATTCGAACGAAAGGATATGAAAATTTCGATGTTGTTGTTTTAGTTATTTTTGCAGCTAAACTAAACTAAAGGTTTAATCAATTTTTTTCGTATGTCTTTCGCAAAAGCGAAGCAATAAAATGAAATTTTTTGAAATGTCATACCATGCACGCGATTTTAATTCGAAAGTTTTTCCTTGACGTTTTTCTTCTTCTTTTGCATTTTTTATTGTTCATACTTTGCTTCTTCTACACTTTTAAATAGCTTCTTCACTTTTTCGCTTATTGTTGTTGTAGTATTTTGCAACAACTGTTGCTTTAAAAGTTGTATTTTATTTCGTTCTTATCATTAATTTTATGACTATGGCAACTCCTCCTTTGCGTTTGACGGTAATTGGCATCATCATTGCATAAGAAAGAAAAAGAAAGAGTGGGAGAGACTGTGTATGTGTGAAAGAGGAAAACACTTTGTCACTTTGTAAGTTTTATGGTAAACGGGTAATTTTGAGGAAATTTACTTTTCACAATGGAGAGAAAAATGATGGGTGTTGTATGTGCACAGCGTAATGAAGTGGTGTTGTCTAGTATGTAGCCTAGTATTAGATATAGTTGGATTCGCCAGTGGTGTTTAGGTAATTGTTTTTATTAGTAGTTAGAGTTAGTTGTTAAGTCTTCCCAACTAGTTTTTATCTTCAAATATTAAAGTCAAAAGAGATTCTGCTATACTAACTAAGGCGAGTATATATTTAAAGGAAAAGGACCTGATTCCAGCAGCCGATACCAACTGACTTGGAGCTCGGAGGAAGAAAAGAAGCATAAATCCTTTTCATCATATAGCCTGACATAGAACTGATTTAAGTATTAGAGATTTCATTAAGTACAAGTACAATTGATCAGATTCACCTCTTTGGAAGTTAATTACAGATTTATGAAGGTGTGCCAAGGTGAATCACAAATCAGAGTTGAACTGGTTGGCTTAGCCTCTGTGATGGAAAGAGGGATAAGCCATTGTAGCTTGTTTAATTCCATAATAACCAAGCACTGCTGGGCATAAAGCTTCTACAGAAAAGCACTATAAGCGAAAATTTAACTAATGCCTGGTTTCATAACTATTTCAAACCCAATCAAATTTGCCAGCATGTTGGCAATCTTATTAGAGAAAACATTCTCTTTCTCTCTCTTTGCCATTGAATATGACATTATCTTTTATATGAAGTTCGTACGTTCTTAATTTAGGAGAGTGAAAAAGTTCATGTAAAAAAACTAAAAGAGAGTGCAGTACTCGGTAGGTGAATATGCCCTTATAGTGTATCGTCGTTAAATTCCGATCTTTCCAAAGACTTTTCTGCAAACCATTAAATTCATAACGGTTTTTATGAGAGCATTTCCTAAGAGAGTATTCTCAAACAATAAACGCACGGTTGCCACTTACTCATTTTATTTTGTACCAATATTTACCAAAACATGTACCAAATGGAGAAAAAATGTACTAATATAATGTGTAACATTAAATGGTATTTATTAAGGATGTAGTCTGGTGTTTGAGTTTCAAAAAATCGAGCATTTTTTTTAAATGTATTTCGAAAGTACAATATATTGAAAGTAAACTTTATCTCTCGTTAAAACTTTAAAATCGTTTTTCCCGAAACAAGGTTTTTTTGACCGGCCCAGAGGTCTAAGAGAATTCTATCGAACTGATTGGGCTGAACTTTTAAAATATTATTTTACACGCCAATGGCTCTAGCAGGTAGTAGAATTGTTTATTTTTAATCATTTTTTGCAACGATTTTCAACAGAAAACAACGCGATTTTGTTGGTTTTTAATCAACATGTTTAAACCCGGGCCAGCCCCACACTTTTTTTTAGGTATCCACTTTGGACGTAAAAGTACGCTAAAAAAGATCGTAAAATAAACTCCAACAATTTTTTTTTGTACAATTAAAGATATCAATAGTAACATATAAAAAAAATTAAATAACTGTATTTTATTTTGTTATAATAAAAAATTCCCGAAATAACTTTAAAAATTTGGCGGAACACCAGACTTCATCCTTAATAAAAAGTAACACATCAATTAAAATATATTTTGTATTTTAAAAATAGTCTTAGACCGACTAGATATAATGAGACTCTTACCATCCGACACACAATTCTTTTGAAAGCATTACATTTTATGTATATTTAAATTTTACCTTTTTCAACAACAAATATTTTGAAAATAAGTTTACAATTCTTAATTATTAAGAAAGTTAACTTTGCCCACAGAATGTACCAGATTGTAAAAACATGTACCAATGTACCAAGCACAGAAAAATGGAAAAAAATGTACCAGTTTTGGTAGAATTGTACCAAAGTGGCAACCGTAAATACACGTTACTTCCTAAGTAAATATTTTGTTGTAGTTTTTGGCACCGTATGGAAAATTACTCAGAGAGTGAGAGTAAGCGCACATATTTGGGAGTGAAAGCAATAAAAACTGCTGCAATACAAACACACCCAATACCAGAATTACAACAACACAGATAAACAATTAAAATCTCATAGATTGAAGCTCTCTTCTGCTCTCATGTGTTCTTTAATTTTGAATGTGTGTTGTTGTTGGATTATTTTTACTATATTTAAAATTTCAAATTTCTCTTATGCTCTCATGTGTTCGTTAATTTTGAATGTGTTTTGTTGTTGGATTGTTTTTACTATATATAAAAATTGAACCATGTATGTAGAACAAATTTTCTCAATTAAGTAAATTTCCAGTAGTTTTCGTGGAAAATTTTAAATTTTTACTTGAACTATTTCATGAAATTGTTATTTTTGAAATTCTGAAAAATCTTCTGTACTAGAAAATTTCAATCACGTAGAAAATTATTATTTAACTTTTATCCATACCATTAGCAGCAGCATTGACAGTCATAATTTAGTTATCAAGTGCTACTGCTTGTCACTGCTACTGCATGTATGCACAAATAATTTAGCTTTCGATAACAAAAACTATCAATAGGCAATAGAAACAGGAACAACACGCCACATGACATGTCCTTGTCACATGGGGTAGCGTGCGAAATGCGAATAGTATTAGGCATGGCGGTGATTGTGACACAAGAACTAGGACTCTGCCACTTGTTACGCTTGTGCAAATATGTAAACATTTGACAAGAAAATTACCAAACTGTCAAATAAACATAACAGATATGCTCAAATGCTCAAAATAGTGAAATGAAATCAACGAAACAATGAGAGAGGGAGAGAGAGAGAGAGCCAGTGGGCAAGTATAAGTCATTCATTGAAACAGAAGCTAACAGAAGACAATCAATGTTCTCACAGAGTAAGAAAAAGAGAGAGAGAGAGAGAGAGAGAGGGACGATGATGGGAATACCGTGACGGCCTCCTGACAGCTCTGCAACACAATTGATCATTTTGTTGGTATTATTGTTGTAGCTATTGTTGTTGTTATGTCACAAAACTTAACGCAAATAAATTGTTTCCTGCCACTCATTTTGTACGTCGTCGTCCATCAAGTACACTACGATAATAAACATTAATGTTGAACCCCACGCACCATGCATCCTTCAGAACAAAATTAGAGACAAGAAAGAGGATAGGGAAAAGCAAACAAGCCAGAACTTCCTTCTAAGAAAGCAGCATATTATACCCGTATATATTGTTAAATATATACATACATACATACCCGTACCCGTGCTCGTACTCGTAACCGTACTCGTATTCGTATTCGAGAATATCATCAAATGAAAATGGAAACACTTCAAATATTTGCATTGACAATAAACTGTCACTTGTATTTGTCAGTTTTATGATGATAATGATGATGATGGCGTCGTTGGAGATTGTGATGGCGATGGCGATGTTGCTGTCGCTGCCAATAATGACACACTCAATTATTCGTATACAAAGTCCAAGCACGTTGATGTTTAGATATGATGCACGTGATATCATTTCAAGTGCCAGTCAGTCAGCCAGCCAGCCAGCGAGCCAGCTAGTGAACAAAATCATCAAACTTATCGCAAAATTTATTATCAACGCAACTGCAAAATCGTTTACATAACTACAACAATACATACATATATACACATACATACATACATATATAAATATATATACATACATATATTCAAGTCAAAACACGTCAAAACTTAATACAAATTCGCTCTTTCAAGAGCTTCTCTCACTATTACATCTCCCCCTGCCACTCTCTTCATTTCACATATACACTCACATATAAATTGTAATATAACTAACAGTGGGTGTTAACTGCTCACCCATTTATTGTATGACAATTTAGTACACACACACACACACACACACACATACGTACATATGTACATGCATACTCGACATAGTCGACACTTTATGATGATACTTTGGCGTTATAATCCGACATCATCGATTTTGAAATAGATACAAATTACTCAACATTAACAATATCTCTTTGTCGTCTATCTCAATGCATATTTAAGTATATGAAGAGAAATGATTGCTGTTATGTAATGTTGCTGTTATTGTTGTTGTTGTTATTGTTGTTGTGTCATTCAAATAATGGAATGCATCACAATCGCAACATTGCACTAGTATCTCTACTATGTGTTGCACCACAACCACGAACTTTGCAACAATGTTGACGATACTGCTGATGACACCGGAACTATATGAATGCCTGCTTGCTTTGCTTTCCTTCCTGCCTTAAATACCTTCAACCACTCCCTCTCCATCTCTACTACCTGTTAGTATCATGCACACACTAATCAAATGTGCAAATTCGCATCTATTGAAATTCCTTAATGAGTGAACAATAGCACATACACATGCTCAAGTTGTTATAGGAGTTAAAAAAAATATTCACAGGTATTGAATTGCGTAGTCATTTTACTATTAATTTCAGTTAAATTTTTTCAAGTTCATTTAGAATTGAATTTCATTTTGGAGTTAATATCATTGTTGTTATTTAATTATTTCACTAATGAATTTAGCAGGCATAATAAATTACGTGAAAATTTAAATAGCCGTCCATAGCCAGATCAGATTTAAGTTCAATGCGGCAATTAAAATTGAATTGAAACCTGAAAAGTTTGAGCACGAATTTGAGTTTAAGTTTAAAGAGAACTGAATTCAGATTTGAAAAACTAAAACTGAAATTTGTAATCAGAAAGAGATACAAAACGAGCTGATTTTGTTAATGAAAAAATTGTAATTCGACGCCAAAATCAGAAAGTGATTCACGCTTTTTCGCTTTAAATAAGAAATGAATACAACTCCGAAAATTTAGAACTCCGCTCTGATATCCAAAAGTGTTTCAAAACCTTTTTTCAAATCTAAGTGAATTCCTTTCTGAAAGGTTTTTATTCGATGCTGAAATCAGAAAAGGAGTCACGCCCCTTCTTCAAAAAAGACTAAATTCAGACCTGAAAATTTGATTTCAATGTTGAAATCAGAAAAATTTTAATTCAACTTCATTTGAATTTTATTTTCTAATTAGACTTGATATCTGGAAAATTAATTCAGGCTTAAGGCTTTAGCGATACCAAAAATCAGCACTCATTACCTTAAGCCTGAATTCGGAATTCAAGTTAGAAAGTTGATCCGGTTCCCTTTACTTAAACCTAATATCTTAGACTAAAGATCTGCTTTACTAAGACTTGAATTGAGGCTTTAAACCAATCGTCTTCTACTTAGACCTAAATCAAATCCTAAAACCAGAAAATAATTCACATTTAAATAACTTAAACTTAAAGGCAAAAACAATATTTGAACCGCGATATAAAAGCATTTAAGGCTTCCCTTTAGAGAACCTGAATCCAAGTTTAAACTCAGAATTTAATGGTTTTAAGTTAGAAAATAATTCAGGCCTCATTTATTTACAAACACCTGATCTCATAAGATCAGAAAATAATTGAAATTATCAATTATTGAATCCTGGCTTGAAACCTGCAAACAGAAAATCATTAAAACTTTATATATTTATATGTCAATTAGCTATTCAAGTGCTACCTTATTAAGGTCTAAATTGGCTTCATAGCTCATTTAATTGGACTTGAAATGAAAACTAAAATCAGAAAATATTTCAAATCTGCTTAAAACTTAAGCTAGAAAATAGAAATTGTACCGGAATCAGGACTTAAAATCAAAAAATTACTCAATTTCCTTTTTGAGACTTGAACTTAGGCTTGAAATCTATAATTAAATGACTTGAACACAACCCTAAAAACAAAAAAAAGAACCTGAGTCGTTGCTTGAATTTAGAACAAATTGAGTCCTGCTTAACTTGAACTAAACTTACTCCTGATAAAAAAAAAAACGTTGTGTGTGGCATTACACATGCTGACGTGAATATTTTTTACACTTGGCCAGTTCATAACCTTCCATATACTGTCGTATAATTTTGTATGAAAAATGAGAGAATTTACGGAAAATGAGGGGATACGACACCTAATAAGCAAACTTATGAAAACCCTAACTAAACGTTCAATTTACTCAATTTTATTTAATCAATTACATTTAAATATTTTTTTTTTTTACTTAACTAGTTGAATGACGTAGAAGAGCGAAAAAGAGACACAACTTTGATCTTCTATGAGATGAAAGCAATTTACTGCATCTGTTCTCTTTTCTCCCTCCACAATATCGATTAACCAATAAATAAAGAAGAGATAAATTGTTGTTGTGTTCTCGTAAACGAAGCTGAGTAGCCAAAAGCACACAAGTAACTTTTTTATTACATGCATAGTGTAAACGTACTTAAATGAGAGAGTGTTAGTCGAAGAGTGAGAGTCGAGAGAACAAGAAAGTCAAAGAGCAAGTTTTTGTTTTTCTTTGTTGTTGCTCTCCCGATTGAGTTTTTGTTGGGAGACAATTACAATCAGGGATGCCAACTCATTTTTTCTGTCTCCCCGATAGCCCTCGAGAAATTCCCCGATTTTCAATCAAATTCCCCGCACCGGTATAATTTTATATTATAAAAGCGACACACGCTTAAAATTGATCACGGTTTATGTTATTTTAATGTGCTGCAGAACTGGTAGGTTAATAGTAAGGTACTTTCTGAATCCGGAATTCTTTCAACACATAGGGGATTTCATCTCAAAGAAACCCACTCTAAAAACCGATTGAGCTCAAATGAATCCGGTGTACTGAGTTACTCGACGTTCATTTTGATAGATAAACACTCAAAGGAAAATACATGGGCTTTCTTTTGACCCCAATAAAAACAAAAAATGTTTCCTTTTGAAAAAAAAGTCAAAACTATTTTTGATTTTGAAAAAACAGAAATAGTCACATTTTGGTTTTTTAAGATTTTCTTTTTTCATTCTTCGAAAGATTAAATAAAAAACGTGTTCGATAAAAATTTTCAAATGGTGATTAGTTACATGGATCCAAGACAGGTGCTGTTTGATCAAAATATATAAATTCTACCGCCTTCCAACTACGCGAATTTTGGCGGACAGATTAGTTTTTCCAAAAATTGGAATTTTTTCGAAAGTACAACGTTGCCAAAACTTTTTTTACCAAACTTTTTTTTCAATTATCTCCTGGGGCCATTGTTGTATAGTAAAACATATTTAAATTTTAGACCGTACGTGCCAATGGCAAAAACCTTGTTTTGAGAAGAATGGGTTCAAAGTTTTGGCTATAGGTTTTTAAATATATCGACAAATACCCAACGGACCTTCCTCCAGCCCAATACGACCGAGAGGTGCATCTGCATAACGCACAGATCGGTGACCGATGCAATCGCAGTCCGGAATTATTAATCAGGAGGTGCTGGACGAAGGCAAAGCTGAGCCTTTCTGAATAGCCGAAGCGCTGCGCGACTGTTTTGGCCTGACTGACACTCGCCGCTATAATCGTCTATATCTACGAAAGCGCTTCGAGTTTCTCTCTGAAATTTTTACAAAATACTTTTGAAATACAATACTTTCGAATTACACACTTTTTCACAAATCAATTTCTCCAAACCAAGAAAGTGCAGGGCTTTTTCAAGAAGAGATGAAGATTATAAGACCCAAAATATGAAGTATTGCAAAAGTTAAACGATTTACATTACATAAAAATTGTCAAAAAATATTCTACAGATTTTATCAACTAAAAGCTGGACTGTTTCAAATTCCCTGCAAAAAGCAGCTCATTCCCCGATTCCCCGTACTAAGTAAAATTCCCCACAAATCGGGGAATTCCCCGCAAATTGACATCGCTGATCACAATTACAAACAAAGCGCAATTTTCGTTAAATGAGAAAAGAAATCAAGAGAACCAAAATCTCAAAGAGCCAGTTTTTTTTCTTTGATATTGTTCTCGCAATTGTGTTTTGTGGCAAAGGATGGTAGACGAAAGCGGGGTCGTTTAGCATCTAACGCATATTTTATTGCACACGAAATATTTATTTAAAAAAATACAAAACTTTATTAAATTAAATAACAATTTAAACTTCCTTACTTTACTCAGAATTCTGTTTTTCAAACGATTCCTGAGCGATGGGCTGTGACCAGAATTCATGCCTAGTATTCCTAGAGTCTAATGCTGTCTGATAAAATGAGATGATTTTAATATTGGGTTCAACATGCCAGAAGTTTGCTTCGTTTTTTTTTTTAGAAATGGGAATTTGCATTTTTGTTTAAGCATAACATTATCAATGTCAAGGCCAATTTTTTTTTTTTTTTGGGGTTTTTTAACTACTATTCTAAAATAATTTAGCAACAGCAATTTCAACTCAATTCAAATAAAAATATGTTCCAAGATCTCAGGTGTGACACAAAAATTCTGTAAAATGCTTTAAAAACTTCTATTACTAACTACTTGAAGAAATAGCACCAGCAGCTCATCAATTACTGTCAACTCATAAAAAAGTAGCGCCTTATGATCCGAAGCAATTTTTTTCCAGGCAACAAAAATAACAACAACAACAACAACAGCAAACATAAAAAAGGAAAGAAAGAAAAGTAACAAAAAAAGTAATAAGAAATGAGATGAGACGAGACGAGAGAAGAAAAGAAAAGCTTGCCCAACTTTTTCTCTACTTCGCATCTGTTTTGATAATTTCACAATAGGCAATTACGTTCCCATTACGGGATATATAGTATGTATGTATGTAGTACCTATAGAAAAAATGTGTGATGCTGTGACACACATACATACACATTGACACACACACACACACACACACACACTATGGCAACACCCTACAAAAGTAATTTTGAAAGTTTTTTCTTTAGCAATTTTCAGTTTTTTTTTTTTTTTTTTTGCTGAATATTGAGAAGTGTGATGTTTTCAAATGTGACTCTCATAAAAAAAAACTGTAAGAGAGTAAAGCTACAGTTTTAAGGTAAGAGAGTGTGTGGTGGTGTATGAGTATATTTTTGTATACATGTATGAATGACATTGATGAAGTTGAAGTATGTAGAAAGAGAGAAAAGATGAAGGAGTTTGCTTGTAACTATATATACATTTATATACTCAAATATTACGGCATCAGAGATTAGGTCAGTTTGGCGTATGTTTGTATGTATGCATGTATAAGAAACGCGCTTCTTTCGTTCTGTATTTAACAGAGTCGTTGACAGCTCAAAGTGTTGTATGCGTGTGTGTATGTGTGTGTGTGTCGTTGATGATGTTGTAATCTCAAGTTAACACGACGCTTAACAAATTGTTGTTCTTGTTGTAATTTTTGTCATAGGTTGTCGCTCATTTTGAAAATAGAATTGTAAAACTTTATTTTGACATATTGGAGACGTATTTGCTGCCTTCTTGCTGAACAAATAAATGATGGAACGGCTGACGAATATTTGGATATGCTGTAAATTAAACGCACAATATTTTTTTTTTTTTTTTTTGTTTTGCACATCATCATCGCCATCACAAATATCAGCGTCAAGATTAGAAAAGCAAGCGCAAAAAGTATACTGAAAACACCTTTTTAAAGTGTATACGCAAAGTAATACACTGATTGTAAAAGAAAGGGGAGTTAGAAAACTCAATGACAACACAGAAGAAAGCCTGAGTTCAAGTTAAAAAGTAAAAAGAAAAATAAATATATATTTGAACATCTATTTTTTGTTTGTTTGGATTCCTTACTGTTTCAGGAATACTCTTCTAAAATAATAGTGATAGTAATAGTATATAATTATGCCTTGGTGTACTAAAAAAAGAGACCTAATCTCCAAAAACAAGTTTTCGAGAAAACAGAAATTATTTGGCTTCAAAGCTTTAAGACATTTCTCCACTTTTCTTCCTAGTCTGATAGGGTCCATCAAATGCTTCATCGTATCCAATTTATTGTATTTAAACATCAGTTTCATAAAAATTTTATATGAATATTTTCTTTGAATGAAAATACCCCCTCAAAAAAAATCCTGGCTATGGCCCTGCTCTCTACTACCGCCATTTTGGATTAAAAGTGGTTCCAACAATTTTTTTTTCTTCTTCAATAAGATACTTACAATATCTTTAAAAAATTTTGTTATTAAATATCATAGTTAAAAAAAAAATAAAAAAATCCCCAAAAAAAAAATGTTGTTTCCAATTTTAATCTGGAATGTCTCCTTAATGATGTGCCACTCTAGTGGAGATTAATTCTACTGGCAATAAAAAATTCTATGTTGTATAGTAGTTATGTGCTCTTGAGTCCGTTTGGCTATAAACGAGAAGAATTGCTGTAGTGAGGGGAAAGAAGATCTAATGTGAGAAGAAAGGAGTCCGATTTGTTTTATGCTCGAGAGAGCGAAGAAGAAAACCAATGCTCTCATTTGCTCAACTACCTAAGTGTTTGAAAAATAAAATGTTATTGTTTTTTTTTCTAACTGTGCGCGGTCTCTCTATTCAACTACTCTCTTTTCTACTTACTCTCCCCAAACAGAAATTGTTTTTATACAAACGCACACATGTTTGCGATCTTTAATGTGCTCACTCCCAATTAAAAAGATTTGGATTGTTCTGAAAATGATTATTAAATGATAACTTCTTTTATACTACATAAGGAGTAGATGAGTTTGACATCGTTGATTTAGTTGTAACTTTTTAAGAATAGTGCTAGTTAAAATTACTGAAAATTGTTTTTAGTTTCTACTTAAGACAGAATTCTGTGTTTTTTTTTTTTTTCGCTGAGTGTAACAACAAATCAATATCAAATTGTCAAATTGATGATTTTTTTTTCTTCTAATTTTTTTTGCACAAAAGCGGTTGCTTTTTTTTGTAGTGATTGTAGATATTTCAACGATTGTGTGTGTGTGTTTGTGTGTGTTTGTGTGCCTTACAACAAATATTGAATGAAGATGAATTTATAGCTTACAAATACAATAAATAAAATGAAGGAAAAAATCAACAAATATTGTTGAAATATCGAAGCAAACAATTTGGAAGTTCAAGCTAGAAAAGCCTACAGGCGTTTTTGGTCATAGTACTAAAAATGTGACTGTGACAGCAATATCAATAAAATAGGCAACAGTAACGGTAGGCAGCAGCAGCAGCAGCAGCAGTAACTGTAGCAATATCTCAGCAATATAATTCACAACTGATTGATTACACAGGAGAGGCTTTCCGCCATTAACTTGGGCTAAAGCAAATCATGCCTTTCTTTTTCTTTATTTCTTTCCTTACCTCAAATTCATTTTTAATGATTTTTTTTTGTTTGTTTTTTTTTTTTTTTTTTAGGTTCCTTTTCTGAACACATAATTTTTGTATAAAAATTTCTGGTTTTTGTTTTGTTACACAAATGCGTTTTTCATGACTTTATACATACATAAAATAGAAAACTTATGAAAAAAAAAAAAAAAATTGAAATGAAATGTATGAATGAAGGATATTATTCATTGATTTTTGTTTTTATTTTTTCTTTCTTTAGCTTCTACTTTTTCACACCTTAAAAAACTTGATTCTTATTCTATTTCTTTTTTTTTTATTTCTCAAAATTCTTGACTTTTGAAATATTGCGCCCGATGCAAGAAAAGAAAAAAAACATGGAGACGCCCAGCCAGGCCCCACTCTGGCATTTTGGGTAATTGCAAATTTATTCAATGTACCTCACTCCTACTCGCATCCCAGCCAACAAGTTCAAACTCTTGTGGTATACAAAGTTTGTGTGTGTGTCGTACAACCCAGCGGTTTTTCAGACAAGTGCTTGAAAATGAAGTGCTTGCAAGTGCACCATTTCAACCGGAAATTGCAAAGCTACCATGCGAAAAACAAATTTAGTTTTCTATTGAGTAAGAAAAACGAGTATCGTTCAGCGAGACGTTACGAAATATTGATTGAGCGAGAAACGAAGCGAATTAGTTTTCACGCAACAGCGAAGTAAAGTGGTTGTGAAATTTCACGAAAAGTGTGCGTATTTTATTTTATTTGTTTTTTGCAATTGTTTTATAAAAAAATAAATGAAAATATAATTATATATGTATATGGAACAATGGGAAACCCCCCTTCACCCCCCTATCCAAAATTGGTTACGGTATTTTAGGGCATGTTTAGACTCAAATGAAAGCTTATTATCTCTACTTTCGAATGGAGCCAGGCATTTTCTGATTTTGCATGATGGCGGACCAATATGGCGGCTGCAAGTCTACTAATAGTTTTATCAAGCGTACGCTTGCGCAAGTCATCATAAAACAACGGGAAAAACCAATTTTTGTGTAATTTCAGTTAATGAACATGAATCTAATATTATTTTCTACAGTAAATGTTATGTGTCGTCCTTAATCTCAAAAAATGAAAAATCCCAAAAAATTTTTTTCGTGTCTCACGTGTCCCAAATCATCAGAAAACTTTTCAAATGACTTATTTTTCAATTTTCATTCCTTCACTTGGCTGTAACAATCTTTTAGCGTTACCCAGAAACAACGACGTGAACTTAGTAAATCTCTGTTTTCTTTGCGGTGCTTTATTAGAGTGAAAACAAAATTGATAATGAAGAATAAGTTTTTTTGGGAAGTTTTCTGGTGATTTGGGACACATGAGACACGAAAAAAAGTTTTTTGGGATTTTTCATTTTTTGAGGTTAGGGACGACATGTAACATTTCCCGTGAAAAATAACTGAAGCACATCGTTTACTCACTGAAGCTTATCCTGACTGTGCTATAGACGTTAGAATGTGTCAGGTTTGGTATGCCTGTTTCAAAAGTGGTGATTTTGATGTTGAAGACAGGGAACGTTCAGGCGGCCCGAAAAAGTTCGAAGATGAAGAATTGAAGGCATTACTCGAAGAAGATTCATGTCAAACGCAACAAGAACTTAGGAGTTGATCAATCAATCATTTCTAAACGATTAAAAGCATTGGGAATGATTCAAAAGTAAGGAAATTGGGTGCCGTACGAATTGAAGCCGAGAGACGTCGAATGACGATTTTTCACATGTGAACTGCGACAGAAAAGAAAGGGTTTTCTGCATCGTATTGTGACTGGCGATGAAAAGTGAATACGTTACGATAACCAAAAGCGTAAAAAATCATGGGGACCGCCCGGACATACATCAACATCAACGGCAAAGCCGAACATCCATAGATCCAAGCTTATGCTGTATTTTTGGTGGGATATGAGAGGTGTCGTGTATTATGAGCTGTTGAAACCGAATGAAACGATCACTGGCGACCGCTACCGACTACAATTGATGCGTTTGAGCCGAGCATTAAAGGAAAAGAGGCCAGAATAGGAGAATAGACACGACGAAGTTATTCTTCAGCAAGACAATGCTCGGCCGCATGTTGCAAGGCAAGTAAAAACTGACTTGGAAACGCTGAAATGGGAAATGCTACCCCACCCGCCGTATTCTCCAGACATTGCTCCTTCTGATTACCACTTGTTCCGATCGATGACACATGGCCTGGCTGAACAGCACTTCCGTTCTTTCGAAGAACTCAAAAAATGGGTCGATTCGTGAATAGCCTCAAAAGATGAGGAGTTCTTTCGGCGCGGAATCCGTATGCTACCAGAAAGATGGGAAAAGGTTGTGGCTAACGATGGACAATACCTTAAAGAATAAATTTATAATCACTTTTTCACAATAAATGTACAAATTACGAAAAAATACGAGTTTATACATTCATACTCCCAATAGCTTAACCAATTTTGGACAGGGGGGGGGAGGTCTCCCATTACAGAGAATGTCCCATATATATATATATATTTTGGTTTAAAACATACAAAAAAGAAAATAAAATGGCGCAGCAATGAAAAATTATGAATGCATGAATCGAACTCGATATTTTTTCTCTCTCCTCTCTTTCTCAACTAAAGTAAGCACGAAGCAGCGAATGAATGAGCGGAAGTGCCTATCTAACGCATTCTTTCTTGCGCTTGTTTAGCGCTAAAAGTACTGCACTAAACAAGTGCTTGTCTCCTAGGATATGCAATGTTAAAATTTATATGGAACACATGTGCTTGTGCCATGCTCTTAAGTGCTTGCAATCAAGCCCTTTTTTAGCGCTATTCTAGTGCTTCTATTTACCGCTGGGAAGTTGTAAACACACACACACACAACTGTGAGTATAAGAGATAAATTGCCTACAAGCTGTTCCCATAAATATTAGTTGAGAATCATACTATAATAAGAAAAAGAAGAAGTTGAAAAGAAGTTGAAAAGAAGTTGATGTTGGTGGAAAGAAAGAAAAAAATTGTTTGTGGAATTTCGTATGTTTTCTTCATACATAACTTAAGGCTATATAAATAATACTACCAACATATCTACCAGCATACCTACTTAACTACCCAACTACCCTAGTACCTAGCACCTATGCATGCACATATATACTACTAACTAGTTGTATTAATAATAGTTTTTTTACTCCTCGCTTCTCTTTCTCATTGGCTTTCATTCATATTGCATTCTTCGTTCTCTTGTTAGCTACCGCGTTCTCTTCTCTTTGTTGCTCAGGGTGGCAGGCAGGCAGGCAGCATCAATGTGATATTTATGGCACATCGTTAATCATAATCGACGCATAATAAGAAATACGCAACTAATTTATGTGGAAATGAGTTAATTTCCTTTTATTGAGTATTTTCAGTTCCAGACTCGCACATACGTTTTCTACACAGAGTTGGTAGTGGGAGAATGAACGTAAAAAAGAGAGATGTTTAGAAAAAGATAGAAATTCTGTACTTGAACTTTTTCATTCAAAATTATATAAAAAAAAAAAGCATTTATGTTATAAATTATGGTAAGAATTTTATAAATTCTAGGTGGATAGCAGTAACATTTTGAAATTTTAAATTTTTTATTTAACAGATCGCAAACTCGTTTTCATTTCATGAAAATAATCTCAATCGTAAATTTCCATTTATAGAATTTAAAAATTAATACTTGCTCAAATTTCTATGGATTTGTTGCTTGTTGAGGAAATTATAACTTCAAAGGCCTTATATATTTTTCTGAGGCTACAGCTGACCAAACTTTTGTAAAAAAAATGTATGGAGAAATAAGCAAAATTCAACAAAAATTCATTTGTTCTGTTTTTAACTTATAATAACTTCTAAAATACTTTGTTAAATACAGTTGATCTCAGGAAATACTTGTTGCTCATGATGTTGCATAGAAATATTTTTGCACCTGGTCACCTTATTTCCTTGGGGTGAGCCAAAAACTACTATACCATCTAAAATTCAGAAACCATTTGTTGTTTTTTTTTGTCTTTTCTTCCTGAAGACATATGAAAAATGCGTTTTGAAAATTTTCCAAATTGGATTATGGCATCTAGTACCAGGACGATATGGGTTAAATGGATCAGTTTCTGGGACATTGTATTTTTTTTATTTCACTTTAAAAATCATATCTCGACCTGAAAATGTTCGGTCGTTCTGTTACATGGCGTTACAACCAGGGGAAGGGGTCAAAATTGATCAAAAATTGCGTTACGTAATATGTAAATGGCCCCTAACTGAAACTCAAAAAAAAAAAAAAAAAAAGAAATGCAAACTTTATGCTGTTGGTTACAATAAAATTTTTGCTTTGTTCTTTACAGTTTTATAGTTTTTTAGACGACCTCGATAGCCTAGTGGATAGTGCACTAGACTTTCATCTGGGAGGTTCAGGTTCGATTCCCGTCTTCGTCTGGTGGTTAATTTTCATTACTTTCTTATATTCACTATCAATATGAAGTGTATGAGAATTATAAGATAGTGTACAAGTACAAACATTGGTTGGTAATGGCAAAACCACCAAGCCGATAAAAAATTGTCACACCGCCGTTCGGAATCGGCGTTAAACTGTAGGTCCAACTATGTGGTATCACAATGGGTCGTTCAGGCCTAAGTGTGTCTCTCGACAGCCACTCCAACCTAACCTAACCTTACAGTTTTATAACAGGTTTTTCATTAAACGTGTCTGAACTTTAAAATTGTATACAACGAATCAAGAATTAACGTGCATTTAATACCATATGCATTTAATACCGCAGCTTCGTTTACACGGTTTCATCCGAGGCGACAAGTTTTGTGTGATTCTGTAGCATAAGTCGGGCTGGATCTCACCAATGCACACTGGAGTATTGCACTCGATTTTCTGACCAAAATTAAAAAATTTTTTTTTGAGATATATAAAATTTTTGGATATCGAATTAAAGGCGATAAAATTCTGCTTCACTAGCAAAAAAAATATTGTCCTATCTGATTTAGTACTTTAGTTATAAGTTGTCACAGTTGCCGTATTTTTATTGTTGGTTGCGTGCAATGGCAAAATTAAATTTTTTCTGTGCTTTGAAGAGCAATTTCAGAAAAAACAGATCATTTTGAATAATTTTTTGATGATGGAACAACCTTCAACTAATGGTATATCATTTTTTTTGAATTAAAATCTTTTTTTATTTTTAAAATTTATTTCAAAATACCACCTTGATCAAAAAGTTCCCGGAATTCATTCAGAAAACTAAAAATACAAGTTTATTCATCTAAATCTATATTGTCCCCTTCAAAGTAATCCCCATCGACTGCAACACACTTATGCCAGCGCTTGATCCATTCCTCGAAACACTTTTAATATTCGATTTTCGGTATGTCCATCAGTGCTTCGTGCGATTTTTCCATTTCTTCCTCTCGGCTGCTGAAACGCGTTCCCTGTAATGGTTTTTTAACTCGATTGAACAGAAAAAAGTCACAGGGAGCCAAATCAGTTGAATTCGGTGGCTGTTGGATGGTATTTGTTGGATTTTTCGTCAAAAAATTACGAATAATGATGCCACTGTGTGACGGTGCGTTATCATGGTGCAAAATCCACGAGTTTTCTGTCCACAATTCTAGTCTCTTTTGGCGAATTGCTTCACGCAAACGTCTCATAACGCCCAAATAATACTCTTTGTTTACTGTCTGGCCTTCTGGCAAAAATTCATGATACACTACACAGTTGTAATCCATGAAAACCGTGAGCATTGCCTTCTTTTTAGACTAAAAACGACGTGGTTTTTTTGGTCTCGGCTCATTTGGTGAATGCCATTCACTTGCCTGATGTCTGGATTGCGTGTCGTACTCATAAACCCACGTCTCGTCTCCAGTAATGATCCTTTCGATGAATGTCGAATCGGATTCAGCCTCGCAAATCATGTCTTTTGCGACGTCAACACGGTCTCTTTTTTGCATGAAATTGAGGTCTTTTTGCACCAATTTTGCTGCTACACGACGGAAACCCAAAACATTAACCAAAATGTCTTGAACGGATCCATACGCAGTGTTCAAGTCCTCCACTATCTCTCTGATGGTTAATTTGCGGTTATTGACCAAAATTTATTTTACTTTATCAATTCGTTTTCGTCGGTTTTCGATGTCGATGGTCTGCTACTGCGTTCATCATCTTCGATTGACTCACGACCACTTTTGAACCGCTCGTGCCATTGGTAAACGACCGTTTTCTTTAGAGAATCGTTGCGGAAACACTTTTCCAACATTTCCAACGTTCGTTCGCGCATCATTAAATCCGTTTTTACGCAAAATTTAATACAAGTTCGCTGTTGCAAATTTAAATCCATTTCTAAAATTGTAAAAAATCGCCAACACACACAGAGATAGATGTACTCTTGGCTCCATAAGTTTTGCAAATGTCAAGCTAACATTTAAAGAGAATATCAACAACAGATGTACTAACTTAACAAAAGAAAAACAGAACTCAAATCGGAACGATGTGAGCGCCACACAGTGGTTATTCCAGGAACTTTTTGATCAAGGTGGTATGTCTAAAAATTGAGGATTTTCTTCCATATATATGGTACTAAAGTTGTTTCTTTCGTGAGTCCTCGTTATATATTCATTATCTATTATATTAGACTATCATCAATTGGTTTGCAAAATTTTGAAGTGCTTTTACTGCCCCTCCGGGAAATAACCAAACTTTTCTAAGTGAATTCCAGATTTGATTTTCACATTTGACCATATTATGTTATTATTTTTAATTATTAAAATAGGTGTTCTTATATCTATTACACAGGAAGTTCTTCTATATCTTTCCAAACAACTTACATATTTCACTTATATGGAGGGTGGGCGTGGTTACCGATGGATTTGGTTGATTTTCATACTAAATGTGTTATATGCTAATATAAATAAGTGTGATTAGTTTCATTTAATTTACTTCAGTATTTTGCCTGATATCACGCTTTAAAAATTTCACTTATATGGAGGGTGGGCGTGGTTACTGAGGGATTTGGTTGATTTTCATACTAAATGTGTTATATGCTAATATAAATAAGTGTGATTAGTTTCATTTAATTTACTTCAGTATTTTGCCTGATATCACGCTTTGAAAATTTCACTTATATGGAGGGTGGGCGTGGTTACTGAGGGATTTGGTTGATTTTCATACTAAATGTGTTATATGCTAATATAAATAAGTGTGATTAGTTTCATTTAATTTACTTCAGTATTTTGCCTGATATCACGCTTTAAAAATTTCACTTATATGGAGGGTGGGCGTGGTTACCGAGGGATTTGGTTGATTTTCATACTAAATGTGTTATATGCTAATATAAATAAGTGTGTTTAGTTTCATTTAATTTACTTCAGTATTTTGCCTGATATCACGCTTTGAAAATTTCACTTATATGGAGGGTGGGCGTGGTTACCGAGGGATTTGGCTCATTTTCGTACCCAATATTACCTATGCTAATATAAAATAGTGTGTCGAACTGTATTGAATTTACTTCAGTATTTTGCCTGATATCACGCTTTGAAAATTTCACTTATATGGAGGGTGGGTGTGGTTACCGAGGGATTTGGTTGATTTTCATACTAAATGTGTTATATGCTAATATAAATAAGTGTGATTAGTTTCATTTAATTTACTTCAGTATTTTGCCTGATATCACGCTTTGAAAATTTCACTTATATGGAGGGTGGGCGTGGTTACTGAGGGATTTGGTTGATTTTCATACTAAATGTGTTATATGCTAATATAAATAAGTGTGATTAGTTTCATTTAATTTACTTCAGTATTTTGCCTGATATCACGCTTTGAAAATTTCACTTATATGGAGGGTGGGCGTGGTTACTGAGGGATTTGGCTCATTTTCGTATCCAATATTACCTATGCTAATATAAAATAGTGCGTCAAACTGTATTGAATTTACTTCAGTATTTTTCCTGATATCACTCTTCAAAAACTTCACATTTATAGAAGGTGGGCGTGGTTTCCAAGGGATTTGGTTGATTTTCATACCCAACATTACCTATGCTAATATAAAGTAGTGTGTCTAACCCTATTGAGTTTACTTTAGTATTTTTCGTGACATCACTCTTTAAAAATTTCACATATTTAGGAGGTGGGCGTGGTTACCGAGGGATTTAGTTGATTTTCATACTAAATGTTTTATATGCTATAATATAAATAAATGTGATTATTTGATTTACTTCAGTATTTTGCCTGACATCACGCTTCGAAAATTTGACTTGTATGGCGGGTGGGCGTGGCTTCTACCCGATTTTGAATAAAAAAAATTTTAGTCAGCTTTTGCTGTCAAATACCCCCTAGTGCAATGATTTGAATGATGTTGTTACCCAGTTGGTCAATTGTTGTTGGTTTGTTGGGATAAACCAGCGATAAGTTGGGATAACGTAGCTCCAGAGATACGTTGCGCCGTCTTGTTGGAACCACATGTTATCCAGGCTCATGTCATCTAATTGAGGCCACAAAAAGTCAGATAGGATAGGACGAGGAATCGAGAGATTTGGGTCTTCAGCTGAACTTTCAGCAACAGCAGCAATATTCTCGCTTGATCGCGCGTTGTGACATCTCACAGGAACTGTAGGTTTCTTCCATTCGTGTATAAATGAGAGGCTGAGAGGAAAACTGGTATAACTTCTACATTCAGAAAAAAATGGAATAATTTTACTTAAGAGCAAAAGCAAAACGAAATATGTTCTGAACAAAAGTGAAAAGAAATATGTTCAGAGCGAAAACAGAATAAAAAACTATGCTGTTCTTGCTCAGAAAGAATTGTTAAACCATTTTTGTTCTTACTTTTACTCTCAGCCTGTCAAATATAACTTACACAACATGAATGGATGTGAAAAGTTCAATCTAGGCTCTACATGGGCTGCTCGTTTGTTGTGTCATAATAGTAAATCGAAATTAAAGTCTTTTCTGGTTTAATATCCAAAACTACTTGATTGTAAGACGTTTTTTGCGCTTTATGAAAAATAATCTTTCTGTTGGTTAAGCGTGAAGATATCGATATGCTACTTTGGCGTGAAGATATCGATATGCTAACATCTTCTCTATTTTGGATATATGAATGAAATCTCTTTGGAATTCAATAATTTGCTAAAAACTAACTTTTTCAAAAATCCATTAAAAATATAAAAATCAATGTTAAGATAATAAAATGTATATTAAATCAAAGAGAAAAGTAGTTAGTTTCTAAAGAAAATATTATCCGGAACATTTTGGAAGAAAACAATATTAATAATATCAGTTGAAATTCACTTTTTTGAACTTATCTAACTTCTACGAGCATGAAATTCAAGGGGTTTGAAAAAGATTCTTATTGAATACAAAGAGGGAGGAAAGAGTTAGGGTTAAACAAAATTTGTTACGAACAAATTCTTTATGATTTTTAATAGTTTTGGCAAATGAATTCAGAAATGCTTTGAAAACTACGCACTCAAATCAATACAATCTCCAAAAAATTATTTTAAACATAAACAAAAATTTTTTGAAGCACTGCGGCAAAGCTAATTATTGTAAGCATATTTTAAAAATTAGCGCTGCCATGAAACTTTCAACAACTTATTACAAATTATTTAATTTCAATTTGAATTTTAATATATGAATGTATTTTGCAAAAGCACTGTTTGCTTTTCCCCTTATGAATTTCTATTTTCTGTCCTTCTGTTCGCCGCAGTCAACAATTTAACATACATTTTAACATAATAAAAAAAGAAAAGAAAAAAAAAATAAAAATAATTTATTTTCATCTCAACTGTGAAATTTTTTTTTGAATTTACATACACACCAAAACAAGTAGATGGGTGGAACCCTACACACACACACACACATACACATACATAATAAAAACTGAAATAATGAGATTTCAACATTTCTCACAGCTTCTGCCACTAGTGCTACTACAACATTATCATTTAATATAAATCATTGAGTTCTTAAAGCATACAATATACACACAAAAAAAAGCAAACCTGAAAACCAGATGAAAATAATAAAGAAAAAAAAAAGCTTACTAAAAACTGAAAAAAAAACGTTAAAAAAAGCAGAGCTAAAAAAAAAAAAGAAAGAAAATGTGAAAATTGTGGTTTTGCAAGGACACGCCACGTCGCTGTATGTCCTGCGAGTGCGAGCATAAAAAATGTAAGAATAACTTCGTGACCAAACGAAACAACAACAAAAACTTAAGTAAAAAGGCATAAAAAACGCAAAACAGGGGGAAAATAGCAACGTGATGGTGGGTGACCCACGGCGTATGAGTGACCATAAGTTGTTTTTTGTTTTCGGGCAGAGGCGACTAGAGAAAGGTAAGGATGTGGGTGTGACGTATATCTTTACCTTAATAATGTGTGCTGTCATACGCGTTGCCCTGCCAAGCTGTTGTTGTTGTTGTTGGGTGTCCCATGATAGCGGCAGCAGCCAAGAGTAGCCAGAAGTACTGACGGTGAAATGAGATGGGATGAAGAGAGGTGTGATGCTATACATTCGCAGTGCGTAGTTGTCGTGCATATTAAGTGCGGACGATACTCTACGCTGCGTACGTAGTGTACATGTAATGAAACGTTGTTGATGATGCTGCTGCTGGTGGAGCTGAATGTATGTTCAAATGTGTGCGTATGTTTTTCGGTCTCCCTTGCTCTCCTTTTCTCTATCTTTCTCTTTCTCTCTCGCTACTCTATTTGTGTGTAGTGGACGTCTACATCCATTATTATATTATTATAAAATAGCCACATGTGGTACACAGCTTGAGGGATTTAAATCGTGTCCATTTTGCGTTTGTAATAAACATACAGACGACTACTTACACATACATATTCACTTATGTACATATGTATGAAAATGAGTGTGCACTTTTAGTGTGACCCAAAATGACAGTTATACAGTTGGTAAAAAGCAAAAAAAAAAAAAAAAAAAAAATAAAAGTGCGGCAAAAAGTGACTTGATATACTACAAACTATACATTTAAGCATATCATTTTTACATATATCTTAGTGCTGAAATCTGAATGAGTGTGTTTTTTATTTACGCATATACTTTTTTTTTCATATTTTTTTTGATATACTTTCATACATATCAAAATTATTAAGTACTTCAATAAATTATATGCCATTTGCATTAATTTTAATGATACTGCATCATTACAGAGATACAAGATTTTATGACCTCAATTATTATATTACACTTAAGTCTGAAAAATTTAATTAGGCAGTCATTATTTATTTTTTTATTAAATTTAGTTGATAAAAACTCATACCATATATAATCAAATATGAAAATAGTGTGAAAATTAATTTGTCTATAACTGTATAGAGACATTAAATACTTTTAAGGTCTCACTGAAATTAATGCCCTTCATAAGTATGAAATTATAAAATTTTACTGG
The DNA here is from genome assembly GCA_963691655.1 of Toxonevra muliebris. Classification (NCBI taxonomy): domain Eukaryota; kingdom Metazoa; phylum Arthropoda; class Insecta; order Diptera; family Pallopteridae; genus Toxonevra; species Toxonevra muliebris. Next base: position 64,746,180 of record OY829329.1, on the reverse strand, counting down.
CTACCAATAGAGATACTTGAAATATGCCTTAAAGTATGCTTCAAAAAATTTATGTAAATAAGGCTTGTTGTTATTCTTCACAACTGATAACAACAACTAAAGCAGTTCCATTATAAATTTTAACTAATGGTATTTCACGAAGGAAGCGAGAAGAGAGTAAAAGAGAGTAAAAGATTGAGCATTGAGTTAGCATGCGCTAACATTAAATGAGCTAAGAAATGTAGAACAGAGCAGCAAAGTAACAGAGCACTCTCATAACAGTTCGCTGTAAGCATTAACATAAATTTCATATAACTCTCATACAGTGGTGTGTGTAACATTACGATGTTATACTTTAGTACCAATAAACCTTAGAAAACTAGTCTCTTGTAAATTTTACAGTGCTCTTCGGCAAAAATTGTACAAATTACAATATAGAGTAGGTACTTTGCTTTATTCACTTTGTATGTTTTTTTTGTTTTTTTTTTTTTTGCTTAGTCTTCTCAAATTAAGCAATCGAGTATGTTTCTAATATAGTGTTTTTTTTTGTATGGGTGATGTTTTTAGAAAATTAAGAACTTTATTGAAACCTGAAAACAATGAAGTATTTAATATAAATTATTTTTCTTGGAAACAGGAATAAAATCCAAAATTGAAACTTGGAAGAGGAGAATAAAGGTAAAGTAAAAACATAAAAGGCGAGGAAAGAAGAGGGAAGAAAGAAGAGAAGAGAAAACCAGAGGAGAGTAAATAAAATCAGGTCGGTAATAAGGAGTGAGATCGAAAAAAATTTAGCACACGTTTTACCTAATAATTTTTTTTGGGTGTAAAATTTAAAAAAATTTCTTTGATCTAGTTATCTTTGAAAAATATGTCAGTTGTTATTTTTAATGACAAACATGTTGATTTATTGTGAGTTTGATCAAAATGAGTGAAGAAAAAGAAGTCCTGGTCCTACAAAAAATTGGCCAAAGCATTGAAGGTCTGCCGTCAAACTGTTTCAAATGTTATTAAACAGTTTCAGGAGAATTTGACCATCGATAGGAAACCTGCTTCCGGAAGTAAACAAGGACCACATAATATTGGGAAAGCCAAGAAAATAGAAAGCATATTGAAAAGATCTCCAAACACATCTGGTAGAAAAGCTGCCCGGTTAGCACAGTGCTCTGACTATTTGGTGCGAAAAGTTAAAGCCAATGCAAGTTTGAAAACACACAAAGTCCAAAAAGTTCCAGACAGGAATGCTGCAAAAAATTTAGACGCCAAAAGTAGGGCTCGAAAATTAAAATCGAATTTCATACAAAAATATTCATGTTGTATAATGAACGACGAAACGTATGTACTGGCAGATTTTACGCAGCTTCCGGGTCAAACAAAGCAAGTCATTTGTTACAGTGGACTCTATAAATACCAAAATATACATCAAAGAATGTTTGGAAAAATACTTCTTCCTTTCATGAGAGAGCACAATGTATCCACATATTTTTGGCCCGACTTGGTATCATGTCATTACGGCAAGAAAGCTCTTTAATGGTACCAAAGTAATAGCATAGTTTTTGTACCAAGAGAGGCCAATCCTCCAAATTGTCCGGAGCTAAGACCAGTGGAGAGATATTGGGCTCTTATGAAAAGAAACTTAAAGAGCACAAAAAAGGTGTCCCAAAATATTGAAGATTTTAAAAGGAGATGGGCAAACTGTTCCAAAAAGGTGTCTGAAACAACTATCAAATCTCTAATGGAAGGCTTACCAAAAAAAGGTCAACGAGTTCATAAATAGTGGTTAGAACTATAAAAGTTATATTTTTCTGTAATTTGTCGGGAATATTCCAAAAACCCCGCAAAAAAAAAAAATTCACAGAGAAAAATTATAAGAAAAATCGGCGTGTTTTTTAATTTGAAAATTGAAATTTAATTCCTGAAAGCCTAAATAACCTTACAAAATAAAACTCGACTTTAAAAATAAAATTAAAAAAGAAATCAGCTTTAAGCATGTAGTCTGGTGTTCGAGTTTCAAAAAATCTACTATTTTTTAATGTATTTCGAAAGTACAATATATTGAGAGTATACTGTAAAGCCAAACTGTCAGACCAAAATTCAGACCTGTTGTGAAAACTTTATCCGTTGTTAAAACTTTGAAAGTATTTTTCTCAAACCAATTTTTGATTGGCCCAGAGGTCTGAAAGAATTCTATCGAACTGATGGGGTTACTGCCTGCGAGATTTAGGTTTATTTTTAGTCATTATTTACTATTTGTAATCCGATTTTTAACCAAAAACAACGTGAATTTAAAAAAAAAAAAATTTAGAAGTCCGCCATTTTGTTATTTTTTAATAAAATTTTTTAAATTTACTACATGCCAGAATGACAAGCCTATAGAAATAAATTCTATTTAAATTTTTTTTTTAAGATGACTTCAAGTACCGCAATCACCCGGGCCAGCCCTACACCTTTTTTTTAGATGCCCACTTTGGACGTAAAAAACACAAAAAAACAAATATATTGTATAGTTAAAGATGTCAATTATAACATATAAACAAATTGAAATGATTGTATTTTATTTTGTTATAATAAAAAAATCCCGAAATAACCTTAAAAATTAGACCCTACATCCTTAACTTTAAAATTGTATGTAATTTAACATAACACTGTGATGTTAAAATCTAACACTGCAATAACAGAAAATTCATACACCTCACAGTTATGAGGTTATACTCTGTTCATGTTTCAATTTCACACAATACCTGCAGAACAAATGAGCATAAAAAAATTAAATTCCGATACATTAAAAATTGAAATGAGCATAAAATTTTTGGGGATACAGCAAAAACAAATTGTGTCACTAATATTTGCGCGAATACGTACATAAAAAAAAAACATAGTGATAAAATTGAAAAAGGCTTGGAAATAAAATATATTTTTTTTTTGGAGAAATTAAATAAAAATAAATGAACGTGGAATTTCCAATGCATTTCTATTGGATGAAATTTGGATGAAATAATTTTTTTTTTTTTTATCTAACAATTATTTGTAATAACGCTACATCCTTAATCCCAGAATTTGAAAAGATTTTGTACTCATTTTCTGTACTTGCTATCTTATAGATAGATATACGAGTGCACAGCATTGGTAGCAGTGTAGCAGTCAGGCAGGCAGGCAAGTTATGTTGGAAGGAAACATACAAATGTGCATATTTACCGAGTATTGTCTGCTCTGTACTCGTGTGGTACGAAATCGACGACATATAAAACGAGAATTGTTTCATGGTACTGTTGTTGTTGGCTTTGCTATTGCTATACCTTTTTGTTTTTTTTTTTACACATTTTGTGGGGATGTATGCCTTAATCGCAGTGTATGATTGCAGGCAATTCAGTTCCTGAACGACTTTACATTGAAACAGTTTCTCGTTAGAAATTCCGATGTAAGTTTTTCATGTAACCACGCAGCTCTAAAAATAGAGCAAACGAGTATCGTTGTTGTTATTGCTGCTGTCTCTGCTGTTATTGTTGTTTCTGTGCATCGGCAGACAGTCGGACGCTCTTGTGTGAATGTGAATGTTGTTGTTGTTATTGTTATACGAGCAGTAGAAGGTGCGTTGAAAAAATTTTGCATTCATCGGTTGCTGTTGTCGTTGGTCGTTGTTGTCATCGGTTTTGTTGTTGTTTGTTAATGTGTCGTTCGTTGTTGCTGTCGCTGTTGCTGTTAGCTTTTAATAGTTGGGTCGTTCGTTTCATTTCCCACTAGTTTCTATTTACCAAATATTTCTACAAAAACCGAAGTTGTTCCAATTTTTTACTCTTTCGACAATGTTTTTTTTTTTTTGAGAATGTGTGTTTTTCGTGTATTTGTGCAAATGTATTTCTCTCTCTCTCTCTGTTTCTGTCTTTCTGGTTATCGGTGAGTATGAGTCCTTCGTGTCAACTAACAACGTCATCGTTGCGATTCGTAAGTGTGCTGCTGCTGCTGCTGCCGCTATCGCTTACGCTCTGTGTATTCGTTCGTTTTTTTGTGCTCGTCTCATCGTTCGTTTATTCATTCGTTCGTTCTTACTGGATTTCTCACAGTGCTGTTGTGTTGTTGGTCCTTCGTGCATTGTTGTTGTCATCGTCGTCATTGAGATTTTGAGAAAATTTTGCTGTGTGCTGATCCAGTTTTTGTTGTATTTTTTGTTGCTGTTTTTTGTCTGCTTCTTTTTTGTTTCTGTGTTTTTTTTTGTACACTTTGCCTTGTATCAGTTGATGAGCTGTACACGCTCGCTCGCTATTGCTGCCTAACTTGAGCCTTTCGCTTGCAACTTGTGCTCGCTCAGTCGTTGTTGCGTGTTGTAGGTGGCCTGGTGTGGTGGCCCTTATAGCTGCAGCGGTAGCTTAATACTAGAATTTCTGCTGCTGCTGCTTGCTTGCTTGCTTACAATTGCCTGCTGTTGTGTTTCTAGCTGATTGTGATTTTGCAAAACTTGCAATTCAATCGCCAAACGTTTTAGTTTGTGTTGCTGTGCGAAGAGGCAACGACATATTAACGGTGACGAGAATGAGGACGATACAGGAAGCGCAGGAGAATAGAAGAGCATCGCATTGAGTAGAGTAAAGTAATTGTCATTGTTTGCTGGATGCTGTAGCCGATGGTGCTAAAATTTTCAAAAGCATTTCGTTGATTCAGTTTACTTTAAACGTTTAACGGTGAAATGTGTGTTACTACGGTAACCGATACCGCTGCTGCTGCTGCTGTTGCTGCTACTGATACTAATAACTATTGCTACTACTTGCTGTTGATACACTAACACTGCAGCAGGTAGCAGTAGAATTGACTTTGACACTTTTGATTACTTTAATGTTGCTCGCATTGATTGCAGAAGATACAGGTACAAATATGTGTTTTGGTAGTGATAGTGTTGAAACTGATTAATGCTGTTGAATCCATTGATGGTGACATAAAGTGATAAAGTGATGTTGTTGATGCTGGTACTTAAATTCATCGGTGCATATAAAAACTAAGCCGTGAAGTTGGCAACTCGTGGCGCGATTTGACTTAATCTCACATATACACGCAAGCATACATATGTGTGTGTGTGTGTATGGGAGTTTTGATGAAGGTGTCAAGTATGTAACGGTTCTGTGAATGTGTGTCAATTAAAATTCTCTCCTGTAGCCGTCGCTTCTCCCACCACTCTCATCTGTAAGTGTGTGTGTGTGTGTGTGTGCGTGAATACCACAGTGTTAAATATCAACACTGAAATTAATTTATTACACTGAAAAACAAATTAAAAAAAAAAAAAATATTTTTCAATTTTAATTAACTATTTACACACATGCTCATATTAATGTGTAAAATAATTTAAAGCCTGCACCAATTAACGAGAGACGCACATGCCGAAAACCACAGTCCTTGCGAGCATATATCGACTACATAGTTTATATATTCGCGGTTTGTCGCTCTTCGTTTGCCGCTGCGACTTCCCGCGATATCTCTGCAATATGCTTTTCATACGCTCCCAATTGCGATTGCGATTGCTTCTATAATGCTGAAATTCAAAACCATCACACTAATCAATTACCACGCTGCTGCTGCTGCTGTGGTAAGTGTTTTTCGCAACTGTATGGGCGTTTGCCCAAAAAATCCTCTACAAAAATTTATATATTTTTTTTTTATTTTTATTATTTTCACATTTTTGTCCTTTGCCTCCTCTACACACAAATGCAGCAATTTTTTAATTGGTTTTTAATTTGATAAATTTTTGTTATTTCAGGAAATTTCAACACTTTTTCATTGTGGCTATTTAGATATTTTATTTATTTTTTATATTGGTTTATAATAATTTGTTTTGGCTAAAACTTAAAACCAAATTGTTCGTTTTTTGTTTTCCTGTTTTTTTGTTTTTTTTTGTTTTGTTTTTATTCTCTAAACCAAAACGCTTTTATTGCCCATAATTGAGTTACTTTTTTATTTAATACTTTTTTGCGGTTTCACTTGTTCTGGGTAATTATTTTTATTCAAATTAACTAAGTTTTTATTTTGCTAATTTAACAATATAAAAACTTATTATTGAAAATATATTAAGTATTGGTGAAACCACAAAGGAGATTGGCATAGTTGAAATAAAATATTTATGAATAAATATGAAGTAGATACAAAAAAAAAAAAAAAATGTAAATTTACAGAAGTTTAAGTTTTAAAATGCTGCTATTCTAAGTATCCGAATACTTGTGTCTTTTTCGGAACTCTAAAAGAAGTAAGCTAAAATGTAGTAGCCAAAAATCGACACTCAAGATCCTGTTAATCTACAAATCTGCCTAGACCTTGTGATATCAGAAATCACAATCTCTTAACACTTCTGCGCCATATTTGATATTTCTATTTTGGTTTGATTTTGATTTAATTTCTGATCGTAATATCGGGATATCGGTTTGTGGTCTGAGTTTAGGCTTTAGTTTTGAAGCTTATTTTCGTCTAAGTTTTGGTTAGAATTTTGTTTTAGTTTTCGATCTGAATTTAGTCTCTTTGATCTGAATATTAATCTGGTTTTGATATAAAAAAAATCGCGTTGACTTTTAGTGCGAATTTTTTTGGCTTTTAGTTTGAGTTTTGGTTTGCAGTTGAATTGAATTTTGTTTTAATTTTTGATCTGAGTTTTGGCATAATTTTGTTCTATGTATGCTTCGAAATATTTTTGAATCTGAATATTATGTGCTTTCAGTTTGAGTTTTGATCTGTTGCTAAATTGAAGTTTGGTTCAATTTTTCACCTAATTTTGATTTGAATTTTTATTCAATTTTGATTTAAGGTTCGATCTAAATATTGGAATAATTTAGAACTACTCTTGGTCTGAGTTTTCAGCAACTATTGGTCTGAGTTTTTCTGTTATTTTTTAGAAAAAATTTTCTCCATACATTATTTGATTTTTGGTTTAAGTTTTGATCGGTCTTTGATCTAGCGAACGTGATAAGAAACTCCATTCTTTAGAACTCTATGTAATCCAAAATAAATAAACTTTTATAAAAGGCAAAGTTCTTTAAATGAAATAATAGTTCTCGCACCAATAGTTAAGTTGATAATATTGAACAGTTTTACTTTAAATCATGCTTATCGATCGCCATAGGTTGGCATCTCGTAAGTAGTTTTTCACCACTTTTGGAACAGACGACAAAAAGGCAATAAATATACATAAATAATATATGCAAATTTCAGAAAAAAGGTTTTTCGAATTATGTTTTCTTATTTTAAACTTTTTTTTTACAAATCTCATTTAGAAATTTATTGCTAATAAGTTGTCTCTTCCAAAAGTGGTGAAAAACTACTTACGAGGGGTCAACGTATGACCATCAATTAGCGATGCCAACTTGCGGGGAATTCCCCGATTTGCGGGGAATTTTACTTAGTGCGGGGAATCGGGGAATGAGCTGTTTTTTGCGGGGAATTTGAAGTCGTTCAGCTCTTAGTAATTAAAGTCTGTTGAATATTTTTTGTCAAATTGTATGTAATGTAAAATGTTTAACTTATGAAATATTTCATATTTTGGGTCTTAAAATCTTCATCTTTTCTTAAACAGGCCCTGCAATTTATTGGTTTGGAGAAATCGATTTTTAAAAAAGTGTGCTATTTGAAAGTTTTATATTTCGAAAGTGTTTTGTAAAAATTTCAGAGAACGCAGAGTGCTTTTATAGATATAGACGATTATAGCGCAGAGTGTCAGTCAGGCCAAAACAGTCGCGCGATGCTTCGGCTTCCCTTTCGGCCCTTCAGAAAGGCTTAGCTATGCCTTCGACCAGCAGCTCTTGATTAATAACTCTTAATCACTGCTGACTAATCTGTAAACTTACAAATTACGATCAACCATCATAAAGAAGATGAAGTATATTTTATATGTTAAAAACCGATAGTCAAAACTTTGAACCCATTTTTCTCATAACAAAGTTTTTGACATTTTTTATTGGAGTCAAAAGAAATCCCATGTTGAGAACTTTGATGTCCAAAAGTGGGCTAAAGCTTATATGTTAAGAGTTCCGGAGTCAGAAAGTACGTTTCTATTAATCTACCAGTCCCATAAAAATTGGTTAAGTTTTGGACCGAGAAAGTTCAGGGTCGCCTTAAAATAACACTCACTGCGTGAGGTCAATTGCGTTTTTGTAAAATGTTATAATGTGAAATTATACCAATGCGGGGAATTCGATCGAAAATCGGGAAATTTCTCGAGTGTTATCGGGGAGAGAGAAAAAAAGAGTTGGCATCCCTGCCATCAATATTGTTTTTATATATTTAAGGTGAATTCACAGACCGAATGCCGCATTTTTTTTTCGGTTTTTATATGAGGTTTTCGGCTCTCTTAAAAAAAATCGAGCTGACGCTCTCTATCTGCTTTTTTTTTGCATATGAAGTTTTTACGCTCTCAGTTTAAGAGAGTGAAAAACTTCATATAAAAAAAACTAATGTATACTTATATCCATGTAAAGTAGTGGTGGTGACCAATACATACACAATGATCGATTGAGCACTCTTTCTATGGAAATGAGCTCTTTGGCCTACGTCGATGTAAAGAGAGATCGTACAGTTAAGAAAAACAACAACATTTCATATACTCAAATAATAAGGACTACGGTTATAGTACAAAGAGAGCACTGGTGTCTGTTGATACTCTCAAATTTTACTCGCACCAACCAACGTACATTTCATTTGTCTGGAAATTTTATAAAAATAATAAAATGTCGACTATTTCTGTTACGAATGAGCGAATTTTTACAACATTTTTAGAAATTGCCTGTATTTAGATTTTAATTGAGGCTTTCAAACTAACCGAAAATTCTTATAAAAAATATTTCCTCATATATATTTCTTAAATATATCCGTTTAAATCTTAACAAACTAATTCGCACTTATGCTGTTATCTCATTCTACCATAGAAAAATTTACGTATTAAGTTTTATGTATGAAAATTTACATAACGTTAACTAAACTGAAGCAGCAGCAAGCAAAGCATAAAAATCTCCAAACATATAAAATAATAATAATAAAAAAAAAAAATTATAACACGAAAAAGCTACAAAGTTCAGTCACGTTATAAAATTAGAATGACAGCAATTTCTGATAGCGAAATTAAAGGAATGGCAGGATCAAAACAAGTAAATAGCTACAAGTATGTAAAAATGTATGTAAATATATACAAAACACAACCAAAAAACAAACAAAAAAATATGTAAAATAATAAAAACCGAAAAGACTCATTAAAAGCAACATTAATGGCAAAAACAAAAAAAAAAAAAAAAGCAACAAAAAAAAACCAAAACAAAAAACATGAAAGAACAACGCAAAAACATAAAAAAGAAGCTATGTACTTGTACGCTCTCATAAGTATGGCCAATAGTGTTTGTAATTATATGTATGTGTGTGTGTGTTTAAGGGCACACTGTGAACAAGTATTTCGAAGTGTGTGTGTGTTTTTTTTTGTATGTGCATGTTTACTTATAATTTTTCCTATAGTATATGTAAATATCTGTTCTGTTCTCTTCTCTCTCTGAGTGTGTATGTGTGTATTTGCTTGTTCTACATGAGATGCGGGCTAAATAATTGCCAACAGTTGACATTGTTTAGAGAGTTGTTCGTTATTTCGCTTTATGTTCGTTTGCTCGCAGCATTGCTGCAGTCAAACACAAACACCAACATTGCATCTCATTAACCATTTCAACATGGTGTAGTAGTTACTATATATATAAAAATATGTATGTATGTGTATATGTACAATGTACATCTATCTAGCCAAAGCTCTTAACATTCGTACATTTATTCGTTTATTCATTCTTCTATATCTGTTCTAGATTTTATTCAGTCATCTTCAACTCGTACAAGTATCTCTCTCTCTCTAATGTTGAAAATCCTATTTTATTTCTTTGTTATGAGTGGTGGTAAAGCTTCAAAAAGGATTTCATTTCATTTCATGGCTTTTCTTTTCTTTTTTTTTTTGTAATTTAATGTAATGTTAATGTAATTGAAGGAACATTTTATTTGTTTGACTATACTTTGTTGGAAAAGATAACTAGAGGTAGTGACAGAGAGAGAGAGGGAGTCAAAGAGATACAGTTAGAGAGAGAGAGAGAGAGAGAGGAATACAGAGTGTGTGTATAAAGTTGAGGGTATAACTGTTAGTGAATAAAAAAGTAGTAGCTCAAGGGTTCAAATTTAAATTATAATTTTAAAGGTCAATGCATTGGCATGTTAAAAGTAAGAATTACTATAAAGAGAAAATTTCAAAATTTGTTATTCATTTATATAAAACAAAAAAAAATTTTTGATTTAAATTTAAGGGCCATAAATGAAGAGCCACACCCTGGGGAAATTTTTATAGAAGGTCAGTATTTTCGTGGAAAAATTTGTGCTTTTGCACAATGAATGTGAATATGAAAGTCTGATATTATAGAAAAATCTTCCAAATTGGATTAACCTCATTAAGAGACAAAGTTAATGTCAGTATTTTTGACTGTTTCAACTTTTTGATATGTTTTTGTATGAAAAAAATGTCAATTCAGGTTGAAACTATCGATTCTGTTCATTTCTAATACATTTTTGAATAGGCATATGTCACATCAAGTTGCCTCTATCAATAATACCAACATCATAGTCAGTTTTAATCACATTTCTGTTTTGAATATCGATATTATAAACTGTTTTAACTTGTTTTTATATCTTATGTCATAAGAAGTTCACATTACTTATAAAATTTGTCATCTTTTTGAAATATTTTTCTTTGGGGAAACAACCAAATCGAGTTGATTTTATTGATAACCATTTTGGTACAGAAAAATGTCAAATCAACTAACAGCCAGTATAATGTTGACTTTCAATACTTTTAGACACATTTCTGTGTAGAAAAATGTCAAATCAAATTCAAACTATCAATAATGTCTATTTTATATTCAGTTTTAACTACATTTTTGTGTCGAGAAAACCCAAATTGAGCTCCCCTTATATTGGTAATGTCAACATTATAGATAGTTTCAACTTTTTGCTAGACTTTTGTATTAGATTAGATATTTAAGGAGATGGGCATTAGGTTCCCAGATCACTGCGGCCATCTAGGGCCTATTGTGATATACCTTTTCCTTTGAAGAAATTTACTATCTCTTTAGGGGAACTATCCGCTCTGTTTTGCGATTGTTGGATAGAATTTCTTAAGTAACAAAGTCGGGTCCTCATTAGACCTTCACAGTGGCATACGATATGTTCTGCTGTTTCTTCTGTTCTTTCTGTTACATATTCGACACATATCATTTTGTGCTAGACCCAAGATCGATAAATGTTTATTGGCCCTACAATTCCCTGTGGCTATTCGGAATTGATTCCGGCTTAAATTAGGCAATTTTTATGACTTCTGTATAGAAAAATATCAAATCAAGTTTACAATCAATTTTAACTACATTTGTCTAAAGAAAAACAACCAGCAAACCTGATCATTTCAATAATTTCAACATTTTAATCAGTTTCAATAACTTTTATTTAGAGGAAACTGCCATGTAAACTGACTTAATTGTTAAAACTAACATAATTGACAGTTTCAACTTTTTGCTTCATTTTTGTGTTGAAAAATTTTCAAAAAAATTTGACCTTATCGGCTTTTGACCTTATAGTCAGTTTTAATTAAATATTTGTTTGGAGAAAATCAAATTGAAACTATAAAATGTGTCGTCTTTATTTCATACATTAAATAGTTAGGTTGATAATATTGAACAATTTTACTTTAAATCAAGCATATCGATAGCCATAGGTTGGCACCTCGTAAGTAGTTTTCAACCACTTTTGAAAGAGACGACAAAAAGGCAATAAATATACATAACTAATATACGCAAATTTCGTTTAAAATACCTTTAAATCAGAAAAAAGGTTTTTCGAATTATGTTTTGCTTATTTTAAACTTTTTTTTACACATCGCTTTGAGAAATTTATTGCTAATAAGTTGCCTCTTCCAAAAGTGGTGAAAAAGTACTTACGAGGGGTTAACGTATGACCATCAATATTGTTTCTATATAATTGAGGTGAATTCACAGACCGAATGCCTCATTCTCTTTTCGTTTTCTATATGATATTTTTGGCTCTCTTAAAAAAAATCGATCTGACGCCCTCTCTCATTTTTTTTTTTTGCCTATGAAACTTTTACGCTCTCAATTTAATAGAGTGAAAAACTTCATATAAAAAAAATAATTTATACTTCTATCTATGTAAAGCAGTGGTGGTGACCTATACATACATATATATACATTCATACAATGATCGATTGAGCACTCTTTCTATGAAAATGAGCTCTGTACGTGTGAAATTTCTTACGCTCATTTGCCTACGCTGATGGAAAGAGAAATCATACAGTTAAAAAAAAAACAACAACATTTCATATACTCAAATAATAAAAACTACGGTTATAGTACAAAGAGAGCACTGTTGTCTGTTGATATTCTCAACTTCTACTCTTTCACACTAGCTCCTCCTCCACCTCCTTGCAGCAATACCCTTCGTTCAGCATGTATAAACTCAATTACAGACTTTAAAGTTTTTGTTTTAATACGAGAGAAACGTTGGGTACGAATGCAAGCACCATACTCTCTCTCTCTTTCTCTCTCTCTCTCTCTCTTATTCCACTCACACGTGTACAGTATAAAAACTACAAATAGAACTCCGATTTGAGTTTTTTTTTTTGTTTAAGAGACACTAGACGAAATACCTAGTCTCTACGAGCAATAATTCATTGCTTGAAATTATAAATTTGTTGTTGTTTCCCATATAAAATGAAAAAACAACAAACAACACTTTTGTATTTTATACGGGAAACAACAACCAAATTTTTGGTTTCATTCAATGAATTATTGCTCGTGGAGACGGGGGGTAAGGTAATAAATTTCTTGGGTTCGAGAGAGAAGAAAAGGGCAACTTTGAATCATTTTGATTACAAGTTTTTAACTTCTCTCTACTTCTTGGTTTTCACTATATAAAAATTTCCTACATAAAATTTTCCAACATGCTGGCAAATTTGATTGAATTTGACATAGTGAAAACCAGGCATAAGAATCGTCTGCAAATATTCATTGGCCTTCCTTTACTTTGGCTTCGCAGAGGATTCCATACAATTGTAGTCCTTGAAATGCTATCACAATCCAATCAACCCCATTACCTTCCTCATATCTCAAGTGGCAGTAAATTTAGAAGTGGTTTTCAAAATTAAAAAACAAAAACACTTTCTATAGCTATTCTTAAATCATTATGGCATGATATTAAGTACTCATTTCTTGCCATCCCCCTAGTCCTTTTTATGTATAATACAACGAACTTAATTACTTCCTTTCATATTATCGGAAATAATTAATTTTAAATTGTTTGCTACTAAAATAAAAATCGCTTCATATACTTTGATGATTTGAAATGGTTTGGCTTGGCATGAGTTTTCATAGTCTCATCATAGGTCGATGCTGCTCTTACATGAAATATGGCTCTTAGGTTTAAGGTTTTAGGTACACTAGACTATTTCAATTTCATACTGAATAAATAAACGAAACATCATAGTCATCGTCAACATCATCGTCGTCATCATAGTATCTAAAATCTAAAACAAAGTCAAATTCCATCAAACTTACACTAGCGCAAGCAACTGCCAACTGCCCCAAGCAACAAAAGCCCCAACCCTGCTGCTGCTGCTGCTGCCAGCTGATACATACCAAACAAAAAACAAAAAAAAAGGACGACTTGAGTTGAATGAACGTGTGAGCCCAAAATCAACAACAATCCATTCGTTATCAGTGCTCAGTGCTTAAGAGGAATACATAGTTGTAAATAGCAAAGAAAGGAAACAGTTGTTGGTTGTGTAGAAGTAGTCGCCGTTGTAGTAGAAGCAAGCAATTATTTGCTACTTTAGATCCCTTCGTAAATTAAAGCAGGAATTACTAGCTTCAAGTATCTACATACATATCTATCTATGTGGCTATGAGGCTATGTGTGAACTTATGTATGTATGTATGTATGTATATGTTTATGGAAATGTAAACATTTTATATGCTTGAAAATCGTATATTCTTTGATGATGCTTGCTCTTCAAAAAAGCCAGCAAGCAAGCAAGCAACCTTACTGTTGTGGTAAGCGTATGAATCTACAACATGTTCTACTCTATGCTCATATGTATGTGTGTGTGTGTACATGTTTATATGTTTATGCGTAGCTGTGGCATGCTTGTAACAAAATTTATCTAATTTCTTTATGCAAGGATATAAAACTCATGCACACACACACACACACACACACATACATATGTACATTCTTAATAGCATTTCGGTTTCTGTGCTTCCCCTCACATACTCATTCTTAATTTCTCACCCGCCCGTTTCGCACTCACTTCCTTCCTTCCTTCGCTACCTTCATGTCTTCCTTTCTCCCATTGAGGCTATCAAATAAAACTACTACATAATTAAACAGTCGCAATTAGGAGTAATTTACTTTGTGCTCATTTTCGGGTTTTTCATTCAGGGTTTTAGAAACCCAAACCACTCTCTACCCTCCCCCGAACTTCCCCTGTCATCATCCCTTTATCGCTTTGCATTCCTCTGCAATTTACTTTAACACCAACTTGACAATCTTCCGTCCTTTTTTGTTTTTTTTTTCCAATTTTTAATGTCAATTTTCCTTTTTCCACTTCTTTATCACTTCTCCTTCTCCCTCCTCTTTTCCTCTCCTCACTTTTTTGCTCTTTCCCCCATTCTTCTACTACTTAACCTCAACTTTAACTTGCTGCTTCCACTTTTCATCCTCATTTTCCCTTCACCATCACTAACTTGATTGCGTTCATATTTTCGCAACATTAGTTTTTAATTAAAAATTTTCATCGCATCCTTAGGATGTTTAATGTTTAACACACACATACACAGATATACACACACTCATTCTCAATGAAAAAAAAGTCTAATGTCATGATGACGTAATCAAAAGTTAAATTTTTCATACTTAAAGATAAGAATGCATTAAATTTTGTTGCTCTTTTTATATGTACTTGAAGTACTTTTTGCTATTCTTCTAGGTAGCTACTTGTAATTGTATTCAATTGAGTTTAAGTAAGCATTAAATAAAGTTAATTGATTTTTATTTAGCTTACATTGATGTTGTAGAAAATTTGTCCTTTTGAGCAACCGAATAAATTAGAAGAACTTATAAATATCCTCTGAGCTGAAGTGAAATATGGAAGAAAATCCCAATATTTCTTAATAAGTCATTGATTCACTTTTCAGTTTCCAATCATTGATCTGAAACTCACTTTAATCCCACAATAGGGAATTCTGGTTGGAAGAACTTATTGCTTTAACACCCTCTGGCTGTGGCTAATCCATAAACTGCTTCATTGTCTGCATATCCGTAATGACTAAAAAAAGAGTGGAAAGGGATTTTATTATGGGGAAGTAAGTGTTGGCAGGAGATCGAAATACTCTTTGACCGACCGATTGCGGCACTCTCTTTTCGTTTTTTTTTAAATGCAGTTTTTACGCTCTCAATTTAAGAGACCGAAAAATTTTATGTAAAAAGAACAAAGAGAGAGTGCGGTACTTGATCGGAGAAATATAACATTTTGAGCTCTTTTTTTTCAGATATAAATTTTTATTAATTAATCATAAATCAAGTACTATTTTTATACACTTTATATATTTTACTAATATTACACATCGATAATATAAACCCGAAAATTCAATACGCTATATACCTCTTCGGGTTTTTGTGCCCCTCCACAATACCGTATAACAAAAAAAAAAAAAAAAGGTAGAGAAGAGAGAAATTGTTGTTACGTAGTACGTACTCGTAAACGTACTTGAATGAGAGAGTGTTAGTTGAAGAGCAAGAAATCGAGAGAGAGCAAAAAAGTCAAAGAGCAAATTTGTTTCCTTTGATATTGCTCTTCTGATTGAGTTTTTGTGGGGAGATAATTACAATTACAAACAAAGTGCAATACCAGCGGCGGTGGCCACCTATACATACACAATGTTCGATTGAGCACTCTTTCTATGGAAATGAGCTCTGTACGTGTGAAATTTCTTACGCTCATTTGCCTGTGTGCATGTCTTTGACCTACGCTGAATTATACTTAAATGAGAAAGTAATAATTGAAAAGAAAGAGATCAAGAGAACAAGCATCTTAGCGAGGAAGTTTTTTTTTCTTTATAATTTTGTTCTCCATATTGCATTTTTGCGGGGGGCTAAAGATAATATTATTATAAATAAGTATTTTATTCGATGATTGCTTCTGGAATTCGAGTCTGAAAGGCTAAGAAGGAAACTTGGGGATGTAGATCAGGTGTACTTAGCTTAGAGTCCAAAGATTAGCATGTCTCTGTATAACAGGAGCAATGCGAATATGTCCGACTGTTGCGTAGGAGATATTATTGGAATTCAGCCCTTTATACCTTGTAATAGAAGATGCAATAAGAGGTAAAAGATTGACGGGAAGGTCTATAGGAAACCGAGATAACCTGGCAAAAGACAGGCTGCGAGGAAAAGCGGGCTAAAATTTCTATAAGAGCAAAAGTGAAATAATTTAGAGTGTCAGCGCAAGAATGGCATAAGTAATACGGTTTAGAGTGAAAATGAAACGCCTTAAAAGTAAGAACAAAAATGGTATAATAATTCTTTTAGAGCAAGAACAGCATAGTTTTTTATTAAGTTTTCGCTCGGAATATATTTCGTTTCACTTTTGCTCTGAACATATTTCGTTTTGCTTTTGCTCTTAAGTAAAATTATTCCTTTTTTTTCTGAACATAGAAGTTATACCACTTTTCCTCTCAGCCTCTCAAGTGAGGACGATTCGGTTTTATATCACTTTCGAATGATAAATGACAGGCTGAGAGAAAAAGCAGGCTTAAATTTATATAAGAGCAAAAGTTAAATAATTTTGTGTGTCAGTGCAAGAATTGCATAAATAGTACGGTTTAGGGTGAAAATGAAACGCCTTAAAAGTAAAAACAAAAATGGTATAATAATTCTTTCGGAGCAAGAACAGCATAGTTTTTTATTCCGTTTTCGCTCGGAATATATTTCGTTTCACTTTTGCTCTGAACATATTTCGTTTTGCTTTTGCTCTTAAGTAAAATTATTCCACTTTTTTCTGAATGTAGAAGTTTTACCACTTTTCCTCTCAGCCTCTCATATAGACAATATAATTTTGAGAAATACTTTGTGGCAAAATTTAGTAGTAAGAGAGAATGGGAGGTTTTAGAATATAACCAGACATTCAAAGAACACAAGATTTAGTGGATTTAGAGAAATATCTTATAATTTTTCCTCCTTCGATTCTCGCAATCTTGAATTTAACTTAGACAGGAAGTATAAAAGACAAGACCATTCTATCATAGCAATCATCTGAGCACTTTGCTATTTTTATTTTGGGCATGCATCAAGTGCCCAGTACTAAACTAGTATCCATTTATATGGGCGCTGTATTCAAATTCACGAGGGATACTAGACTGGATGAGATACTCTTGGCAGATTAGACTACATAAATAGAGAAGAGGGACGTACAATACATCTCATAGGTTGCGATACAATCAATATTAACCTCTCTGACAATATAATACAATATATAATCTCTTTAGACTTCTTCACAGATTTTGCTTAAAAGTCCCAAAGAATTATATGGAGTAAATTTTTGGGGCTTCAATGGAATTATCTGCTTAGTATAACTTGAATTCTGAGGCCAAATAGATTTTTTGTGTATACCGAACGTCATTTATTTATTTATATATATTATAATTTTGAGTAATTCCAAACACTAGAAGATTTACAATCTTATTATTTAAAGTGTTAGTCACATATATAGTTGCACATTTACAATCGGAGTTCAAATATTAAATATTAAAGTTAAATAACAGTATATAGAAAAATTTCGGGCTAAATTTATCCTAAGTCTCCCAACAGATTCATTTAGAGGTTCATAAGAATTATGAAAGTTTTTGTTGTTAATAATTTTTGGATTTAAGGCAGGTTACTGTCCAGTGTTACACCAAAATATTATTTGAAAACATTGAACATCATCTCAGGCTTGGCTCAGGTACATTGCAGGGAGATTTTCTGTCCAGTGTAGTCCCAAAATATTTGATATCGATTGTTTGCATACCTCTTAGTTTTACCAGATATATTTCCTGTTAAAAATGTTAATGTATTCTGGGATGAGTTTAGAAATCAGCAAATAAGAAAAGAAGTACCAGTTTTTTCCTCCAATATTTTAAAATAAAGAACATTACCCGAAATTTGCAGTGAAATACTGGACTGAAACTTACAGTAAGAAAATTACCACTACACCGACAGTACAATGGAGCCGTACTCTTTTTTCGTTTTTCTTTTCTTTGTTGTTAATTAAATTTTTCACTCTCTCTTAAATTGAGAAATTACCAAATGCTGCACTCTCTTTTGGTTTTTTATTTGCAGTTTTTACCAGTGTGGCTAACTCGGCGCTTTTCCCGCTGATTTTAGTGCTTTTTGAAAATTGAAACGCGGAAAAAAGTGATTTAGCGCTCAGCTCGTTTTTTCAATTAAAAATATCTTCGAAAAATCGAAGAAATTTTCAATGACTAGAAGTATCAAGTGTGTGCCTGTGTTAGTGAAAAAGTTTAAATGTATTGAGTTTTCTCGCACTTTTATAAAGGTAAAAATTTAATGCTTTTTTTAAGAAAATACGCGTTTTATTCTTCATTTTAGCGGATTTTGAAAAACAAAAGTTGGCCACACTGGTTTTTACTTTCTCAAATTGAGAACATAAAAATTTCATATAAAAAAAAAAAAAAAATTAAAAGAGAGCGGCCTTTGCCGTCTAGGCTCCACCTTAAATAATTTATTTTTAAATCATTCGTTATTTAAACTACTCATTGTTTTTTTTTTTTTTTGTTAATTTTCGCTCATCTTTCATTCCAAACTACTTGATACAAAAAAAAGCGTTAAGAAAATATAAAATGCTTTGCTTGGTTTTTTGTTTTTTTTTTTTACTTTTACTTGACAACAAAATAGAAAAGTATTAATATTAAAATAGTTGCAGCCATAGTAAATAACTGAGTGGACTTGAAGTGAAGCCAAATTCGAAAAAGTTGCGCTAATATATACAAGACTTATAAATAAAATTTTCATTCAAAACTTTTGCAAACTAAGCGTAAAGTAGACAAAGCAAAGAAGAATAGAAAATTAAAATACAAAAATAAATAAAAAAAAAAAGAAAGAAAAAATTGAAGAATAATCTTAAAAACTTCTTAAGAAATTCATTGCAAACCACTGAGAAAGCAATAATTAATCCAACAGATTTACAACGAAAACTTAAAACAAATTGTAACGTAACTAAACTATATAACAAAAACACGCTCCACTCACGTTATAGTTGAAGCTGATGGTGATGATGTTGATGCTGATGATGTTGATGCTGATGATGTTCCACTGAAAAATAGAATAAAATGAATCCTTTAGCAAATACTGTTTATATACTAATATACGGATGTATATCCGTACATGTACAATAGTTCCTGTTGAACAGAGTTGAACAGCGATAAGTTGCTCAATCCTATATATTTTCTACTACTTATTCTGTATAGTATGTATTATGTCCTTGTCTCGCCAGTCTGCACTGGGAATATTAAAATCATTGTATTTACAAAAACATACACATACTTGCATGTATTGTTAAAAAGGAAATTTTTACAGTCATTAAACCGCATAATGATAAAAAAAAAAGAAAGAAGAAAAAGGATTTTCATTTGCTACTGTTTCATACTACTATTACTACATACTAACTACAATAACTACAATGCATGGTATTCTGTATAGCAAATTAGTGTTGAAGAAAAGCTAAAACTATTGCTGATGTACTACTGTGTAGTTAGTCGTAGTTATACACTTGAAGAAAAAAATGTATTGGTTGAGTATTTTTAATTTGGAAAAAATTTTTTGCAAATTTCTTCCAAATTTAGCAGTTCACACTTCAAATTAATTAGTAAAAATTAAATTAAATTCAATTGTTAGGCTTTAAATGAACAATGATGCTAGAAGTATTTCAAAAAATTCACAGAACTAGCTTGAGGTTTATAATTATTATGCATTTTTTCTCATAAAATTGGCGTTATTTTGAAAAAAAGAAAAAAGGTTTCAGAAATTTTTATATTATTTTATATGTGAAAACATGCATACCTGAGGATACTAGAAAAACAAGTTAAGGTATGACGTCAGCGATTGATGCTCTTACCTGAGCATGCTCTTATACCAAAATTTCTATTTACTTGTGCTCTTTTTTTCTCTCTCTTTCTCTTTTATTTAATGCAATACGGCAACACTGAAACACCTCGTGAGTGCCTGCTCTCATAATTTTGTATACAAAAATGTCGCCTAGATTCACAGTTGCCACTTTGGTACAATTCTACCAAAACTGGTAAATTTTTTTCCATTTTCCTGCGCTTGGTACATTGGTACATATTTTTTTTAAAATTTGGTACATTCTGTGGGCAAAGTTAGCTTTTATAGTAATCAAGAATTATAAACATATTTTCGAAATACTTTGGAAATTAGAAAATTGTTCAGAATTAGCAATTTTTTGGCAAAAAGTAAGTTGTATTAAAAATGGAGAAGACGAAATGTTGTTTGAAGAATCAACTAAATTTATATTCCTTATAGCTCAGCTGCTGCTGAAAGAAAATTTGTTGACTTGAGTCCAATAAAAAAAACAAATTAAGGAATAAATTTGAATTCAATTCTCTTAATAATATAATGCTATATAATAAACTGACAAAAAGCTTTTAATAAAGTTATTTATTCTATATAAAAATTTGGTACATTTTTTCCCCATTTGGTACATTTTTTTTGTAAATATTGGTACAAAATAAAATGAGTAAGTGGCAACCGTGCCTAGATTAGTTTTGTTTTGAATGTGTTGAGCTCGTACCGAAATACACGAATGGTGTTGTTGTTGTTGCTGAGAAAACAGCAGAGCTAGTATGAGAATACTCTTCGTGTGATTTGTTGTGTATCAAAAAGAGAGCAAAGAAGAGAGCATTAGCAGACACCAGTTTTTTTTTTTTATTTCATTTTATTGTTTCTAACAGTGTGCTCTCTTTTTTCTGCTTCCTTGCTCTCCGCAAATCTCAGTCTTTGTTTTATATACATATACGCGTGAACGATCGTTAATATCTTAATGAAGGTTTCATATTTTACTAATGAGAAATCTTCTTTTTCTGAGTATGTTTAATATATGTACATTTTTTTTTTTTTTTTTGCAAGTGTAGCTGTTGTTTTCCTATTGCTACTGACTACAATCAACAATCCATTGCTACTTTCAACACATATACGTACAAGCAATAGCACTAAAAGCAACAAAATATTCTTCATAATCCTTTGCTATTCTGTTGTGCGTGGTTGGATTTTCTAAAGAGCTTATGCTGTTGTTGCTCCTGATACAAAATACATAAGTAGTGGAATTTCAAAGCAACTGCATTAAGCCACACCCATTTGTCGATTTGCAAGCAGGCAGCTTTTGTTAGACTTTTAATTTAAACTTATACCATCACAATGAACTGCATTTACTATCAACTACTTCTAATGATGCACCACTTTTCTTCTTCTTCTACTTCTTCTTTTACTTCTTCTTTTACTTCTTCTTCTACTTCTTCTCCTTCCTCTTATACCATGACATGACGACATTCATTTAACTATCTTCTTGTTTATAAAGTATACATCAATTTTCTATACTTTTTCTCACAGTGAATGTTTGTATTTCCTCTTTTTATTTTCCTCCCCTCTTTTTCCTCTAGCAGCTTTTTCTACTCATTATCATTGACAACATAATACACAGCTTAAAGTGTTATTTTACGTTCTCACTCTAATGTTCTTCTCGTACTTTTTTTCTTGCAGTCTGTCGCTCTTGAGTTTTAATGTTAAGCTCTTGGTTTGTTAATCGTTTAAATTAAAAAGAAAAACGCATTTCTGTCTTCTACTTTAACTAACTATGCAAACTTTTTTTTTTTTGTATTATTTTTTTCTTTTTCTTTTACAAAGTACTTACATTTTCCTGCTTATTTTTCCTTCACTCTTGGTGTGGTTGTTGTGGCACTACTTCAATTTATTTCTTCTTCTGTGTGTGTGTGTGTGTGTGTATGTGTATGCTTGTTTGTTTGTTTGTATATATGCAGTTTTTGAAAGTATAGTCAAATATTGTAATAAACTCGCATTTGAAGTGCGATTCACAAATGCATCAAGTGCCGCCAAGTCAAGAAGAAAAATATGCGTTTAAGAGATGCGCGCAAATTACACTTTTCACCACACCGCCACTCTTCGTGTTTTTACTTCTCTCAATCTCTTACGTCACCGATGCCGTCGTCGCCATTCCATCATTTGCAATTAGTTTTATATGCGATTTTATGCAAGAGAAAGGGAGAGAGAGAGAGAGAGAGAGAGAGAGAGAGTGGGTAAGAATGAACACAATTTCTTTTTATTTCTTCTCATTTTTTGAGCGCTTACAACTTACAAGTACAAGTTTTTCAGTCTTTCAGTCTTTCACCGTTTCCGCTAAGTGGCTGTAAGGGTTTGAGCGGCTTTTCACTTTTTATTATACTCGTCGTACCTACTTACTTTATTATACATTTTTTATTTTTCATCTTTTTCATAACTACTAAGTCTGAGTTCGGAGGCTGATGCTGTTGCTGCTGAAAACATCTTGACGGCTTTTTAATATTTTTTTTTTATTTTTTTTCCGTTGTACTTGCATTTATACTTTTTCCAACTTTTTAAGTGCGATTTTCTCATACTTTGGTTCTTATTTTTGTTGCAATTTGAAACCCACTTAAAATGAGGTTGTTATTTTTTTCATCATCATTTTTGCTTTTTCATACTATGATGAACAAAATATAATTATCATGAAAGTGGATGGTGTGAAGTATGGGGAGAGGAAGGTTGGTTTGGGGGAGAGAGAGAGACAGAGACAGAGAGAAATAGGAAGGTAGGACGAGAGTAAAAGTTAAATGATGAGTTTTAAAGTGTTGAGCTTTGAATGTTGGTGGAGGGGGAAGGGGGAAAACACCCGGAATCATTATTTTGAATGTTGATTTTTGTTGACATTTTATAGTAGTTAATTAAATTTTTATGATTTAATCATCACAAATATTTATGCATTTTAAGTTTTATGTTTGCACAGTATTGTTTAAGTAATTTATGCATTTTTAATTGATTTTAGTTGCCTTTCTGTGCTGCTAAATAAATATTTGTAAATTTTTTTTTCTCATCGCATCAATTAATGTAATTTTTTTGTGGTATTAACTCGTATTAGAGAATTTTGCCATGTTACTTAAATACTTGGAGAAGACAGGACTTGGTGATAGAATCTAGATAAGAGAAGTTTACTTCAGTTGCCTGTGTGAATAAGAAATTACAAGGTGCCTTTTAATTTGCAGTGCAAAGCGTCATACAAGCAAGCATGTAAGTGTATACAAAGCAAGCATGTATGAGCATGTGAGAATAAATACCCTATCGGCGAAATACTCTATCTAAGAACCTTTTTTAAGTGCTTTTTTCTCCATGGCACATTTTTACATTTTTTACATTGTAGTAGAATGAAAACTGTACTCTTTGTTCTTTCTCTTTGCCTGCGCTAGTATTCTCTTTTGCTTCATTTAGCCACCGTTGCATTTAAACAGCAAATACGAAGTCAAACTTCTGTGGGTTAATTTAGATTATTTAGTTTCATATTTGTCAGCAAATTAATGTTGATTGCACTCGTGCACAGTTTTTGCGAAGAGAAACCGCACATAAGAAGTAAATTTAAATAAAAAAGAGAGAAAAATTCAAAACAGAAGAGATATCTCACATTTTGATCGATTTGATAAAGTGAACTCTCATTTCGATAGAATAAGCAATATTGGAGCCTTTAATTATTTCCGACTGGGTAAATTTAAGAAGTAGAAAGAGAAAGAGAGAGAGATCGTGCAGTTAAAAAAACAAAAACAATTGCAATTCATTTATTAAAATTATAATCACCACAACTGTTAATTGTTTTTTCTTCGCTCTCTCGAATACGTACTCTAACTGTCACTCTCTCACTACAGCAGTACCCCTCTTATACCGCGTTTATATCTAAACTAGTGAATTCACAGTTGCTCTCATAAATTATTGAGAGCCCATAGCATAAAACGAGGTAGAAATATAATGGAGGTGAATTTTGATAGAGTGAAAAATCATGAGAGAAAATTGTTGTTTTTAAATAATATGCGATTTTCTCTATGTCAAATTCAATCACATTGTCAACATATGTGTGAGGAATTTCCAGTGTGACCAACTCAGCGCTTTTTCCGCTGATTTTAGTGCTTTTTGAAAATTAAAACGCGGAAAAAAAGTGATTTAGCGCTCGCGGGGTTTTTTCAATTTAAAATATCTTCGAAAAATCGAAGGAATTTTCATTGACTAGAAGTATCAGATGTGTGCCTGTATTAGTCAAAAAGTTTTAAAGTGTTGAGTTTTCTCGCACTTTTATAAGGAAAAAAATTTAACGCTTTTTTTTAAAGAAAATACGCGTTTTATTCTTCATTTTAGCGGATTTTGAAAAACAAAACTTGGCCACACTGGCAATTTCATATAGGAAATTCTCTCTCTCTCTCTCTCTTTGACATGGAATGTAAGGTAGTGTTTCTGAGAAATTCTGCATTTATGGTTTTTCGAGATTGGTATGGTTAAAAATGGTTTTTTGCTTTTAAAGTTTCGTGCTGGGTTGAAAGTATGAAAATTATATAATGAAAAGAAAGCATTTACAGATATACATTTAAACAAACTTACAAAGTAATAAGTTGAGAAAATTTTGAAACCCTATATAAATAAATACGCGCTTGTAAAGTCGATGATTTTTATTATCACATAAAATATTCTGTTATTTTGCCTGCACTTTAGCAAACTCTAGTAAAAAAAATTTAACCATAAAAACAAAACTTTCACGTGCTCATATAATAAGAAAAAAAAAAAAAAATTATCATGATAAAATTTACATATGGTATATTAAAAAAAAAATTCATTAATGTTTATATTAATTCTAGGATACTTAAATATTTTCGTATTTTTTCCTCCGTAAATTTACGCATCTTGCATCACATTTAATAATTTAGATACGTTTTCTCATTATATCTAATTAGTGCACTCTTGTTTTTATTTTTTTATTTTTTTTTTTAATATATACAAAAACAAAAGAGGAATGAATAAAAAAAAGGAGAAGCAGCAGCAAAAAATAAAAAATTAAAACAAAAAGTTTCATTATGAAAAATGTGCGGCAATACTGAAGGATCACAATTTTTTTTTTTTTTTTACTTCGCTTTTTTGTAATATTTATATGCAACAGCAGCTATGCAGTAGTGGCTGCCTAAAGATACACACATATGAGTATCTATGTATTGTGTATATATTATACGTATGTGTGTGTGTGTGTGTGTGTGTGTTTTATAGAACGTGCGACATCTGCAGTATGTTCGTTGATGTTGCTGCTGTTACTTTAGCTGCTGCAACAACTGCTGCCGATAGTTGCTTAAAGTTTAAATTAATGGTGCAAACTTTGTAATTAAATTACACGCACACACATACATACATATATAGATGTGAATATAGTAGGAGCAATGAATAGCATGCTTACACGGGCACAAACACACACATACATACATCAACACTCATACTAGCGTAGTATATAATAATTTAACTCATGCACACATCCTTGGAAATATATTTTGAATTGAATTTTTTCTTGTTCGTTTTGTTTTCAGTTTTTTTTTTTTTTTTTTTTTTTTTTTCAATTTTTCTTCTTTTTTTTCAAATATATTTTGCAACAGTTTTTTTTTTTTTTTTCATCTCTTTTTTGTTTCTATATTTTTATATGTGAGTGTGTATGTGTGCATATACATATATATGTTATTTTATGCTATTGTAGCATCTGCCGGAACACAATATTAAACAGTTAACTGGCACTCGCATCCTTATAAAAGCTTTGAGAGAAGAACAGTAACTGCTGAAGCAGGGGAACACATTGAAGTATGGTATTCTTGATGCTGTTGCTACTTGCATGCAGCAAAAATACATAGATAAATATGTAAATACACTCACACATACATACGTATACTGACGTGCAAAAAAAATAAAAAAAAAAAACAAAAAAATTAACTCATACCCAACGGCCTAGAAGTGCCTCAATGGCTGCCTTGCTTGCTTTCCAGCTCGTTTTGTAATAGCACAATTACAAAGAATATACATATATTAAAATTATGATGAAACTGATGCTGCTGTTGTTATTGTTGCTGCTGCTGCGTTTACTGCAATATTGTTGTTACTGTTATTGTTGTTGATGTTGCTGTTCGTATCCTTGATGTTGTTGATATTACAAAACTTCAAACTGAAACAGTTGCATTTTATTTTCTGTTCCCTTTTCTTTTTTGTTTTCTCCTCTTTTTTTTTTGTTACTTCCATCATTCATTTCACCATTATTTATATCGTTTCCATCATTTGCACACACACACACACACACACGCTCAGTGCCATTAAAAATGTATTATATTATCGTCATCGTCAGCAACAGTAGCAATAGCGAAAGGAGTATAAGCAACATCATCAGCAATGCTGTTATCATCAGGCGCGATGGTAATAATAACGCTGCAACAACAACGATTATAAATTATACGCAATTGTTCGCGTCGTCGTCGTCATCGTCATCGTCGTATCTTTTGCATTGCATGTTGTTGCCTTTTTAATAAGTATGACGAATGTTTTCAGCAACTCGACTCGATTCGATTCGATACGACTTTTTTTACGCGCTGCATTCCAAAGTTGTTGTTACTTTTTCGGTTGATAATTTGATTGCAATTTATTTGCGGCAGTAGTATGTGTGTGTGTGTGTGTGGAAACCAAACATTTTTTCTTTAATAATTGAAACAATTTTTAAATTCACTAAATAAATATAATTTTGTTTTTTCCATTTTCAGATTGAAATCAAAAGCTCACGGTAAGTCTTTTTTTACTTTATATAATCTTTGCTTAGATTTCTCAAATAAAAGTTTTTAAAATACCATATTTTTCCTTTGAATAATATGGCAGAAAACAACAATCCAATTTAGAGCGAACGGAAGCCTTTTTGGCGAATTATTCTATTCTCTAACTGCTTTGATCAGTAACGAAACCAAACCAAGTTTTGTAAACTAAAGCGCTATAGCGAGACACTAAAATGAAACACAATCATCTTTAACTATTAGGACTACCCAAACAATATTTTGCTTGCCTCAATCTCCCTTTTATTATATTATAGAGTTGAAATTATCCAGTAAAAAAATACAGCCATTATGCAAGAGAAGTTGCACTTTCACTGAATATATTGCCAAATAATTGAAACAACTGGTCCCTTATCCATAAAACTTGTTTAGTTGTCTTGAACTTACTCATCTATACATTTATTAGTATAAACTACAATTTTATTCCAGAAGATCGAGAAGTGCTACACTATCATATATATCAGTTTGAAGAGCTTGATGAGTAGGTTAGCCAAAAATTATCAGATTTAAAATCGGTTAAGCCAATTTCAAATTATTAGAGTCGAAAGTTTTTTAAAATTCGCTTATTGAACAAAGCATTGCATTCGTCGTTGTAAAAATCATTGCTTGAGCGGGAGTAAATAATAAATGAGAGAGAAAAGACATGAGTAACGGCATCTCTCAGAATTATCTTCATACACAAATAACAAAACAAACACCAACGAGTAGTTTGGTTCTCTTTTGATATTTGTTTTTTCATAAAGAGATTTCTTGAGCAAAACAAGAAATAGCCCCAGTTACTGGGGCCTTACCAACTAGTCACTTTTATTTCGATTTGACCATCGGAACGAATTTCTTTTGTACAAAACAAAAACTTCCTATGCTGTGACAAAGAACACTATGAACATTGATTTTCTTCCTCTGAGCATGCCCCTACCACCCATCTTCATTAGAGTCTACATAGCGCAAAAACTGCAACAAAAAGTCCAGCATCTCTAAACTTTTCCTTTACATCCTCTGTCATCCTTTTTCGTATTTATTAATGAAAATTTCCAATTCAAAAACAATAATTACGAAATACGGGTGAAATTTTATAGCTTTTTATAAGCATTTTAAACGTATTAAATTTAGCTACATCGCACGTTTGATTGTCACAGATCTAAAGTAGAGATGTGCTCTTCAGATCGTACAGAATAAATGTAGGGTATTGTTGTAATAAAGGGAAAGAGGAGTTGGTGTGAGAGAGTAGTGCAAAAGAGCACAGACAGTAGTGTTGTTGTTTGTACTATAAGCAACTGATTATTTGTTTCTGACTACGCGCGCTCTCTCTCTCTCTCTCTCTCTCTTTTACTTACATACTCTCTTCATATACATATATGTTTTTTTACATGAATATGTACACGTTCGGCACTTTAGTATAATTGTACCAAATCTGATACATTTCTTTCTATTTTTTCTACTTTGGTACATTTTTTTAAAATTTTATACAATTGTACTCAAAGTTTAAAAGCTTATTTTTGGCCGAAGACCATAGTAGCCAAGGCCACTACAAAATAGTTTATATATATACAATTATATTATTGACCGCTTCAAAAACTGTTGTATAATGTTTCCATAGAAAATGAAAGAATTTATGACAAATGAGAGGATGCGATCTCCAATTAAGACACTTTATGAATTGTCCATATACCACCTTGATCAAAAAGTTCCCGGAATAACCACCGCGTGGCGCTCCCATCGTTCCGATTTGAGTTTTGTTTTTTTGTTAAGTTGGTACATCTGTTGTTGATATTCCCTCTAAATCTTAGCGTCATAGCTTAACATTTGCAAAAGTTACGTAGCCAAGAGTACATATATCTCTGTGTGTGTGTTGGCGATTTTTTTAAATTTTAGAAATGGATTTAAATTTGCAACAACGAACTTGTATTAAATTTTACATAAAAACGGATTTAATGGTGCGCGAACGAACGTTGGAAATGTTGGAAAAGTGTTTCGGCAACGATTCTCTAAAGAAAAGGTCGTTTGTCAGTGACACGAGCGGTTCACAAGTGGTCGTGAGTTAATCGAAGATGATGAACGCAGTGGCAGACCATCGACATCGAAAACCGACGAAAACGTTGATAATGTAAAAGAAATTTTGGTCAATAACCGCAAATTAACCATCAGAGAGATAGCGGAGGACTTGAACACCTAGGACTTGAACGCCTAGGGATCCGTTCAAGACATTTTAGTTATTGATTTGGGTTTCCGTCGTGTAGCAATAAAGTTGGTGCCGAAAGACCTCAATTTCATGCAAAAAAGAGACCGTGCTGACGTCGCAAAAGACATAATTTGCGAGGCTGACTCCGATCCCACATTCATTAAAAGGATCATAACTGGAGACGAGACGTGGGTTTATGAGTACGACACGCAATCCAGACTTCAGGCAATTGAATGGCGTTCACCAAATGAGCCGAAACCCAAAAAAAACACGTCGTTTTCAGTCAAAAAAGAAGGCAATGCTCACGGTTTTCATGGATTACAACTGTATAGTGCATCATGAATTTTTGGCAGAAGGCCAGATAGTGAACAAATAGTATTATTTGGGCGTTATGAGACGTTTGCGTGAAGCAATTCGCCGAAAGAGACTAGAATTGTGGACAGAAAACTCGTGGATTTTGCACCATGATAACGCACCGTTACACAGTACCATCATTATTTGTAATTTTTTGACGAAAAATGCAACAAATACCGTCAAACAGCCACCGAATTCACCTGATTTGGCTCCCTGGGACTTCTTTCTGTTCAATCGAGTTAAAAAACCATTACGGGGAACGCGTTTCAGCAGCCGAGAGCAAAGTAATGGAAAAATCGCAGGAAGCACTGATGGATATACCGAAAACCGAATATAAAAAATGTTTCGAGGATTGGATCAAGCGCTGGCATTAGTGTGTTGCAGTCGATGGGGATTACTTTTAAGGGTTGAAATATGACAGTTTAATATGAAACAAAGAGGCACAAGATAACTTATTAGTGCATATACATATCGCTCATTTACTAAAAGACTGTCATAACTCAAAAAATGCGATTTTGCAGAAAACGCGTTTAAAGTTTAAAACGCAATTGCTAATAAGATAAAAAATTACCAAATACTTAATATTTTTAGCGTCAAATTGCGGCAATTGAAAGTAAGTGTTCGGAGATAACTTCGTTTACTAACACGATTATGAATTTATCCAAAATTACGAATGGCTTCTTTGACCAGGTAATGAAAACCGGACTCGGCACAAGTTTCGAAGTTGTCGCAAGTACCGAATTTTTGTTTACCGTACAAATTGAAAAAGGTTTACATACGTCTGTTCAGAATCTTAGTTTATTATATTTAATATATTTTAATTCAATACACTTGTATAATAAGTTACATGTGAGTATTTCATGTGTAATTAAAGAAATTTTCGATTTATGTTTGTTTTGTGCAGGCTCGTTGTACTACACTGCTTCTAAGCCTCTCAAGTATAGTCTAAAGAAGCATTGAGGCGGAGCAACCGCCCGTTTCAAGCAAATATTGAATGCTAATATAGTATCCAAAGGTGTAATTTTTTTTTCGTATTTATTATCACATTGTTAGTTTCTTTGTTCTTTTGTCATCGTCGCTGCAGTATTCTTAATTTAAAGCTCAAAACTGATACAATTCAATACATTTCGTCAGATATATGAAATCAACTGTACTTTCCCGAACTTTATTTAGTCGAATACAAAGTAAAAAAGAGCAGTATTCAAAGACAAGATAAAAAATGTCGCCAATATTAAATGCCTAAAAATTATTTAAAAAAGTTATCTATTTTCTATAAAATAATTTACATTTTTTCCTTATATGTAAAAATTAATATGAAAAGAATGCAATGAATAAGCCCAGTCGGAAACAAAGCACTCCAAAAGACCTTTCGTTTTAGAGTACTTTGTGTAAAAGAAAAAGGTATTGCCTCACCATTGCTCATCATAATGTTATAAACATAGAGAGAGCGTTAGACCCTGCGACTGCATCTGCCAAAAATTAGAATACATAAGTTTTAATGAAACTGCAAAATTTTACAACTACACGACTGCACAACTACATGGCCACATTTGTAGTTGTAGTCTTATTGGAATCTATTTCTAATTTGACAGCAATAAAATAGACAAAAAAGAGAAATGAGAGCAGAAATACAAAACAGAAGAAGAAGAATGATAAAAAAAAAAATTGATTTTGTTTTGAAATACAACAGATGTTGTTGCTGTTGCAGTCGTTAATTAATTCCATTCTCCCCATTACCGACTTCAATTGAGAGTATTTGCAGTTTCAATTATACAGTCGCAATCTTGTAGTTCTCTATGTGTTTATAACATAATCACAAGAGCAAAAAATAGATTGAGAGTTTTGCACTGAAAAAGAGAATGGGGAACGGTAAAATCTAAGCTCTATTTTCTTGGAAACCAGTACTCTCTTTTGCTCAATTAAACCTCCGCAGTAAACGACAGTTACGAAGAGAAATAACTCGTATTTTGATTGACTTGATAAAATAAAATCTCACTCCTTCAGAATAAGCAATAACAGAGTGAGGAATAGAGTGAAAGGCCGTTATTCTCATATATGCCCATGTGTGCGATTGTTAATGCATAGGTACATGAATATCGAAAATATCAACTCCGCTCTTCTTGAAAATTTACGTGACTGCGCAGCCGACTGCGGGCAAATTAAGAGCGCATCTCAATCTAGAGCGAAACTTCTAATTCGCTGCATCTTTTTTTTCTCAACAATTTTTATTTTTTTTTTTTATTAATTTAACGTATTTTTTAAATAAAATTCTTATTAAAAAAAATATATAATTTTTAGCCTAATAAATTTTTTCCATTTATATAATTTTGTGTTGCAAAAAATTGGGGGAAAAAAAACTCGTGCGGTAACAAAATGATTTTTCTTTATTTTTGTGTTTTGTTGTTTTTTTTTTTGTTTTTTTGTTTTGCTGTCGTAACAAAATCTTAATGAATCTTTTTTTATTGCTGTTGTTGTTTCCATAAGCAACACAAGAAATGAAACAACCCAAAATAGATTTAAAACCATTAGCGCAATTTATCAACGCGCAAAATGTTATCAAATATTTTTATCAGCTGCTTTGACTGTGTTTTTGTTGTTGCTGTTGTGGTTGTTTTTCTTCTGTTTGGTTTTTCCTGTCGTGCGAAAACCAAATAATGTTTCGGTTTTTGTTTTTTTTTTTTCTATTTCTGTTTTGTTTTTTGGTTCAGCCAAACCCTTAATGTAAATATTGGCAGCCGCGCTTCTGACACCGGAACGAAGTGAAGTGGATTTGGTTTTGTCATACTTACATACTTGCGCTACGTTACGCCATGTCAACTGGCAAGACTGCTGCGATGCTTTAACATTAAACAGGTTTATGGAAAAACCAACACACCCCGAGACTGATGACACTCCCCCAGCAAAGAAAAAAACAAAAAAACAACATTCAACCGCCCAACAGCGATAGTATGGCGCTGCTACTTGAAGAACACACGCGACACGAATACAAGTAATATTCACGCATACACATATACAAACACACACACACACAAAGTCAGACAGGTGAGGTCAAGTATGAAATTTCGTGACAGCGGATACGAAAACAATTCAAAGTTAATTTTGTTCATTTTTGTGTTTTGTTTCTGCCATAGACTAAAGGCATTTAAGCAAAAAAAAAAAAAAAAGCAAAAATCATCCAAAAATACAAAAAAAAAAAAAAACAATATCCAAAAAAGAAATACCAAAAAAAAAGGAGGAGGAAAAATATATTCCAAACGAATACGACTGCCATAAATCACAGAAATGTGGGTGTATAACGCTGAAGGCAGGAGGACGGACAGCAGCCCGTAGCTGAATAGTAGTGAGAGCTTGCTGGAGACGCAAATATAGCGTCGTCGCTTTGAATTTTTATTTCATTTTTATTTCTTTTGTCGGATTATTTTTGAAATCTTCTGGTTTTGTTGTTGTCAAATGGATTTTAGATCGTTTCAATTGAAAGCTAAACACACACACACAGACATTGGCAAATGAATACTTCATTCAGCTTCAACTTTAATTTGCTGGTATTCAAATTTTAATTCATTTGTTTTATTTTTGGTTTTTTGTTTTTGTGGCAAATTCTATTTACTCGAATCTGAAATTGATGAAATTGTCACACACACATTTTCCAAATACTTCTAGTTCCGTTTCCGGAAATGTCTGCTCTGATTTCGAAAATCAATTTTTCAAGTATATTTACATAACACTTGAATTCGATTTGAATTCATTTGAACTTTAGCGTAGCGTAGGCCAAAGACTTGCATGCAAACAAATGAGCGTAAGAAATTACACACATACAGAGCTCATTTCCATAGAAAGAGTGCTCAATCGATCATTGTGTATGTATAGGTGGCCACCGCTGCTTTACAGCAAAACTTGTGCTCTTTACATCTTTCTCTCACTCTCTTTATCTTTGAGGCATTCAGAAATTATTGAAATTTATTAGATATTAAATATTTAATACTGCTCTCTTTCTCTCTCCCTCTCTCTGAAGCTCTCACAATTTACTGAAATTTATTAGAGAGCAAAGAGTATCTGCATCGAATATTTAATACTGCTACTTGAAACGTTAATTGCTTACATTCTGCAGACAATTAAATTTTAATTTATATGAAGAAAATATAAAAAATTAAAAATTAAATTTTTTAATTAAATTCTAATTGTATCACGTCACAACAATAATATTAAATTCCTATGTGCTCTGAAAAACAATTTTTCATAATGATATCAAATTTAATGTCATAAATTTATCTCTAAATTGATATATATTGATACATATACAAAATGAAATTTTGTTGAGATTATTCTTTAAAATTAATATCTTTAAAATTAATTACCTTGAAGTTTAATATTTGACAATTTCCTTATTGTTTCCGTTGGGAAACATATGCGCCCTTCTGTCAGTCGACATTTTTCTTTTTATTTGTCTGTCTCTGTTATTAATTAATGCTTGAATATTTTATATTTCTAGATAAACAGAAGCAACAAAGTTCTTCAATTCATAATAATTAATGGTGATTCTTAATGGTGAATGAATATAATATTTATATTATTTTCAATGCTTGTCTGGGAATATGCAAACACAAGTGCTTTTAAATAGCTCTGGAATATGTAGATATAAATCATATTTTTTTTTTTGTTGGAACAGAAGTATTCAAGAATACAGCACTCAGACAAGTTTTACGTCCATTGTACTATATCCTGTGTTCCCTTTTGCTATTTTTTAAATCTACCAGATTTATTAATAAATCTTAGCAGATCCTGCGGTGTTAGCGAGTTTAGGTGTTCGTCTCCCAACACTCCAGTACCAAATATGCTTACTCTGATCTGGCAGAAAGCCACTAAATACACAGATACTCCTTTCTCTCCAACCATTATCAATAACATGATTGCAAAAATTTCTGCTTGAAAAACAGAAGCATACAACCCAAGGGAGAAGTGAAGGTGCACTCCATCATTTTCAATAAAGACCCCAGAATAAATCATCTTGAGAAAGAACGAAATTATGATTCATATAAAATAATCCTATTTGATTAAATCAATGATAATTGCTTAAAATAGTTCTAACGAACCTTAGTCCGGGTATCACTCGCCGTGTCCGGGTTCCGATTACGGGAAAGTAATTTATGGTCTGAGTTTGATCTGCTTCTGTTCAGATTTTTTTTTATCTGTTTTTAGCCTGAATTTGGTCTAAATTTTTGCCAGATTTTTCGTTAAAATTTTTGTATAGTTTTTGGTTTGATTTTTCGCTCGCTAAAATTCAAAAATTGCTCAGAAGTTTTTAGGTCTCAGTTTTTGTCGGAATTTTTATCTGAATTTTGGACGAATTCTTGTTCTGAATTTTATGTAGTTTTCTTTAGAACTTACAAAGGAAATGAGAAAGAATCTTCCCTTCTTTCAAGTTCAAGTAATTTCAGGAATTTATGTAATGTGAGATTTGAAAACTGGCTGCATGTTCTAGCCAAATCAAGGCAGCCCTAGTCAAGTAGGTAGCTGTTTTCAGCGCCAAAGACTTATGCAGCCTAAATTTCCCAGGTATTTCTTAAAAAAAAAAGAAGATTTTATTGTTCTATTACATTGGAAGCTTTGCTTACAAATTTAAACGTCATTGTTACTTGAAGTAAGTAAATTAGTATAATGTTTCACACAAATTTCTTATTAAAAATTAAATTATGTAAATTAAAATATTAAAAATATAATTGATTGCATTTTGTTTTTCTATTTATGAGTGTCAAAATCATCTAAATAAATAAAATAGAGAATGAATTTTAACATGGAATTTTACATATGACATTAATTTACAATAATATTAATATTTTCCACAAATAATGCAAAAACTTTTTGATTTTTGACAACAATGCTACATTTAAAATTTAATAATAATAAGCCTAAAATATTATACTTCATAAATCATGAGCATTTGTTCAAATATTTAAATAAATTACTAAAGTAAAATAAGCATGCATAAAATATTTGTAACTAAATACAAAAACAAATGTACAAACAAGAATAACTAGGATTTTAAATGTTAACAAGGTGCTTTCTCCCCATCCCTGCAATACTACCGTCCTTCACCTTCTTCTCGATTCCTCCCTTGGCTTCACTGTTCAACCGCATTCGTAAATTGAGTTTGGTACTAATGTAACCAGTGGAGCTTTTGTTGTAATTCATTGTTGTGTATTTAAAATTATTTTGGAGATGAAAATGTTTCATGCTAATTAAAAATATTTCCGATTGAAATTTTTAAAATTTATGAAATGAAATACATTTGTTGTTGGTTATTTTTCAGCATTTTTGGAATTTTGCTGTTTTATATACATTTTGTATTATTATTATTAAAATTTATATGATTTAATTTAAATAATAATGGAATGCTATTTATTTAAAAAAAAAAAATAAACAAACAAAAATGCATAATTTACATTTTTATCAAATTTTTATCAAACGTACATGTGTGCATAAATATGTGTTTGTATATTTTAGCTTAACCACACACATACATACGCCCAAAAAAAAAAACAAGAAAAAAAAGAAGCGAATCCATTATATTTATTAATCGCATTTGCACTTTACACCTGAGATCGCTTTGAATATATTTCATTTTTTGTCACCGTTCGCTTTTTTTAATACTGTTTCTGTTGTTGTTGCTATTGTATATGTGTACATATGTGTGTGTGTGTGTGAATAATGTGCGCGTGTTTCCGGTTTGACATTTCCGCAATGGCGCAATGACGGTGGCGGCGCTTATATCAACATTGGCACATAAAAAAAAAGGACACTCATGTATATGTAGAGTCATGGTAGCAGGTTCAAGAGCAGCAACAACAACAACAGCAACATTAAATGATGTGCATTACTCACTCTAATGTAAGCGTCCAAAAAAAAAAAAACCTGCTGGTTATGTATCAGGCACAGTAGTGCGAGTTGTTGAAAAAAAAGTGTTAAAAATTCATAATTCATTGGAAATTACTCTACACCCCGAGAAATATTTACCTCGTTTGAGGAAAAACGGCTATCAAGTTGAGGAAAAATAGGAATGATTTGGCGCCATAGAAACGGTTTCCTCATTTAGATATAAAAAATTTCTTTGAATTGTGAAAATATTTTTTCTTTATTTTAGCGAAAAATTTTTTTGAAAGAAGGAAGTTTGCCGTAAATTAAAGAAATATTTCTTCAATTTTAGAAATTGCGTTTTTCAAATGAATAATATTTTATTTCAATATGAGAAATTGTATATAATTTAGGTAAAATTTTCCTCAGTTTGAGGAATAATTTTCCTTAAATTTAAGTAAATTTACTACCTTTTTAAAAAAAAATCCTCAATTTAAGGAATATTTTGTACAATGTTGTTTTATAATCCAGTTATTATAAAGCTTTAAATCATAAAAATTCTGAACTGAGATTTTTCTTCAGCAATTGTTAGTAGGCAAGGCCGTATTTAGGGGGAGGTTTTGTGGGTTCTGCCCCCCCCCGCCCCCCTTCTCAAAATATGGAAACTTTCTTCTATTTTTTGATATTAATTGCCAGTGGATGAGAAAAAAGAACAAAATAAAATCTATTGAACAGTTTTTAAATATTTTTTACTTCCATCGGTTTCTTTCTAAAGAGTCAAATATAAAAAAATAAGCTTGAAATCTTAGTTACACTATGCGACCAGATCCGATTTGTTTTCTTTGACATGAGGTTTGACTTTGGATACAAAAATTGAAGGTGATGCTGAGCAATTCTGCATTTATAGTTTTTCTAGGTCAGTAACTGTTTTTGATTTACAGTTTCGGGTTTAGGGCTCATTTAGAAGGGCATGATTCAGCTTATAATTTCTGGATTTCGATGTTTGTAGCAAGCCAGTGTTCAGCTCTCCAATTTTTAAAAATTGCCAAAAATTCTATTTTAGGGTTTTAGATCCCATTTTTTCTAAAACGTAGCGTGATGGGAAAGTTTTTAACTCAGATTCGTGTTCAGTATAAAAAATTCATTCACAAACACTAGGAACCATTTTATTCGCAAAGCTCATGTAGGGCAGTAGTAGTGGATCAGCTCCAAAGTTCTAGGAAACAATCTTAAAATGTAATTAATTCTTTAACCCATTATTGCTCAGAGCACCCCGACTCGGAAGACCTCGTTCAATGCAGTAACTGCACGAATTTCGGGAATATAAGCCAACCTCATCCGGATTCCTTATCATGGCTCGGATTCCCATTGATAATCAGCCTCAGAAAATGAGCCTCTGACTATTTTTAGTATTTTTGGTTGAGGTCGGGCTCATCATCAGTAATGGCAAGTCAATGTCAATTTTCTTCGAATGAAAACCCGCCCTCCCTCTCCCCCCGAAAAAAAATCCTGGCTACGGCCCTGGTTAGTGGGGGTATGATAGATTCAAAAACCACAAAAATCAGTCCTGGGGTTGCAGAGCGACCCCGCCCCCCCCCAAAATCCCCCCTTTGGTGAAAAAAGCCTTTTTTTTACTAATAACTGGTTAAGAATATTCATCATATTCATCATATTCACCATATTCATCATATTCATCATATTCATCATATTCATCATATTCATCATATACATCATATTCATCATATTCATCATATTCATCATATTCATCATATTCATCATATTCATCATATTCATCATATTCATCATATTCATCATATTCATCATATTCATCATATTCATCATATTCATCATATTCATCATATTCATCATATTCATCATATTCATCATATTCATCATATTCATCATATTCATCATATTCATCATATTCATCATATTCATCAAATTCATCAAATTCATCATATTCATCATATTCATCATATTCATCATATTCATCATATTCATCATATTCATCATATTCATCATATTCATCATATTCATCATATTCATCATATTCATCATATTCATCATATTCATCATATTCATCATATTCATCATATTCATCATATTCATCATATTCATCATATTCATCATATTCATCATATTCATCATATTCATCATATTCATCATATTCATCATATTCATCATATTCATCATATTCATCATATTCATCATATTCATCATATTCATCATATTCATCATATTCATCATATTCATCATATTCATCATATTCATCATATTCATCATATTCATCATATTCATCATATTCATCATATTCATCATATTCATCATATTCATCATATTCATCATATTCATCATATTCATCATATTCATCATATTCATCATATTCATCAAATTCATCACATTCATCTTATCCATCATATTCATCATATTCATCATATTCATCATATTCATCATATTCATCATATTCATCATATTCATCATATTCATCATATTCATCATATTCATCATATTCATCATATTCATCATATTCATCATATTCATCATATTCATCATATTCATCATATTCATCATAATCATCATATTCATCATATTCATCATATTCATCATATTCATCATATTCATCATATTCATCATATTCATCATATTCATCATATTCATCATATTCATCATATTCATCATATTCATCATATTCATCATATTCATCATATTCATCATATTCATCATATTCATCATATTCATCATATTCATCATATTCATCATATTCATCATATTCATCATATTCATCATATTCATCATATTCATCATATTCATCATATTCATCATATTCATCATATTCATCATATTCATCATATTCATCATATTCATCATATTCATCATATTCATCATATTCATCATATTCATCATATTCATCATATTCATCATATTCATCATATTCATCATATTCATCATATTCATCATATTCATCATATTCATCATATTCATCATATTCATCATATTCATCATATTCATCATATTCATCATATTCATCATATTCATCATATTCATCATATTCATCATATTCATCATATTCATCATATTCATCATATTCATCATATTCATCATATTCATCATATTCATCATATTCATCATATTCATCATATTCATCATATTCATCAAATTCATCAAATTCATCACATTCATCTTATCCATCATATTCATCATATTCATTATTTTCATCATGTTCCTCATAGTCATCAAAGAAACACCAGGAACTTTTCTGGTTTAAGCAAATTCCTTAACACGTATCTGTCTTAGCGTCCTGGAAAAGATAAGAAAACTAGAAACTGTTAATATGCGAACTAGAAATGCTAATATTTTGTTTGTGCTATGAGAAACTGTGTCTCGGTGTTATATAATTTTGTTGACTTCTATAAATATTTTCCTTCACTGTGCATTGAGCACATCCACATTCTCTTAGTTAAGCTAAATATAAAAAAAAACACTCATTTGTTGTGATAAATTTTTAAAATTTCTGCTTTTGTATTAAATTGGACGATGCTCTCTAGCTATTGATGATACTGCTGATGTTGTTGTTGTTATTGCTGTTATTTCTGCTACTGCTGGTTGCTGGTAATGTTGCTGGTGATTCTGCTACTCCTGGTATTGCTCTGGTTGTTTGTTTGGTTGCTTGTTATATGGTTGAGCTTTACATAAATGACACAAAAGGTGAAAGTAACTTTTCAATCAAATTGAGCAGGGTTCCTGTATATAATTTTTTATCTCCGTCTGTATGTATTTGCGCGTGTGTGTGTGTGTGTGTGTGTGTGTCTGTCACACGTTTTCTTGTTATATACATATATTGGATGATGAGGGCTTTTGTCATGCTGTAAATTCATCATGTTTATCTCGAGTTTATTGCTTATTTTTAGAAGTATACATTTGCATGTGTGTGTGTGTGTGTGTGTGTTTAACAAGCTGCTATATATATAAAATAACAAATATAATGTATATCCATATATTTTATATAACATTACACAGCTAGATACAAAAAAGGGGGGGGGGGGGCGAAAAAACCCTTCTCTTGTAATATTTTTGGTTGCTTTTGTGCTTGTAACCTGAAATTAATGGATGATGTTGTTGTATGCATACATATATGTATATGAATATGTATATGTAGGTAGATATGTGCGTACGTGTGTCTATGCATGTGTTATCTATGGATACTTACAGATTGATTTCAGCTTTTGACATTGATGAATAAATTGCAAAGCGTGTCAATTTGTTGTATTTCTTTTTCTGTTATTCTTGTACATTCATTTTGAGCAATGACTGAAAGCCCACAAAAAATTATTGAAACGCTGAATTTTTGTCTAAAGGTTTTCTAAGCTTATAAATAAAAGATTTTCGGTTTCGCAAGATTCCAAATTATTTATAGATTTTTTTGCTGAAGTTTTAAGTTATTATGTGTTAAAAGCATGCACATTTTATGTTGAACATTTAAAAGTTCTCATTTTTTTGTTTTAGATTTATTTAGCCTAATGTGTGGCACTTAAAAAAAGTTAGAATTTTTCTAGATTTTTTCATGTTTTCTGTAAAAAAAAAAGCTAAAATTTTCTGGTATAATTTAATATACTGCAATTTTTTTAAACTACTTGATAACATTTCTGATGGAAATTGATTTGAGATGAAACATGGTCTGAATTGGAACATGGCCTAAGTGGATACGTGCTCTGAGGCAGAACATATTATGAGTTGGAACATGATCTAAAATGAATCATGGTCTGTGTTTGATTATGGTTCAGTTGAAACATGATCTAAATTAGAAAATGGTCTGAATTGGAACATGGTTTGAATTGGAACACGGTTTGAATTGGAACATGGTCTCATTGGATATGTGTTCTGAGTTAGAACGTGTTGTGAGTTGGAACATGATCTGAAATGAATCATGGTCTGTGTTTGACTATGGTTCAGTTGAAACATGATCTTAACTAGAAAATGGTCTGAATTGGAACATGGTTTGAATTGGAACATGGTCTCAGTTGACACGTACTCTTGTTTAGACCATGTTGTGAGTTGGAACATGGTCTAAAATGAATCAAGGCCTGTATTTGAATTTGGTTTTAGTCGAAACATGATCTGAATTAGAAAATAGTCTGAATTGGAATATGGTTTGAATTGGAACATGGCCTCAGTGGATACGTGGTCTGAGGTAGAACATGTTGTAAATTGGAACATGATCTGAAATGAATCATGGTGTGTGGTTGATTATGGTTCAGTTGAAACACGATCGGAATGAAAAAATGATCTGAATTTGAACTTGGTTTGAGTTGGAACAGGGTCTCAGTGGGCATGTGTTCTGAGTTAGAACGTGTTGTGAGTTGGAACATGGTCTGAAATGAATAATGGTCTGTGTTTGATTGTGGTTCAGCTGAAACATGATCTGAAATACAAAATGGTCTGAATTTGAACATAGTTTGAGTTGGAACATGATCTCAGTTGACACGAATTCTTGGTTAGAGCATGTTGTGAGTTGAAACATGGTCTAAAATCAATCAAGACCTGTATTTGGTACAATTTGAGTTGAAACACGGTATGAATTTAAAAACTTATTCTCATTTACTTGAATTATAAATTTTGCTTGCAACTGCTACTCTAAATTGGAACATGGTCTGATGTAGAACATGCTCCTCTGCCCTAACTACATACTACTACTATTATTATGGCACAACAGCCCATGGAGGGCCAAGGCCAAGCTTTTCGCATCCATTCATGTTGTGTGAGTTATATTTATACACGAATGGAAGGGACCTACAGTTTTATGCCGAATCCGAACGGCAAAGTGAAAAGCGTTTCATAGGCATTTTTTTACTTTTGGAGGTTTGCCATTGCCAGCCAAGAGGTGGTGCCATGTAGAAAAATTTTTATTTTCTATTTTATATTTTTTTGAGCGTGCCGTGATATGAACCCGGGCACCTCTGCGTAGCAGTCCAACACACTAGCCCCTAGGCTACAACGACCCTAACTACATAGTATTTTTTAATTTCAAATTCGGCTATGAATAAGAAAACTATAGAAATTTCTAACCTTACCACTCCAATCACATG
Organism: Toxonevra muliebris; assembly: GCA_963691655.1. NCBI lineage: Eukaryota > Metazoa > Arthropoda > Insecta > Diptera > Pallopteridae > Toxonevra > Toxonevra muliebris. The sequence continues at coordinate 64,703,713 of OY829329.1, read as the reverse complement.
CAACTATGAATTAATTTTTTAGCACTTAGCATGAACTGTCTCAATTCTCTGTGCCACAAAAATTGCAAACTAAATTTACATTTAGTGTTTGTATGAGAATTATTGTGGGTTTCTTACTATTGGAAAGGATATTAACAGTATTAGAATGCTATAAAATCGAATTTCACACACACACACACTCAAACATTTACCGAAAACTAACACATGACAAATTTTACATTTCATCATCACCAGAACAGAGAATTTTTCGATGAAAAGAAAGTGCAGAAATGTACAAAATATGTATGTATGCATTTGTGCTTATTCCTTCTTTGCTCAAAGAATATGAAATAAATTGAATTGTGTATGTATATGCGTATGTATGAGTTCAATATACAAATAAGGATTATTTCCTGTTTTGTCCATTTCTTCTTTTTAGGGGTGTTGGTATTACTTTGATGACGACATGGCATTGGCAGCTTGACTTGATGAAATTGTGGCAAATAAATGCCTTACAAATACATTTCTAATACGTGACACACACACAACTGTAAAGAGCAGTAAATATATGTGTTAGTCATTTGCTGTTCTTACTACTCAAAATATATCTCTAATTATTTTGTAGTTGGTATATACCAACAATAGGTAACCAGCTGCAGGAGTAATAGTAGTAGCAGTCGAGCATTAGGGCAATCTAAATGAATACTTTCTTTCAGTACTCACACACACACACATATCCACCAAAACATACGAGTATATTGAAATGTATGTGTAGGAATTCTAATCTTTAGATGTCAAACAAGAGTAGCAAGGCATGAACTATAATTCCCATACAGTAGGTAGTATTATGTGTGAATGCCTGTGAGACCACATACACATGTACATATGTATGTGTGTGTGCGTTTTAATATGTGGCAACAAGACAGCAGATTGATTTCGTATGTTTTACTTCGTTAGTGTTGATTATGTTGAGAGTATTAGTGTGTGTGTGTGCGTGTGTATGCGTATTGGATTTATATGGAAATTGGATTAAATAAAAGCACCGTACATGTACATACACGCACATACACAAACAAATACAAATATGAATATACAATCATAAATACTAATACACAAACAACAGCATACTCATACAATGGACATTTAATATTATTATTGTTGTTGCTATTATTGTTGCTGCTGTGCTGAGCCTTCGAAGTGATTCTAAGGGATTAATTAAATTTTGTAAATTATGTGTGAGGTTATGTTTTTGTAAGTATGTATGCGTGATTGCGTTTATTTGTGTGTGTAAATGTGAGGTTATATAAATGCATGCCATCATATTAATTAGCATAGTTTATTAATTTATTTCATTTCATTTAGTTGAGCTCAAATCCCTCTTTCTCTCTCTCTTTCTCTCTCTCTTTCTCTCTCTCATTCTCTTACTCTCATACATATAAACTGAGAATTTATGTCGTATATTTATGAATTTACATTTGTATTTGTTTAAGCATATGTGTGTGTGTACATATACAAACATATTTTATACAAATCTTTGACAATGACATTTCCTTATCTAAAATTTAATTTATCGCTTAAAATTATGAATTTATCAAAAAACCATTTTTAAACTTACACTACACTGCATAAATTCATAACATTTTTCTTACATCTTCGATTGAATTTTGAGATAATTGAATTCAATTGTTCAGACAGCAGTGAGTGATATAAAAAGTTCGAGGTTAAGTTAGGTTAGGTTAGGTTAGGTTAGGTTAGGTTAGGTTAGGTTAGGTTAGGTATGGTTAGGTTAGGTTAGGTTAGGTTAGGTTAGGTTAGGTTAGGTTAGGTTAGGTTAGGTTAGGTTAGGTTAGGTTAGGTTAGGTTAGGTTAGGTTAGGTTAGGTTAGGTTAGGTTAGGTTAGGTTAGGTTAGGTTATTGTGGCAGTCAGTCTAAATGATTAACTCCCGTAGACCCTAATCGGGATCATTGTGATTCCACTGCGTGACACGGAAGCCTCATCTACTATTTACTCTTGAAACTATTTCGAAGCTCTAATAAAGCGCAGGATCAGTTGAAAGTTAGCGCCAAATACTTCCGTCAGAGAATTAAAGGCGTATTCGCCTGAAAGCCCGCTTTATCTTGGAAAGGAACTCTTGAGACCTTCTGAGATATGCGGCATAAAATCTAATGTAATTCTTAGATTCGTTTGTAGTCTTAATTTACAATTATGTTAAAACCAAGGGCTGCACAAAAGATCAACAATGGTCGCAGTGTACTATAGCCTGCTAAATTAATAATTATGCCTGCCAAAAAGCCGGTTATACAAACCACGACCTTAGAGATGTCCTCCCTCGGAAGACTGAGCAGCTCTCTCGATTTCCTCCAATCCAATTTCGGCCATATTAACTTACATGACCACGGAAATGTAGAGCCAGCACATAATTCTTGGAGTCAGCCCCCACCTTATTCCAACCGCTTTTTGACAAATGTACAAAGCAACGTTGGCTTCCCTAACTCTTTCCTCGATATTAGGTTTCCAGGTAAGTTTTATATCTAATACGAGTTCTAAATATTTGATCTTTTCCTTCATAGGAATTACCACACCTTTATAAATTAGCAGGGAGACAGAAGGAAGTCTATTTTTCCTAGAAAAGAGGATCAACTCTGTTTTATCGGGGTTTATTACTTGAACCCTGCTTTCCGCCCAACTAATAAACTAAACTGGAAGTTACCATTCCTCTGATGAGTATAGTCTCAATCAGGGACCCCACATCAGTGTCAACATCCAGATTTTCCAGAGCTTCCGTAATAGAGATCAACTGCTGAACGCACCTTCTATATCTATGAAGGCCGTCACTACGAACTCTTTGTCCCAGATGGTTTTTTCCATAAGCCCGATGAACGAGTGCGGCGCCGTTTCTGTAGATTTACCTTAAACCTTCTCGTAAATAAGAGTGCACCAACCTCTCCAGTGTTTTGAGACGGAAGGACCTAAGACTAATTGGTCTGAAGTCTTTGGGATTAATGTATGAGGACTTGGCCGCTTAGTGGCATATAGCTCATATTTAAGCAACTTCTGGTCGCAATCGCAATTGCAATCCAGAGGATAATAATATTTAGAGATTTCTGCAGTTCTGCCGGGTAGATTCTATCCAGGCCCGGTGATTTATAAGGGCTATAGGTGCTAATGGTCCATTCCACTTTTTCAGCTGTTACTAACACATTCCCCATCTCAGACTGCCTGCACTTGGGTGCAGTCATTTTACTCCAATGTGCTACTGCCTGGAAAATGTGTATCTAAAAGAAGACCGAGCGATCCTTCACTTGATGTAGTCCATCCTTTAAGAAGCTCAAGCTGTGCGGTGTCATCGCTTTATAATTTGTTGTTTATGAAAGGCAGTAGCGTAGTCAAGCGGTTCTGGGGGAAGCAGCTCTTTCTTGAGTTTTAGTATGAAGTTGTGCGTGAATCAAATTAAATATAAAAAATAAATCGAGTCAATCTCGATCCTTATTCTACCAATCTCGATCTTATTATTTTGATCTCAACACCATTATTCCGGTTTTAGTTCCATTATTCCCATCTCGATTTCATTATTCCACTGTCGGTTTTATTTTTTGCGACCTCGATCCCATTCTCTTGACCGTGTGCTCATTCTTTCGAGCTCGATCTCATTCTTCAAATATGTTGTAAATGTTTTGCTTTAGAATTAGTTTAATTAGTTAAACATTGCATTCAAATTGTCTCAGTTTTTACTTAACAATAAATTGAATTCAAATTTTTTAAATGAGTGAAAAATCTTGTTATCTTGTGTAATTTATATTAAAGGATTTTATGCAAAATAAATGAAAATTTTCAACGCATAAATAAATTTATAAATTGTATAAATATATGCAGAAATGCAAATATTTATTTCTGCTTTATCTACTAGCTTCACTTTTTGGTCTTCTGCTATTTCTTCCACTAAGGACAAAATAGAAAATGCAACAAAATGAGGAAAGCAAATTCATATTTCATTCTTTCTCATACACAAACACACAAATTTTGACTAGTTACCTTCTCTCTCTCTCTCTCTCTCTCTCTCTCGCTGATATTTATTTTGCATCCTATCAAAAAATGTGAATAGATAAAAATAGGAAGAGAAGAGAAAAAAAAAATAAGAATTATGGATATTAAATTATCGATAAGAAACCAGAAGAAAGAAGAAGAAGGAAGTTCAGTAACTTTTCTGCTACTGTTGCTGCCTGCCTGCTTCTTCTCAAAACTGGCAGCTCAAACTTTCATCATCAACAAATCGGCTGACTGCTTGTGCTGGTATTGTTGATGTTGTTGTTATTTTCTGCTGCTATTACACTGTTGCTTCTACTTTTTTGTTTTACTATTGCATCATCATATATAAATATATATTTTTACTATTTTTCCTTTTTTTTTCTTGTTATTAAAAAAAGAAAAATAATAATAAAATGCAAACGAAAACAAAAAACGAAAAATATGAAGAAAAAATCAACGTCAAGAGTTTTCGACCTATTCCACAGTAAGTAGAAGCTGTAAAAAAAAACGAAAGAAGAATGAATCTTCGGAGAGACTTTATCATAAAAGTTTTCTCTTTCTCCTTTCCGCTCTCTCTCACTCCCTCTCCCTCTCCCACTCTCAACACTTATGCACCTCTTGCTCACTTACTAGACTATTAATGCTCTTGCCTCTTACGTTTGCAGACCGCCATTTTCCTATACCCTGGAGAAACATTATTAATGGTTATTTTTTCTTCTCCTTCTTCCTTTCCTTCTTCTCAAGCATGGACAGACATAAATTTCTGCTGTTGTTGCTGTTGGCTGCAATTTTGCTCTAGTTGTCTACAATATGACTTTGGAGTATAATATTTTCTAACTGCTTTTACTTCTGCTCCTTTTTTTCTACTGAGAACGAGAGGTCTGCTACTTTTTGTTTTTGTTTTTTTTTTCTACTTCATTTTGCTGCATATTTAAATGAAAGTGGCCATTTACTTAGGCCAAATGGGTCCATTTGCATTTTATGCTTATTTTTACATAAAAATATAAGATTTAATGTTATGTGCATCAGTAATTTCTCTTGATATTTTTACAATATGCAGCTACCCATTTCATTCAATTAATATTTATTTAAAAATAAATTTTTTATTATGTGAGTTATTTGAATAGAAAAAACTTAAAAAAAATTATGCTGTAATAGTTTTTTTCTTGTTGCTTTTGAAATTATTTTAAATTACAGAGAAATATCTTGAAATTTAACTTTGTTTAAAAAAACTAACTGGAATCATCGTTGCCATAAATTGAGTGCTGGTGTTAACTATGAATTTTAACCTTTTCACAATTTTCTTTTATATTTATCAGTACACCCAGAGAAATACTTACCTCGTTTGAAGAAAAACGGCTATCAAATTGAGGAAAAATGGGAATGATTTGGCGCCATAGAAACGGTTTCCTCATTTAGATATACAAAATTTCTTTGAATTGAGGAAATATTTTTCTTTATTTTAGAGAAAAATTTCTTTGAAAGAAGGAAGTTTTCTATAAATTAAAGAAATATTTCTTCAATTTGTAGAAATTGCGTTTTTCAAATGAATAATATTTTATTTCAATATGAGAAATTGTATATAATTTAGGTAAAATTTTCCTCAGTTTGAGCAATAATTTTCCATAAATTGAAGTCAATTTACTACCTTTTTAGAAAAAAAAAAATCCTCAATTTATGGAATATTTTCTACAATGTTGTTTTAATTAAAAGGCATAGAAATCATATTTTTTTTTACTTGTATTCATTTATTATTTTATTTTTAATAAGTATTAAGGTTTACGTATTTTTACATACACTACAGGCGTCGTCGCCTTGCAATGATCAAAAGTTCCTTATGGCCATCAAAAAATTATAAACTGAAGTTTATTGAAATTTATTTCTTTCGAATAAATTTTTTTTTTTTTTTCACAAATTATATCAACAGCCACAAACACAACCGCTTCGCTTGAATTAGAGACGCCAACTAAAAAATTCAAAAGAAAAACAAAGCGAACGCGATTGTCTGCTAAGGCCAAAAGAGTAAAGCTAGTTTTTGTGTATACTAAAATTTTGTATGGAGAACATTTTTGGTATATTCGTCTCTTTCTTACATTTTCTATGCAACTAAATTTGTAACAATGAAGAAATAACTTACTTCAAATTGAACACCATGGTTGCATGAAAGGAGCACATTTTTCTTCATTTTGAGGAAAATTTACTTAAACGAGAGAAATTTTTGTGGATTCAAACTGAGGAAGTTTTTTCTTTGTTTTAGAGATGGGTATTTTTCTGGGTGAACAGTATCTGTCCAACGAATTACGAACGATGAAAAAAATGCACTATTTTAACTTTGAGTAGTAATAAAAACAAAAAAATTGTGTCCAAATTAACGAAATTGGACTTTAATTGTTCATCAAATTTAATTAATTTAGTTTTCTTACAAAAACCCTGGCATACGTTTAATATTTTGTCACCCCACCCCTATTTTTCAACATAACCTTAACTTGATCAGACATGCTGTAAATACAATTCTCTGTCATTGCTCGTAAGTCCGTTTTATTTTTCCACACCTCTTTAATGTTATCTTCTAGATCTGCATCTCCGATGTTTCGACGTTGATAGACCTTCCGTTTAAGGTAAGCCCAACAATTTTCTATGGGATTAAGGTCCGGAGAATTGCCAGGCCATGGAAGCACATCTAAATTCAATGAATTTAGACAGTTCATACTGGCCCTGGATGTGTGGAAAAGCGCACTGTCCTGCGAAAAGGTGTATACTTTTGGTGGAAGCTGCAGGTGATCTAAATGTGGTACCAAAACATTTTCTAGAACAGTCATGTACTGTTCAGAGCACATAATATCCTCAGTTCATTTACTGGAATCATAGCTCCAAGTCATTACTGCAGGTGGATGTTTAAGGTCTGGGAAGTATATAGTGGCTAGAAACCCGTTCCTACCCTTCTCCGTACATAACTTTTGATCTCAGTTACGGCCTCCAGATGGCATTTGTCGCTAAAGATGATCTGCGAAAAAAATTTAAAAGCTAAAACTTAATGGCGTTCATTCTTTCAAATATAAAAATTAAAAAAATGTGCGTTTAAGAAAACTGTCTTTATTCCAATAATTTATATTATTAGCCTTCAACGATCTTCTCTCTCGGTGGTTGTCTGTTTGCCTTTGCAATTTCGACTATTATTTTGGAAAGTCGTCATCTCATCAGATGCGTTATTGAACTTTTCGCGATATCAGCCACCGATAGTTTTGAAATTCCATTAATTTAGGGTATTTTGGGAAAGCTGGAGCTTCCCTCTTTTAGAAGAGGCGCAACTTGCATCTTCTTTTCCACCTGTATGTCATTTTTTCCCATTTCTAAGAAAAAACTTCAATTCGAAAACGAACTCGTTTTGGCTAAAATTACATTTAACTAAAATCGAAATTTTTTATTTACGTTTTTGTCAAAATCTTTAGCAAGTTTTACAAATTATAAATTTTGACCATTTTTTTGCAATAATTTTCGAGAAAAATCCCTACACACGTGTTAATACTTAAAGAACGAATTAATAAAATAGACAGTTTCGTTGGTTTTGAATCATTACTCAAAGAGTGAGGGCCTAATTAAATTGTGGAAATGTCTTCTAGATATCTGATATATTAGCAACGACTTCTGCATTTTTTTTTTTTTTCTTAAATGGCCGTAAAATGGCATATTATAAAAAAATTCCATCGTTCGTAATTCGTTGGACAGATACTGTAGTTGCACTGATTCGCAATCATTACGTCGGGATATTGGTCTCTATATTCCGATATCTATCTCTTTCTTCCAAAATTTTTGTAATTACATTTTTCCGATTTCGATCTGGTACTCAATTGTCTGACTTCGTTCATTTTCTTTCAATCTTGAACTCTTCCTCCCTCTATCGATCTCATTCTTCTGATCTCGACTTTATTCTTTCGATCTCGATTTATCTGAGTCTCATTATTTCAATTTGGATTTCATTCTTCTAATACCGATCTCATTTTTCTGACTTGTATTTCATTCTTCTAATTCCGATCTCATTTTTCTTATTCTTCTTTTTCATTCTTCCGATATTGACCTCATCCTTTCTATTTGTATTTCATTTTATCGATCTTTTTCTAAGCTAAAAATGAGGCAAGATCGAATCTCATTTTTCGCTCTCACTATCATTCTTCGATTTCATTCTTCATTCTCCTGCTCTCGACTTTATTCTCTCGATCTCGATCCATTTGAGTCTCATTATTTCAATTTGGATTTCATTCTTCTAATTCCGATCTCATTTTTCTGACTTGTATTTCATTCTTCTAATTTCGATCTCATTTTTCTGACTTGCATTTCATTCTTCTAATTTCGATCTCATTTTTCTGACTTGTATTTCATTCTTCTAATTTCGATCTCATTTTTCTGACTTGTATTCCATTCTTCTAATTTCGATCTCATTTTTCTGACTTGCATTTCATTCTTCCGGTATTGACCTCATTGTTTTTATCTGTAATTCATTCTATCAATTTCTTTCCAAGTATTTCGATCCTATCCTCATTTTTTCGTTTTCTTCCTCATTCTTCTCATCTTGGTCTCATTTTTTTGATCTCTGCCTCATTCTTCTAATCTCGATTTCTAATCTAAGTTTCATTTTTCATTTCTTTCGACCTCAATCTCATTATTCAAATCTCGATTTAATTTTCTTTTTTTTCTTGCATTTTTTGGAGTATTCCTTCGATCACAATTTCATTCTTCTGATCTCGGCCTCATTCATTCAAACTCTATGTCATCTTCCGAATTCAATCTTATTCTTCTAAACTTAATTTCATTCTTGCGATTTTGTTCTCGACTTTATTCTTCTGATCTAGATTTAATTTTTACGATATTGATCACATTCAATAGATTTCGATTTATGATTTTCATTTTGGATCTTGAACTCTTTCTTTACTTTTCGTTTTCATTCTTCCTCCTCAATCTCACTCTTCCTATCTTGAACTCTTTCTTCTGATTGCGATCTCATTCTTTCGCTGTCAACTGATTTTATTCCGATTTTTGTCTCATTCTTCCAACCTCAATTTTTCTAGTCTAGATCTCGTTCTACTGATTTCAGTCTGCCTCTTCGCTTTCATTCTTCTAATGTTGATTTCATTTTTCCAAACTTATTTTTCTTCTTCCTATCGAAATCTAATTTTACCAATTTCATTCATCCGCTTCCGATTTTTTTTTTTTTCAATTTAAATCTTATGCTTCCGATCTCGAACTCGTTTTTTCGATCTGTATCTCATTCTTTCAATCTCGATTACATTCTTCCGGTCTAAATCTCATTCCTCTAATTTCAATTTCGATCTCACTCTTTCAATCTCAATCTCGTTCTTCCGAACTCTAACTCATTCTTCCGACCTCGAGTTCGTTCTTTCGATTCCGATTTCTTTCGATCTCGATTTCATTGTTCCTTTCTTGATCTCAATTTTCCGATCTTAATCGCATTATTTTAAACGGCGGAATCTTGGCTCACCTCATTGCTTAGCTCTATAACTTTATAGGTATTTAAAAAAAGGATCAATGTAATCTGAAATTGAAGATTCTATAAGTCAAACTTTCAGTTCGACATTTTTAATTAGAAAAAATTCATTGAGCCAGTATTAAAGAGAATTGATTTCCAAGTCTACCAGATTTTCGTCCGAAAATAAAAATATGGCGTCTTATTCTCTCATTTTCATCATAATTATACGACAATATACGACAGCTTGTGAATACCTTAAATATGTTTACAGAGATTTATTATACTGGATTTATATTTTCTACCTTTCTATGCACTCTCTACTTCAAGGTAAAATTATATTCACAAATTCTTCCATTAAGCTACGAAAATTTGAAGGTATGAACACATGTAGTATGAGTATGTAATATAAAAAGTAGGTATTTTATTTTAAATTATCATAAGTATTATCAACAAAAGACATACATAATAAATCAAATTTCCAGTTTTTTTATTTTTTTGTAGAGATATCCATTTTTCTTGTCATGCTATACAGGAAAATATGTTGAAATATACACAAATATACTTATAAACATGCAAGTGTACCTACTTGTTATGTCTTTAGTAAAATAATGTCAATATATTATACTAAAAGGTAGAAGAAAAGGCATCATAAGGTGACGAAAATCCATTACTTCATACTTCATCTTAACATGCATGCATACATACACACAAACTTGTATCTGTATGTAAGTATGTATGTGTAAATAATATATGTATACCTACTACTTGAAGAAAAGAAAAATTTTTGTATTTTTTTCCGCTTGAGAAACCTATTCCATCAGCTGCTGCCAACCAGCCTGTAAAATGCTAATGCAATCTTAACCCTCTACTGCTGCTACTGTGTGCTTTCGATATATCATCAACTTAAGTATATTTTGATGGGGGAAAATTTATATAAAATATGAAGACAAAAAAAAAAAAAAAAAAAAATCAACCAGAGTATGTTGCATTTACTGATTGTAGTTAAAAATCTTTTCCTTATATTTTCGTATAATAAATATAGGTATTTATCATGTTTAGTAATTTAAGGTATTGTATCTTGTATACAGTGATTTTGTTTATGTACTAACTACTTATAAAAAAATCTGATGGCAAGTTAACACCACATAGTTTTTCATGTGATAAGATCTTAACTCGGGGCTGAACGAAAATTTATAGTGGAGTGAATTGATAGAACTTAATCAAATGTCACGTCGGTGTCGTGTAAAATTTCATGGTAAGTGTGACTTTTGTGTATTTTACTTTCAGCCCAAAAGTATGCAACATATAATTTCTATAGCAAAAGCGGTTGTAAAATATTCTTACATATAAATGGAATTGTGGAACTTGAAAATCTAAATTTTTCAATATTTTTTAATTTTAAATAATGACTGCACAAAAATAACTGCCATAAGAGAATTACTAATAAAACTCTACTACATTCATATGCTGTAAATTTCTTTCAAGAGGCCTTGATAAATTTTAATGACTGCACAAAAATTACAGCTATAGCAAAATAGCAAGTAAGAACAACTTTTGAATTTGATTTCTAATCTGTCATTAGAATTGTTCTGTCTTTTTAGGAATTTTTGGTAAAGTTAAATTTTGAAACTATTTTTAAATTTAAATGACTGCACAAAAATTACTGCTCTCACAAAATGACAGATTAAAACGATTACATTTTTCAAGTCGATTTGCAATCTATCATTTAAATTTTTTAAGAATTTCAGATAAATTTAAACTCTTTTCTTGTAAATTTAAATATGCCTGGTAGGGTAAGCGAGCGAAGCTTGTAGATTGTGCAAAGTGTTGTTGAGTACGCCTGGTAGGGCGAGCATGAGAAGCGTGTGGAATGTGCAAAGCGTCGTTGAGTATGCCTGGTAGGGTGAGCGTAAGAAGCGTGTGGAATATACAAAGCATCGTCTGATAGTACAAGCGCGTGCAGCATATAGCTTGATGCATCACGGTGTTTTAAAGTTACGGTTGCGAGAGGGGTTTCGAGCCGAAAGACCCAATTCATACGTCTCTGCTCGTTCCGTTGTGTGCTCTCCAGTCAGGTAGCGTCAAGTGGTGCGTGGCTGGGCACACCGCTCCAAAACGTCACTTGTCGCTCTGCCTGATGCCCACTTTTCGGTCCGACCGTCGAGTTATGTCACAAAGCTACTTGCCTGTATCTGTGTTCTGTTGCCACTACGCTTGATGTCTGGAGTACATCCTCCTACTCCAATAGCTCTGACAAAACTCACTCTATGCCAATTACCTGCGCTCTTTGTTCTTTGACAAGCGCCTGCTTTGATCGCTCTATCACAACTCACTAACTAGATGTTGAGCGTGTCTGCTTTATGAGTGCTATTCTTCTTTTTCCTTGTTTTCGATTTCTGTTTCCAGTCGTCGCTGAAGCTATTGGAATTGTGGTGTTGTTGCCCACTATCTTGTTGTCATTGATTGGTTTGAGAGCGTGAGGTTTGTGTGAACAAAATTCAAATTTCCGATCGCAGTAGGCTGCCTTGCTTACTTGTTTTTCTCTTCTTCGCTGTCGACGTGGCGTGATAATGCCATTATGTGTGTGTGCGTTGGCGATATTACGATTAATAGAGTTTGTTGTTGTTGTTTTGCATGGTTGTTGTTATACCAGATTTGTTGTTTCATCTTTTTGTGGCTGTCCCAGTGGGAAAAACGCTGGGTCGTCCCCTTTTTAATATTCCCGGTGGGAACAATGTCACGTTGTGGGGTGCCGTTAAATACTTTTTCAGAATTTTTAATAAATTTCAATGACTGTACGAAAATAACTACTATGAAAAAGTGAGTGATAAAAAATTACTACATATTTTGCAATAGTTTTTTGATTAATTTAAATGATCATAGAAATTACTGCTATGAGAAAATGATTACTACAAAATTTTACAGTTTGTTTCTTTTCAGAAATTTAAAGAAAATTTAACGGACTGCAAAAATTAACTGCATTGAACAAAATTTCTGAAAAAAATTCGGTATTACTTAGCCTCAATGATATATTTAGTTTATCAAAAAGCTCCCAGAATTTATTCAGAAAATTAAAAATACAAGTTTATTCATCTAAATCTATATTGTCCCCTTCAAAGCAATCCCCATCAACTGCAACATACTTATGCAAGCGCTTGCTCCAATCCTCGAAACATTTTTTATATTCGGTTTTCGGTGCAAAATCCACGAGATTTCTGTCCACAATTCAGGTCTCTTTCGGTGAATTGCTTCACGCAAACGCCTCATAACGCCCAAATAATACTATTTGTTCACTATCTGGCCTTCTGCCAAATATTAATGATGCACTACATCGTTGTAATCCATGAAAACCGTGAGCATTGCCTTTTTTTTTTACTGAAAACGACGTGGTTTTTTTGGTCTCGGCTCATTTGGTAAACGTCATTCACTTGCCTGATGTCTGGATTACGTGTCATACTCATAAACTCACATCTCGTCTACAGTAATGATCCTTTTGATGAATGTGGGATCGGATTCAGCTTCGCAAATCATGTCTTTTGCGACGTCTCTTTTTTGCATGAAATTGAGATCTTTTGGCACCAACTTTGCTGCTACACGACGGAAACCCAAATCATTAACCAAAATGTCTTGAACGGATCCATAGGCAGTGTTCAAGTCCTCCGCTATCTCTCTGATGGTTAATTTGCGGTTATTGACCAAAATTTATTTTACTTTATCAATTCGTTTTCGTCGGTTTTCGATGTCGATGGTCTGCCACTGGGTTCATCATCTTCGATTGACTCACGACCACTTTTGAGCCGCTCGTGCCACTGGTAAACGACCATTTTCTTTAGAGAATCGTTACCGAAACTTTTTTCCAACGTTCGTTCGCATACCATTAAATCCGTTTTTACGCAAAATTTAATACAATATAATTTAATAAAATTGTAAAAAATCGCCAACAGTGTGGCCAACTAAGCGATTTTCCTGCTGATTTTAGTGCTTTTTGAAAATTAAAACGCGGAAAAAAGTGATTTAGTGCTCAATGCGTTTTTTCAATTTAAAATATCTTCGAAAAATCGAAGAAATTTTCCTTGACTAGAAGTATCAAATGTATGCCTGTATTAGTGTAAAAGTTTAAATGTATTGAGTTTTCTCGTACTTTTATAAGGAAAAAAATTTAACGCTTTTTTAAGAAAATACGCGTTTTATTCTTAATTTTAGCGGATTTTGAAAAACAAAACTTGCCACACAGATCGCAGAGATAGATGTACTCTTGGCTTCGTAACTTTTGTAAATGTCAAGCTATGACGCTAAGATTTAGAGAGAATATCAACAACAGATGTACCAACTTAACAAAAAACAAAAAAACAGAACTCAAATCGGAACGATGGGAGCGCCACACGGTGGTTATTCCGGGAACTTTTTGATCAAGGGGTATTCAGATGTAGATATTCAAATTATTACGAAACTACACAAAAAATCTAAAACATTTTCAATCAAAAATATAAATATTTTCTAAAAATTCATTACTTTCAACTTTGACATACATTTTAAATTAACACTTTATTATAGTTTCATTTTTATTTTTTTTTATTTTATGTGAAAGAGAGAGATCCTACTCTCTAAATAATGTCAGCATTTTTTGGCAGCATAGTAGTACAAAATAACAACTTCCTTTTAAATTACATATTTATCATTTGAGCATTTTCAATTAAAAATCAATTTCAATTTTACAAAAACCCCCAAAAGCTTGCTACTATTTGTGCTCTATGGGCTTTATGCCGATATTACTATTTGCCTAGTGCAAACCAAAAATCTGCTACATTAAAGACCTGAAAAGCGAAGAAAGAGAGACGAGAAAGAGATAGAGAAACCGACATACCTTCCACCTCGTATTTTATCGACTGATTGAAATCTCATGCCAATTATTATGCAAATAGTAAATTCCTTTTTCACAAATGAATTCAAAAACAGAAATTTATCAAATACTCTAAAAGAAAATTGCATATATCTCAGTACAAATATGCAAGAGTAGGTATGAGGTAGAAGTAATTGCTTCCAGATATATTTACTTATGTCTATGTATTTGTGTGTGCACATGTGTTTTTTGCAGTTGTTGCGTTATACTCTGTTGTTGTGTTGGTATTTTCCTTTTTCCTATTTGCTGGTGGGCACCACCGCAGTAAATCAACATTGAAAAATCCAGCTTTTTTGTACTTTTATGCTATATTTATATTTTTGCAACACTGTTAACCAAGAGAAGTTGTCTGACTAGCGTAGGTACATATGTACTTACATAGATATATATGTATGCATACATATCTTTCTACAAAGGTGCATGTGTGTTTGTGTATGTGTTTTTTCCTCTACTATGTGCTGTGTGCATCCACAAATCAACATTTGACTTTTGCATAAATTGTAAAAAGTAATTTTCTCATCGATGATGAAATATTTCCACCGCCTTCTGCTGCCACTGTCATGCCACTATAGGGTTACAAGCATTGCAACATAGTAGATAACTACGACTTATAAATTGAACTATATATGCATATGTATGTGTGTATGTAGGTGTATTGGTGCTCGCGCCAATAAACTCAAAATATATGCTTATGTACTAAATACGAGTAGAATATTTTTTACAGGCAGAAGGTGATTGCTGCCTCCTTCATGTACTACATACATACATGCATGGAACGAAAGATACAGGGTCGATATAGACACAGACATACAAATTCGATACGGTCGACAGCTTCTGACATCTTTACCGCATGGCATAGTAACCGTTAGTTGCACTCTCTGCAATTCTTTCACTCCTCACTCTCTTTTTTTTTTCTCACTCTCTTTTTTTCCTAACTCTTCTCTTGCTTTTTTCACCACACTATCATTGCTTTCTGTTTCTGTTGTTATTGTTGTTGTTCCTGATGATAATGCTGATTTCTATTACA
The DNA here is from genome assembly GCA_963691655.1 of Toxonevra muliebris. NCBI lineage: Eukaryota > Metazoa > Arthropoda > Insecta > Diptera > Pallopteridae > Toxonevra > Toxonevra muliebris. Next base: position 64,688,298 of record OY829329.1, on the reverse strand, counting down.
ACTCATTCATTGCACTCCCTACATCGACTGCACTTTCTCATATCTCTTTTTCTCTCTCTCTTTCTCTCTCTCTCTCTGCCCTCTCTGACTCACTTGCGTTTTCGCTACCAACACCAGTATACTCTTGTAAGAAATTGTTCCCTGAAGCATGTGCAGCGTTTCAATTTCAAGCAATCTCTTTTATTTTTTGTTGCTGTTCCATTTTTTCTCTATTCCCCTCTGTTGTTGTTTTCTATTTACCATTGAGAAGTTGCTGCTGTTTTCTATTATTTTGATATTTTATAGTGTTGGCTCAATGTTCTTTTGTTTGTTATTTGTTGTTGTTATATTTCCTTTACTTTCCTTGGCATTTCCCATTTTCAATTTATTTTATTTGCTGCCTGGTTTTCTTCTTTTTTTTTGGTTAGCTCTTGCTATTATTGTTCCATATCAATTGTGCAACTGCATCTATTTTTTTTTTATATACCTAGATATTTTATAATGATAGCTACCACCCCACCACCACCGCCAGTTTTCCTTTTCCTACATAGGCAATAGATTTCTTGTTTTTATGTTAATGAGATAAATTTCATGAATTTTGATGGCACGAGGATCTCATTAGTTTTCCTATTTTAACTTTGAACTGCTCTCGGAAATTTTAATTTGATTCATTTTAAACGGAGCACATAAGTTCTTGGAAGCATGAAAATAGCTGCAAGAATAAATTATTTTCGTGAAAATTCTTTCGATTTGGGTCGAATCTCCATTTTCCTGGTCATCAATTTTCCGAACTAAAAGAACAAAGGTTCAATTAATTGTTAAAATCATTAAAACAAACTCGAACTCGGATTCAACTGAAGAGTTTGTTAACAAAATTTAGTAAACACCAGACAAATCAGACCGTTTTCAGGTTTTTTCTCATAACATTCGAAAGCGTTAGCGGATTGCTTTTTCATTCAACCATTTCGCTAGAAAAGTCACCTAATTCAACTCAACTTTTAACATGCCTCTAACCGGGATTTGAATAAAAAAAAAGTAACTTGTAAGAGTCCGTTTTGAAAAATTTGGTTCGAATTAAGACCTTCTGTTTTCTGAAGTTTTCACATTACAGAAAACAAAGTTGTGGCCATTCTGAAGAAAAATCCAAGCATATCGGGAAGGAAATGGGCAAGAAAGACTGATTGCTCAGAAACTTTCATGGGTTGAAGACGACGTACAAGGTGTAAAAAGTTCCGTATAGAAACGCCGTCAAGAATGAAAACGGAAAACAAAGAGCTAAAAAGCTGAAACAAGATTTTGTTATAAAATTCGGATGCTGTATTATGAACGACGAGGCTTACGTTTTAGCTGACTTTTCTCAGCTCCCTGGGCCGGAATTTAATACAGCCGATTCTCGAGAAAATGGCGGGGACAAATTTAAAACCAAAAAGATGACAAAATTCCTAAAGAAATTCCTTGTTTGGCAGGCAATTTGCTTGTGGCAAAAGGAGCAGCTCATTCGTAATATCGGGTAAAATCTCCGGCGAAATATATTTGAAGAACTGCTTGCAAAAGAGCTTGCCGATTGAGAGATACACTAGGCTTTAGTAAAAAGTGAGATGAAGTTAACAAAAAAAATTGATTAAAAATCTTCAAGACTTTAAAAGAAAGTGGTCTTCAGCAGCTGTAAGGATGTCGGACACTACCATAAAAACGCTAATGGACTGGGTTTCTCAAAAATTAAAACTTTTTATTAAAAAACAATAATTATAATAAATATTTAAATGCTTTTATTTCGTGTTTTGAATTTCGAGGAAAAATACAATTGACTTATGAATCTCAAATATGAAATAAATAAGGGAGAGAGCCCAAAGATGGGCATTGAGTATAAAACTTTTGCATAAGGTGACTGTATCTCCTGCTTTATGCCATTGTTGCCGTTTATTTAGATGCAGTTTTTTATGCATACTCGAAGATAAAAAACCGAGTTGTTTTTATGTTGCACACATACGAATACGTGAATTTTTTTTCGAAAAGTTTTTCAAAATTTTTTAGTTTAGTCAGTGAAGTATATTTTTTCATTTGCTGTTGAAAATAAAAACTAAATATAGCAATGAGGCATGCGTCGAAACGTTTTTTATCCCAATTAAATATTTCTACATCTAATAATGTCGTCAATGTCGTTGGTGTGGCGATAGCTGCTAGAACATACGCAATACTAAGGATAAGTTTGAATAGACATATCAAAAAAAAAAAAATTGAAAAAGATAAAAATGTTGATCTTGCCAACATTGAAGATGACAAGTTGTCCAACTACTGCGGCGTAAATGTTCTTACTCTGCCGAAAGTTTTTCGTATTGACTTGCTCTTTGCGGCAAGTGAAGAATTTAGTTCTGAGCCTTCCACTTCTGCTTCTATTGCTACAGCTACTTCAAGCTCGTCTGATTTATTTATACTAATCTGGCCGTGGCAAAAAAGGAAACCCACTCCTAAAACCAACATGGGTCGAAATCCTATGAAAAAAGCAAGCACTTCACCAGAGTATATTGCAGATTTGAAAAGTAAAAAAAAAACACACTGAATAAAAAAACAAAAAAAGCAACCAAAGCCTTGAAGATTTCTGTATCATCTATCTAAAAACCATGCCAGCAAAGCCCACCAAATCCAATATGATTGCTTGCCATGAGTGAGCCAAAATTAGCGGTCCCTGGACTGTGACTCAGATGATTCTGCCTAAAATTTATATGCTTTTTTCTCTGAATAAATACAATAAAAAAAATAGAAAATTGGTTACAAAATTGTTTTTTTTCTTATGTTTCAGTGAATTTTAAAGTGACGTCCATCTCGAATCCACTTTTTTGAAAATCGAAATTTTTAACAATTTTGAAACATACTTAAAAAAAATTGTTTGGGGCTAAATAAAAATTTATCTCTATATGCAAAAGATATCCAACCTATTGTACTTTCATACAGTATATAGCACTTTAAGATATCTTATTCAGTTTTTCTTCTAGAGCATTATCTCAATACTATGTCCATATTGGGGCCTCTCCCCTACTTTTATTTTTTTCTCTATTGTTGTTCCGCATTTGGTTTCTGCTTCTCTCGAGTTGGCTCTTACGGTTCCTTTTAAATATAAGAGAAAGAGAGTATCATAGAGTACGTGAGCAGACATTGAGAGAACCGACATCGTGATCAAACTTTTTTTGTATGAATAATTTTTTGCATGGGAATTGGGCAGAGACGTCGGCTCTCTCAAACTCATTTCAAATTTGAGAATGATTGACTTGGAAAGGGATTTACTGTTATTATTAGTAGTGTTGTTTTTGCAAGAAACTCTTTTAGTGCCAACCAATACATACATAAACATGAGATAAAGAGAGAGAGAGAGTGCTGTTCGTGTTGTTGTTGCAAGTGTCGACTTTGTTTGTTTACTCGCTCTTTTGTTTATTGCATATCGTCATCATTACTGTGAAAGGCCCTAACTGACATTTTTGTTTTTTTTTATATATATATGAGAAGCAAAACACTTTCTGAAATGCTAAAACATATCGCTCATTTACTAAAAGACGGTCATAACTCAAAAAACGCGTTTAAAGTTTTCAATTGACTCCCACTTTGCAGAAAAAAGAAGAAATCTTATAATTCTCACGCGTAGAGTATACAAGATGTTAATATGAAATATTTACACAAAATGAAGCGTGACATAATGAATAATTCTGCCATCTGAATTATGACACTCTTTTAGTAAATGAGCGATATAGTTCTAAACATTTCTTAAATGTAGTTTAATTACAAAGGCACCAACAAATTTAATTCTGAAATAAAATTTTAAGATTTTTTATTATTAAAAAAATTATGGAGCAAAACTTCTACAGTAAAAAAAATCGCCTTTTTAAATATTGATGTTTCTGTCATTTCACTCCTCATCACTTTATGCGTTACATCAATTTCAACACATAAAAGTTTCACTTTAAAAATTTCAAAATTAAATTTAATAAAATTCTTTAGAAAACATTTTTTTTTTTTTTTTTGCCATTGAGATAAATTCTGGAATACCTTAACCAATACAATGAAAATGGGAATATAAATCCCTCATCCCCTTCTCCTATTTTGATATAAAATACATAGACTACCACTCAAAGAGAAGTTCACACTTTCATTTGTCGTCACGTACACTCAATAATAAACTTCACGAACAAATTTGCATTCTTCGATATACAAGAAAGTGACAATAGCAACGGGTGGCGACAAAGGCAACGCGGCAACAGCTTCTCTTCTCTCGCAAGCCATCCCCTCTCTCTTTTAGGTGCAAACAAACAAACAAACCAATGGCAATGCCTTGCGGGGGAAGTGTATAGAATTTCACACATAGCGGAATACAATAAAAAATAAAAGTAACTAGTCGACAAAAAAGAAACGGAAGTGTACTGCAACATACAACGTCCATTTCCTGTTCATGTTTATAGTTTGAAGGTTTTTTGCATTTTTTTTTTCTGTATTTTACTTTACTTTGTTCGATTTTCCATTCTCTCTTTTTACTTGTGGCATTCAATATCGATGTGCAATGTGATTCCATTCGTTTCATTCAGCTCGATTTGCTTAATTTTAGCTTTGGTTGGGATTTACAATTTTTCTTTTTTTTTTCTTTCTTTTCATAAAGGACATTTTTTTGTTTTTTTTTTTTTTTTGTTGGTACCACAATTGAAATTTTGTATTAAAAATTCTGTTAACTCAAACTAGAAATAGAAGTAAAATTTTTGTATAAAGTAAAAGTTTGTAGAAATTATTGAACGAACATGCTGCAAATTTAATTGCTTGTTTGGCACAAGTAGTTGACATTTTTGTGTGGGCTTTTATTTATCATTAAGTATATAAGGAGTGAGATCGAAAATATCTTAACATATATAAAACTCAATAATTTTTAAACGGTTGATCTTAGAATTCTGATTTTTTTTATTTAATTGATAATATTTTACAAATTACAGAAAAATATAACTTTTATAGTTCTAACCACTATTTATGAACTCGTGGACCTTTTTTGGTAAGCCTTCCATTAGAGATTTGATAGTTGTTTCAGTTGACATTTTTTTGGAACAGTTTGCCCATCTCCTTTTAAAATCTTCGATATTTTCGGACACCTTTTTTGTGCTCTTTAAGTTTCTTTTCACAAGAGTCCAATATCTCTCCACTGGTCTTAGCTCCGAACAATTTGGCGGATTGGCCTCTCTTGGTACAAAAACTATATTATTACTTTGGCACCACTCCAGAGCTTTCTTGCCGTAGTGCCATGATGCCAAATCGGGCCAAAAATATGTGAACACATTGTGCTCTCTTATGAAAGGAAGAAGTCTTTTTTTCAAACATTCTTTGATGTATATTTCGGTATTTATAGAGCCCACTGTAACAAATGACTTGCTTCTTTTGCCGTTGCCGCAACTGCATATAGCTTGCCATTCGAGGAATTTTTTAGGAAATTTTGTCTGCTTTTGGATTCTAAATTGTTCTTCGACATTTCCTCGAGCATCAGCAACATAAAAATTTTGACACGGAAGCTGCGTAAAATCTGCCAGTACATAAGTTTCGTCTTCCATTATACAACATGAATATTTTTGAATGAAATTCGATTTTAGTTTCCGAGCCCTAAATTTTTTGCAGCATTCCTGTCTGGAACTTTTTGGACTTTGTACTTTGTATGTTTTCAAACCTGCATTGGCTTTAACTTTTCGCACCAAATAGTCAGAGCACTGGGCTAACCGGGCAGCTTTTCTATCAGATATGCTTGGAGATCTTTTCAATATGCTTTCTATTTTCTTGGCTTTCCCAATATCATGTGGTCCTATTTTTCTTCCCGAACCAGGTTTCCTACCGATGGTCAAATTCTCCTGAAACTGTTTAATAACATTGAAAATAGTTTGACGGCAGACCTTCAATTCTTTGGCCAATTTTTTGTAGGACCAATTTGGATTTTTTTGAAAATTTTTAATAATTTTAAGACGTACTTTTTTTCTTCACTCATTTTGATCAAACTCACAATAAATCAACATGTTTGTCATTAAAAATAACAACTGACATATTTTTCAAACATAACTAGATCAAAGAAATTTTTAAATTTTGCACCCAAAAAAAAATTATTAGGTAAAACGTGTGTTAAGATTTTTTCAATCTCACTCCTTAACTGTATATGTCTAATTTTATTTAAGAGGTTGGATATTTTGATAACGAATTGCGCGCGAGAGAGAGAAAGAGAGGCGCTTACGCTCACCCAGTGTAAGAAAAATGATTGTGATTGCTCAGTTGAAAGCAAAGCGTGGAATATTTTCTCTCTCTCTTTCTCTTTGAGTATAATTACGAATAACTGTGATTGCTCAGTTGACAACAAAGCATGGAATATTTTCCCTCTCTTACTTTAACTCTCTTTGAGTGTAATTACGAATGTCTGTGATTGGTCGGTTGAGAGCAAAGTAATTACGAATGACTTTGATTGGTTAGTTGAGAACTAAGCTTGGAATATTCTTTCTATTTGAGTATACTTAAAATTACCAGCTCTTTAGAAAAGAAATTCTGTTAGCCAAGATTTTTGGAGAGAGAATTATTTTCATATATTTTATATTTTGTAAAATTATTATTTGTAAATATTTATCTAAAATAAGTCTTAAAAATCGTCTTCCTTTTTCTATCTTCCAGGCATTTTATTGATAAATAATTGCATTGTTACATGACACGTACAAAGGTAAGTCAGAAATATACATTTAATTTCTTTTTTTACTAGATTATTTTAACTTGAAAAATCTGCCTAAGTCATTGACTCTTTCGTATAACTTAATGATAAACCAATTAAAAATTAACACAAACAGAATACTAAATAAATCTCAAATAAAAGGATTTTTTTTCTATTTAAATCAAATGCTATTTATATAAACTACATACACATGCATTTCATATAATTTTCTACTTAAAATGATAAATGCAAATAAATTTAACATTCAATCTCAAAAGCTATTCAGCCTGCAGGCTGGCAAGCCCAGGCAGTTCACAGGAAAAAACGTTGTTGTTTATTTCATTAAAGTTATTTTGGTCATTAATTTAATTTAGTTATATAAGTACATTTAAATATTTACAAAGCTTTGCATTTATGTACATAAATAAACTCTCATTTGAAAGCAAAGCAATTTCAATTTTAATTTACGTTTTACATAAAATGATAATAAATAAAATATAACTGGTTTATGTACCTACATAAACATATCAAAAACTGATTAAATTAAATTAATTTTCTGTGAATTTGTTTGCAATTCACTATGATTGAGATTATGTTTGAATATCAAACTAAATAAATTTATTTGATTATAACTAATGTGTGAGCGTATAGTAATCAGAAACTGCCAAAGGATCGAAAGGCAGGCCTAAGGTAAATTTATCAGACATAAAAGTATTTATTAAATATTTTGAAAAAAAACACAACAATTTCAAGAATGATCAGTGTTTATGGGTTTAAATGAAATCCTTGGTGTTCATGAATATGTAAATGTACAAAAAGCCTTTAGGGTTCAAATACGAATCCAAATGGTTTTTTGAATATTTATTTGTTAAAAAAAAAATCAAGAACTATCAGTTTATGAGTGTTCAAATACAAACTCTGATGATCATGAACAGGGTCGTAGCCAGGATTTTTTCGGGGGGGGGGGGGGGGGGGGAGGACGAGGTGGGGGGGAGAGGGTTTCATTCGAAGAAAATTGACATTGACTTGCCATTACTGATGATGAGCCCGACCTCAAAACAATTACCGAAAATACTAAAAATAGTCAGAGGCTCATTTTCTGAGGCTGATTATCAATGGGAATTCGTGCCATGATAAGGAATCCGGATGAGGTTGGCTTATATTCCCGAAATTCGTGCAGTTACTGCATTGAACGAGGTCTTCCGAGTCGGGGTGCTCTGAGCAATAATGGGTTAAAAAATTAATTACATTTTAAGATTGTTTCCTAGAACTTTGGAGCTGATCCACTACTACTGCCCTACATGAGCTTCGCGAATAAAATGGTTCCTAGTGTTTGTGAATGAATTTTTTATACTGAACACGAATCTGAGGTCAAAAATTTCCCATCACGCTACGTTTTAGAAAAAATGGGATCTAAAACCCTAAAATAGAATTTTTGGCAATTTTTAAAAATTGGAGAGCTGAACACTGGCGTGCTACAAACATCGAAATCCAAAAATTATAAGCTGAATCATGCCCTTCTAAATGAGCCCTAAACCCGAAACTGTAAATCAAAAACAGTTATTGACCTAGAAAAACTATAAATGCAGAATTGCTCAGCATCACCTTCAATTTTTGTATCCAAAGTCAAACCTCATGTCAAATAAAACAAATCGGATCTGGTCGCATAGTGTAACTAAGATTTCAAGCTTATTTTTTTATATTTGACTCTTTAGAAAGAAACCGATGGAAGTAAAAAATATTTAAAAACTGTTCAATAGATTTTATTTTAACTTTTTTTTCATCCACTGGCAATTAATATCAAAAAATAGAAGAAAGTTTCCAAATTTCGGGAGGGGGGGGGGGGGTGGGAGGAGGGGGTCAGAACCCCCAAAATCTCCCCCCTAAATACGGCCTTGGTCATGAACGTGTACTTGTGCAAAAACATAAAGAATACTCATTTCATGACTGTTCAAATACGAATCCTTATATTTTTGAAAAGACCAGGAAAGTTCAGTGCATTTGTGTTGTAACAAACCGTTTCCCAGTCTTTAACTGGGGTAGTCTCAGCGGCCTCTACAGGTTCTTCGTCTTACTAAATTTGTAATTTGCAGGGGACCCTCACTTTTAATTAGACACACATTTTTAATCCAAAAACAATTTTTAATGCAGTTAAAATTTTACATTCACAATTCTTATAATAATTTCAGTTTCATATTAATTTTATCACGAAGTGGCTGTTCACACGGGCGCAAGCATGAACGCCTGTCAGAAAGGGAGAGGTAGAAAAAATAGGTATTTCGAAAAAGACAGCGAGTTTTTACCTTTTTCTACATCTCTCTTTCAGAGAGAGGCGTTTATGCTTGCGCTCGTGTGAACAACCACTAATATTTCTGCTGTACTGCTGCTGTACGTAGGCTGGCTTGTTGTCAACGAATATGACAGATGGCGCTACTGTGCATAGACTGGCGTTTAGTAAATGAATAGTGCTAGATTGCGCTGCTGTACTTAGACTTTCTTTTTTTTGAGGAGGAAAGCAAAGAAAGCCTCAGTCACCAAAACCACCTCACAGGACCGAACGGTGGAACCCTCCTGGGACACTTACTGGTACTACCTCAGCGGGCCATTAAAGCTCAAGCGTCAGTTAACTGTCATTGAGTCAAATTTTCTTTCTGTTTCAATCTCGCCCTCGGGATTGCTCGACGAGGTGGCCTTACTGTACTGCATGTTAGCTAGTAGTGCTTAGACTGGCGTGTTGTAAACGAATATGCCAGATTGTGCTGCTGTAGTCCTGCTGACGTATAGACGGGTCTATTTTACAATACAATGCGTTGTCGCGTGTCGGCCGTAGGGTCCTGTCCGATTAGGGTAGCCAGATTTTCGAACCGCGAAATCAGTACATTAGACGTTGGAAATCAGTGAAAATCAGTACAGTTTTTAATGCTTTTATTACCTAGTAATTTCAATGTAATAAAGTGATATAAACGTCCTGAAACTTTTTCTCCGATTTTGTGTATTTCTTTTACATTTTTTTCTTCGGTAGGAGACAATGTTGATTACCTATCAGTTTCCATATTAAGAGAATTTTGAGAGTTGAGGACAATAATCAAATTCAATTAATAACAAATTCTTGCACTCATTTAAGAACTAACGTTAACCAACTTTTCTTTAAGCAAATTGCTTTTCTCCTCTCGATAGCAGCAATGCGTATGTATTTTATTTCATGAATAATCAGAAAAAGAAACAAACAGGGTGAGACTGTGCAAGATTTTAAGACCATTAAGGTGAATCACAAAAATTCTTAAGATATTAATTTGGAAAAATCAGAACAAAATCAGTAAAAAAAGCAAAAATCCGTACATTTTCGTACTGATTTCAAGATTTAAAAAAAATCAGTATTTTAAAAAATAATCAGGACATGTACTGATCAAATCAGTACGTCTGGCTTCCCTATGTCCGATGGACCAAGTCGGTTTGTTATTCCTGTGACGGTCAGCGGCAAGCCGCTCACATCTTTTCTGGTTACAAGGCCTGGAGTTTTCCCTTCTGCCCTAATTTCATTCGTCTTGTTAAGTCTCCCTATCTCCTAAATCTCTCCTAACCTCACTATTTTATGTGTTCCTTAGGCTGTGGTTATACTCGGCGAGCACCATGAAATTATTGTTGCATCGAACACAAAGAGAGAGTCTTTACTCACTCTCACCCTGAACACGATATGCTCGGTATATTGTACACCGAGCACGTCGAGTATTCAGGGTGGCAATGAGTTATTTTACAAAACCGTTACATTACATATAAAATAGTATTAAACAAACGAGTATATTTTGACAAAAAACAACTCTGCAACGAGCCGAATGTAACCACCTCGACGACGACCTCGATAGTCTAGTGGATAGTGCTCTAGACTTTCATCCAGAAGGTTGCGGGCTCGATTCCCGTCTTGGTCTGGTGGTTAATTCTCATAAACTTCTTATATTCACTATCGATATGAAGTGGATGAGAATTATAAGAATGTGTACAAGTACACACCTTGGTTGGTAATGGCAAAACCACCGAGCTGATAAAAAATTGCCACATAGCCAATCTGAAGCCGTTCGGAATCGGCGTTAAACTATAGGTCCTACCATCGCCACTGTGGTCTAGTGGTAGAGTGCCAGACTCTTGTTTCTGGAGACCCGAGTTCGATTTTCGGCTTGGTTATGTTTCTTATCTATCTTTCTTTCTCTCTTCCTTACTTTCTTTCTTTCTTGAGGCTTTGGTACAATAGATCTTATAGGTCGCAGTGCCTGACTTTCGAGTCGTTTTTCCTTCAAATAATAATAATAATAACCACCTCGATCGAGCACGGGTGAAAATGTTTTGTGTTCGTCGAACACCGAGCACCAATATAACAAGGCGCTTAATTGTTTTACCGCACTAATTGTACGAGTAGTTACCAGTTTCACGTCTGGTTCTGGAGCTAGCTGCCAGTCAAAGAAAAGAAGATCGTTGCTGTGTTCCTCTTTTTATTATCCCACAGCAAGCTTTTTCCTTCTATTCCAGTGTGCAGATTGCCGCCACTGGAAAGTATAGAGTTGTTGTTTGTTGCCTCTGCAAACGGTATCTTTGCGGACGCGATTGTCTGTATACACGTTTCTGTGTTATAGCCACGGTTGCCACTTTGGTCCTTTTGGACCAAAAGTGGTCCTTTTAATTTCGTTTGGTCCGCTGGTCCTTTTTTTTAGGAATTGGTCCTTTTTCAAAAATATTAAGTAATTAACTTTCATATGTAATGTATGAGTCACTCTGTGACTAAAAAAATGTAATGTTAAAAAAATCAGTGGAAGAAAGTTGTAGTAATGAAATGTTATATTAAGCAAACTAGTGTCTTTATTCAATGCAGTAAAATTATTTGGAATTTTTCAGAACACACTTGATGAGAATTTTTTTAAAAATCACTTTTTTGACCCAAATTTTGTTTATTTGAATTAGGGAGAGCAGGCCCTTCCCGAAAAACGGATTTTTGGCATTAAAATGTATTTAATAAATAGTAAAATAACAAATAAAAGAAACTAAATGGATACATGACGCACTAAATTCGGTGGCCATTTTGGTCCTTTTTCGCGCGAATTTTTTACTTTTTTTAAGTATGATTTGAATACAAATACCTTGACCTTTTAATTTGGGCGACACAAGTGCAATTTATGCATGATGTATTCATTTTTAGTCATATCTTTTTTTAGTTATTTGTACTATTTTTTGAAAAAATGTTAGCGACAAGAACCCGAACCGGGAAAGGGCGGCACGCCCCAATTCATATTAACAAAATTTGAGTCAAAAAGTGATTTTTAATCCCAATCAGAAGTGTTATCTGAACATTTACCAATAATTTGAAAACAATAAAATAACTTTTTTTCAATACGCCTGCCTAATTGAATCCGCCTTGCTGGCAATGGCTTCATCAGTAAGTCTGCCATCATGTTTTCGGTCGGACAGTAAGTGCAACTTTTTATCTACTTAGTCCTTTTGAAAACAAAATCGCGCGTCTTTGTGCTTTTATTGGCCAGAAACCGGAAAACTTCTCTCCTTCAATCGGTCTCAAGCAACTTTGTCTTCGTACAACTTTGGTACGCTCATTTGTTGATTAAATCCACTCAAAATTCGCCGAAGTCACACCAAGTCTTTGCATGCTTCTGATAAAGATGTAAACACAGACCCGGTCGATGTAAGAGCATCTAAGTTGCTGACGAAATCTACTTTGGTTTCGATACTACTGAGTAGTAAAGATTTAGCAACGCCATTCTGTTGAGGAGTATATGGCACTGCTTTTTGGTTTTGAATACCGTTTTTTTCTAAATTTTTTCTTTGATATCTGATTTCAAAAATGACTTTACATTTGTATTCATCTTTAAAAGAATATACTTTCTGCCTCGTTATTTTTTGATTTGTCGATATACTTGATTTATTTCCAGTCCCAAAAATGTTCTTTGTATCTGAATTGCTAACCATTTTTTTGTTGTTGTTTTTGATATTGTTTAATGTGATATATGTTTTTAATATATAACAATCTCTTAAAATATTATAAGTAGTTTTTACATTTTATACACTTTTTAATACATATATGCTATATGAATTTGTAAGCACTTCTTTTTTTGTTTTTTCTGCTAATATATAATGTGATATACTTATGTTTGTACTATATAATAATCACTTAAAATATTATAAGTAATTTTAATATACCTTTCATTACATATGTGCTGTATGAATTTCTGAGCACTTTTTTTTGTTTTTTTGTTTTAGTTTGATGTGATATATGAATGTATTCTCTAGCAATCGCTAAAAAAATATTATAAAATTGTTATACACATTTTATAATGTGCTATATTTACTTGTTAAATAAACAAAATAATTTAAAAAAAATTTGGTCCATTTTGGTCCTTTTTGCTTTTGTTTTTGGCCCCAAAAAAAGTTTTGATGTGGCAACCGTGGTTATAGCACATTAGTTGAAGCACTTTAGTGGCGTGATTTTGCGGTCGTTTTTTCCTTTCATTTATGCTAGTTTTTTCTTCACTCTTGTGGTGGCTGGTTGTTGCTATGTGTGTTTCGTCGATGTTGTTTCTTTCGCGCGCTTTATTTGTTCCGACCTTGAGCCGATCTTCTTCTCGCAGCGTACGCTGGAACAGGCGTGTTTACGCGGCACTAAGGTGCTATAATGCGGACATAATTTATTGCCAAATTTAGCTCGTCACAGTGTTCAAATACGAACGCTCGCTGATGAAATGTATGCACGTGGGAAAACGTTAAGAATGTGCAGTTTGTGAGTGTTCACTTGAATACGGATCCTGTTATTTTTAAACATGCGGCAAAATATTAAGAATATTTTTTAAATGAGTGTTCAAATACAAACCTTAATGTTCATGAAATCCGAGAAAATATGCACTCTTGTTATTCAGAATAAAAAAAATTTCCACATACACCGCTGAATCAGTCGACTTTCTAATGCCTTCGCATATAAATTCCATAAATAACAAAAAATATTCACAAATATAAAAAACACATGAGTGCATAAGTATTTTTAGATTTCATTAATATTAAAACAAAATCCAATTTCATATGCTTGAAAGTTGAAAAATATATATATCATGATGAGCCGCATATGATATTCACTTTGTCTATAGTTCACGCAGCTTTTTTTTTTTTTTTTTTTGTTGGCTTAAATAATTTTGAGTTATCATCATCTCAAATGTAAGGAAAATGAAATTTCATATTATGTACACACTAAGGCGACACATGCATACAAACATATATGTACATACATACATATGTATACTTATGTATGTGTAAGTGTGTTAAATAAATGATGATATAAGAGACTACAGTAAATCTTGGCTTGAAGCAAATAAGAAAAAATGAAAAAAAGAAAAATTCAAGCAAAAGCATAAGCGAAAAAAGAAATCCTTCATACATAAGTGAACTCAAATTTTTTCCATTCGCACACAATCATCTCTCGCGCACATACTAAATTTTTCTTTTACGCTTGGCAACGCCCTTTGATGTGTGTGTATGTCTATATTCATACATATAGATGTATGTGTGTGTGTGTGTGTGTGTGTCTTATCACTACATGTTGCTGCTCTGGTTGCTGTTGCTGTTATTATTATTATTGCTGCTGCTGCTGCTGCTTCTGGCATATTTTACTTAACATCTGTCAATTTTTCTTCCTTCGTCTTTCATATTCCATTTTAGTTGTTTATGATATAGTCGTGCCGCAAATCAGCAAAGAGAATAAAGCCACAGCAAAATTAAAAATACCGGAAAAGGAAATAAGCAATGATAGAGCGTGTGTTGCGCGTAGAAGTAGACGAAGAGTGAAGTCAAAAACTATACCAAAACGTGATTGATTATGACTATTTTCTTCTAATCCCATAGAAATATTATACAGTGAACATTCGCTCACAGCGAATGATGTGTGGAGGGAGAAAACAAGGGCAACAAGTTATTCAGCAAATATTGAGCTCAGCAAAAAAAAGAAAAATTAAATATAAATTTTTGGTAAATAATCACGTGCTCGTGCCTGCAAGGAATTTAACGAACACCCACACAGCAGATTAAACTGGGTACATAGGCATTGCTACTTTTCATAGCTCTCAGTAGAAAAAAATAAGGAAAACAACTCTTCATTTAAGGTTGATAACACTGTTCTACAAATGGAAACTTTTGAAAACGAGCAGAGATGGGACAAATGCACTTAGGGTAATTGGGGGTCGCTGAGTCCAAATTCTTGGTTCATTTTGCTCTGCTACGTCACAATTTAAAAAATAAAAAAAAAAATAAAAAATAAAAATGCAGCCATCATTGCTTTAACCCATTAAGAACGAGCGGGAACCAAAGTAGATAGATCAAGAAATCAACTTGAGAAAAAAATTGTTTTTGTACTTGTCTCAGGAATGGCTCAGCGACAAGGTGCCATATGGCACCGCTAGGCATTGCTGGGTTAAGCTTATAACGAGATAAAAGCGAACGATGATAACGAGGATGAAAAAAATTACGAAAAATTAAATTAATTTAAAAAAAAAACATCGAAAATTTTTTTTTGTAAAAATGACGGTTTTGATAAAAAAAAATATGAACTGCATTTTTTTCAAGTTTTTTTTAAAAATTTTTAAAGTTAAAAAATAAAAAACATCGAAACAAATTTTTTGGTAAAAATAGATGTTTTGATGAAAAAAATATGAGCTTCATTTTTATTTTTTGTTTTCAAAATTTTTAAAAATTCTTAAAAATAAAAAATATCGCAAAATTTTTTTTTGTAAAAATTTATGTTTTGATGAAAAAAAATATGAACTGCACTTTTTTCAATTTTTTTTTTAAATTTTTGTAGGTGAAAAATAAAAAAAATCGAAAAATATTTTTTTTTTAAAATGGATGTTTTGATGAAAAAAAATATGAACTGCACTTTTTTCAATTTTTTTTTTAAATATTTTTGGGTAAAAAAAATCGAAAAATTTTTTTTGGTAAAAATGGATGTTTTGATGAAAAAAAATATGAACTGCACTTTTTTCAATTTTTTTTTTTAATTTTTATAGGTAAAAAATAAAAAAAATCTAAAAAATTTTTTTTGGTAAAAATGGATGTTTTGATGAAAAAAATATGAACTGCATTTTTATTTTTTGTTTTCAAGATTTTTTAAAAATTTTTAAAGTTACAAAATAAAAAATATCGAACAATTTTTTTTTTGTAAAAATGGATGTTTTGATGAAAACAAATATGAACTGCACTTTTTTCAATTTTGTTTTTTAAATTTTTATAGGTAAAAAATAAAAAAAAATCGAAAAATTTTTTTTTGTAAAAATGGATGTTTTGATGAAAAAAAATATGAACTGCACTTTTTTTTTTAAATATTTATGGGTAAAAAAATCGAAAAAGTTTTGATGAAAAAAATATGAAATATTTTAATTTTTTTTTTTAAATTTTTATAAGTAAAAAATAAAAAAAATCGAAAAGTTTTTTTTGGTAAAAATGGATGTTTTGATGAAAAAAAATATGAACTGCATTTTTATTTTTTCTTTTTCAATTTTAAAAATTTTGATGTCATTAACAAAAGATTGAGACGTAGCAGTTCGAATCGAGCCACCGATTCGAACTCAGCGACCCCCCCATTACCCTAAGTACACTTGTCCCGTCTCTGCTCAGTTTTGTCTGTTGAACAGTGTAATAAGACACAGAACAGTAATAAATTTTAAATGGCAAATAAATAACTTTTTCAGGGTTATTCGGGTCTCCAATTTCTACTTCAAAATCAGATTTCCTTTATATTTTTTTTTTTTTTTTTTTTTGCAATTAATATTTAAATAATTTTTGCTATAAAACTGCCCCTTTTATATCGTTTGTTCAGAATCAAAAGATTATTTGGAGAAACAAGAGAATTTCCTCTCGTTCCCTTCCGCAACTTCTAGATCCACTAGTGAAGGGATCTGCCCGTAGTCGTCTATGCTGGCAAGAAAAAAGTGCTAGGTAAGCAGTACAAATAATAAACGATCGCATAAGTGTGTGTGTGTACAAAACAAATATGTATAAGAGGAGAGTAAGTAAATTTGCAAGAAAGAGAGAAAGAGTGAGAGATAAAGAGCGCCCACAGTTATAATGAAACAATAACAAATACAGTGCGAACTAAAGCACTGTTGTCTGCTAAAGCTCTCTTCTTTACACTCTCGAAGCAAAGCCTGCTCTCTCACACCAGCTCTTTTCGTCTCTCACTATTAGAGAAATACACTTTGTTCAATCCGTATGGGTTCAAATGAACATCCTACGTATTAAAATAAAAAGTGCCTGGCTTCCCTAGCAACTTATAATTACAAAACAACTAGCTACATAATATTTTTATTTTTCAAAACAACTTTTAATTCCGAATCAAACTAGAAACAACAACAAAAAAAATACATAACTAATCAAGAGAAAAAGAAGAATTCTTCGATAAACCACTTAAAAAGTTTATAATTAGTAGTGAAAAAAAAAGTCAATTAAAAATTTGTACGCAATTACAAATAAAAACTCATGCGAGCAAACAAACAAAACTAAAAACAAAGAAGCTTTACAATGCAGTAGCATAGCAATAACAAAAAAAAACTTTTATTTCAGCAAAGTTTTTACGCTAGACTAAGGGCCCACACAAAAACACACACATGCAACGGTAAGTAGTAAACCTACACCTACATACATAACTATGTAGTATATGTTTTATATATGAATAGAAAAGTGCAGAATAGAAGGAAAGTAAGGAAGTAACGATGAGGAAGTAATAGTAACATCAGCAACAGTAGCAACATCATCACACAGATTAAGAATTCTATTCAGCGCGCTGATGCGCTTAGCGTCCATCAATAATTATAATTCCACTCATACATAAAAAATGAGCTATGAGCAAAACAAAACCAAACCATGTCATATTAGAATAGCGGAGAGCAAGAGCAGAGCAGAGCAGACCACCAACCAAGAAAGCAACCGCCAAGCTGCCTTCATTATTCTAAAGAGCAGATACACACACACACACACACAGACAAACACATGCTTGCTCATGCATCAATGTATAGCTGCAGGAGTAATCTAACTCGACCACAACTGCCAGCAATAAAAATGTGGTCGATATTTGACCGAAAGAGAATTCTTTGCATGGATGGATGAATGGATGATGTCCTGCAAAGTAGGGGACAAAGTAAGGACAAAGTGAGTAGAAAATGAGGAATATAGTGAAGGAAAAATGGAGAAATAAAAAACACATAATCTAGGGACAAAGTGTGCATAAAAGGGAAACAAAAGAGGCGTCGGATCAACGTGTCTGTCTATTGCAGAAATATCAACAACATCATTTTCGTCGTCGTTGGAAACATTTTTGTAATAAGATAAAAATAAACGAGCAGCAAAACGAACTCAGAAAAAGAAAGAGAAAGAAAGAGAAATGGTCAAATGAACGAAGAAGCAGAAACTTATATATATTATTTTTAATCAATTAAGACTGTCAGAAACTATGACGGCGAACAAAGTGTTACGCGTCAAAACTTAAATGATGATGCACGTACGTGATGTCTTAAATTTATAAAATACACACATACACACATACCTTCATACATATTAATTTATATATTGTACACATGTATGCACGTGTATGAGTATATGTACGTGTTTGAATGTGTGTGTGTGTGTGTGTGCGGATTTATCTACAACGTGCAATGCCTTTCATTGAAATATCCTTATTATCTGCTCTCGCCATTGATGCTGCTATTGCTGCTGATGGCTCTAATGATGCAGTAACAGCGGCAAGCAGTCGCTAAAAAAAAAAGCCGACAGCAAAAAATATATGACTAAAACAACAAGAACAGCAACAGCATATAGCAATAAAGAACATCAACTACATACACAAGCACCGGTGGCAGCAACAGCATGGCGACCGGATGTAAGGCTATCCGGTTACATTATGAAACTGCCGCTAACATATATATCTCACACACACACACACACACATGCATCTATTTGAACATAGTTATAGCAACTCATTTTGAGTCTATTCCAAGCTGGGCATTTGTGTCATTTATATACAAAGGGAGAAAAGCGTTACTATCTACTAAGCATATGTGGATATGTATATGGTATGTATAGATGAGTGAATGAGTATGTATTTGTGTGTTTTTGCTTTTAAGTCTGTGTATCATTTGCTCCTTTCATTGTATGTATTTAATGCATGAACATAAAAAAAAAAAAAATGAAGCTAAAAGTGAAGCAAAATAAATTCACATCACACGTTGTGGCCATAATTCATATGTTGCTGCATAACTACAGCCGAACATTAATAACAGTGGCGTGACTCAGAAAAAGAAAACCTAAAAACTATCATGAAAACCCATGAAATTTACAACAACAAAAAAAAAAATTTGAAGAATTACTATAAATCTGATTAAAATGCATATGAGGAAAAATATTTTTTCAATATGAAGCGAATGTAAAGATCTCATAACCCTTTCAGAGCCAACCAGCACACTTGTGTGGGTTGAGACTGACAAGAGTTACAGTCATTAGCGTTTTATTCAAACAAAAAAAACAGTGAAATCTGTTGTTGTTGTTATGATGAATAATGCAAATCGAATAACTTAAGTTTTTTTTTTTTATTTTTTTATTTGGGATTGAAAGGGATAATGGCTAGGTTTGCCCACTCATGGAATACTTTCCCATCGTTGTCCGTTATAACTCAACCCAAAGACATAATTAAGTTATCTACAAAATAATAGTGTCATAGGGGTGTCATTGGCTTTAATTCGCTTAACCTTTTAGGGACCGTAAGGAAACCAAAAAAGATTGCGATTTTTATTCTTTGACTATTGTATTGTAACTATTGTAACAATAAAAACTTCGGAAGGCTTAAACTTTCATGGGTCACCGGTGACCCTGTGGCCCTCAATGGGATTTTTTAATAAAATTTTTCTTTACATTTTTCTTAGATATTTCGTTAAAGACAGACATAGTCTTTTAGTATAAATTCTTCGCTTAACCCTTTTTTGACCCTGAAGAGACTAGAAACGATAGAGCAAAACCGAGTCCAGATTCGCATTCTTTGACTTCTATTTTGTTGTAAAAACGTTCTTAAAAAGTTTCCATTGAAGATCTTAGGGTCACCGGTGACCCATAGCAAAACTTATATTTTCAAAAAAGTAAACAAAATTGGAAATCATGTTTGAGTAAATAGTTTCATCCAAAACATATTAAAATTTTGACATATTTGGACAAATTTTGTAAAAATTGTGAGCGATTGAAAATAAGTAAAAAAAAATTCCAAACTTTTTTTTTATTAATTTTTAAATAAACTGAAAAAACGTATTTTGTGTCATCAGTGACTAATGGTTCCGAAAGGGTTAATCACGTTGACCCTAGCGCGTAGCTTAGATCAGAGAACAGTACGCCTTTCTAATCTAATATGAATTGTATTCATTTCTGTAAAACTATTCACTACAATTTTTTAATAATTATTCGGAACTAACTACCAGGTTTCAATCAGTAAAGAAAACGATAACAATCTTTGTTTCCCCTCAAACCCTTCCCTCTTTCCACCTTCAAAAATCTAGCTATGATTCAGGTACTCACTGCAAGTGATTTAATTTTTACATACTCATATATTGTTTATTTAACCGAGTGCTGGGAAAGTAGAAAAAAAATAAACTTGTTTTTTTTTTTTTGGTTTGTATGCAGCTGTAATAAAAGTGTGTGGAGAAAAAAGTTTATTGAAAATGAAATAAATGTTGAAAGGAGAAAAAAAAAATTTGTTTCTTCTTCATTAATACATTTTCTTGTATTGGGAGTATGAATGTATAAACTGGTATTTTTTTCATAATTTGAACATTTATTGTGAAAAAGTGACTATAAATTTATTCTTTAAAGTATTGTCCATCGTTAGCCACAACCTTTTCCCATCTTTCTGGTAGCATACGGATTCCGCGTCGAAAGAACTCCTCATCTTTTGAGGCTATCCACGAATAGACCCATTTTTTGAGTTCTTCGAAAGAACGGAAGTGTTGTTCAGCCAGGCCATGTGTCATCGATCGGAACGTTCGACTTCACTCGGCTTCAATTCGTACGGCACCCAATTTCCTTGCTTTTGAATCATTCCCAATGCTTTTAATCGTTTAGAAAAGGTTGATTGATCAACTCCTAAAGATTCTGCAAGTTCTTGTTGCCTTTGACATGAATCTTCTTCGAGTAATGCCTTCAATTCTTCATCTTCGAACTTTTTCGGGCCGCCTGAACGTTCCTTGTCTTCAACATAAAAATCACCACTTTTGAAACGGGCATACCACACCTGACACATTCTAACGTCTATAGCACAGTCAGGATAAGCTGCAGTGAGTAAACGATGTGCTTCAGTTGCGTTTTTCTTTAAATGAAAGAAACAAATTAAAACTTCCCGCAAATGTTGTTTTGTTGGCACGAAATTCGACATTTTCAGCTATAGTTAAACACTTTTGTAAATTTATGAAAATTATTTGACAGATCAATTCTTATAGTATTTTTGGCGCTTTTCGAGATAGAATAGCTGTCAATGTCAAAAAAAATGGCGCGTATGATAGATATGAAGTTAGTCACAATTACGAGTTTATTCATTCATATACAATATATGTACCCACCCCTCCCCAAGAAAGTACTACCGACTCAACTCCGCTGGTGGAGTTTTGGTTAAAGATTTGCTTTTATTTTTAACACTAGCAACACTTTATAATTATATATCTACTGATCAAAAGGTAGTGGAATTTTATTTTTAATTGACTATCTTCTATCTTTAATTGACTATCGGAGCTACCAGGTTAAAAATCTGTAGCATTGAGAGGTATAAGAAGTTAGTCTCAATTTTTAAGTTTAAACATCTCTATGCGAGGATACTAGAAATTCGACCTGCTAGAGTGAATTGAATTGAAAAATTATAAGGTGTGCCGTCTGATTAAATATCGTTACTCAGAGATCTATGCTTCGAACTAGCATCCAGTTACTATTCAAGATTACGAAGTTGGAGCAGACGCTCTTCGGTTTTGTTTTCTTTTTATATAAGCAAAACTTTAAAATTAAATATTGATTTATTTTTATTTGCATCAAGTTAACCGAAAATACTTAGTTTGCATGGACTGAAGACTATCGTAGTTAGGGCCTAGTTTCTATAGTTTATTTATAGAATTGATTTTTGTAAATAAATAATAATAATAATAATAATACTTGATTTGCATTAAACCAAATTCAATAAAATTTGCCCACATGTTGGCAATGTCGTATAGAAAATTCTCTCTTTCTCTCTCTCATTACTCTCCGTCTATTGGTATTGAGCAAAGGTGTTCTGTCTTCTAAAGTTTTACTGTGTTAACATTTTTTCCCGAGAGCACCAGAAAAATGGTGGAATTGAAGAGAGTAAGGTATGACGTCAGCAACAGCTGCCTTTACCTGTGTTGTATAAGATAATGTATATTCACCAAACAGCAACAAAACGAATAATAATGTTTTGTGCTCTTTTCCGCTCTCTCTCTTCTTTATACTCTATGCTCTCAAAATTCCTATACATATACAATATACATAATATCTCTCCCTAAGTTTCGCTCAATCATAGCATCATTTCTACATATCAAACAAGAGCACTGATAAATAGAACCCGTGAGTTCCTGAACTTATATTTAAATTCCGAATAATTAATATTTCTTTCCAATTATTATGCTTTATCTTATGTGTGCATATGAACAATTTACAAAAAAAAAAAAAATACCAAAAATTCAGCAATTGCAACCAACTTAATTACCCTCATTTGTGTGCATAATGCAAGCAGCAATAGCAAAACTAACTAACTTCACTCCTTTTTCGTTAACAACGAAAAGTTTAACTTCAAAGCATATCATTTTGCAATCAGTAATTCAATAAAAACGAACTTTAAATTTTTGTATTCCAAAAAAAAAATAGAAAGAAACAAAATTAAAAGAAAAATTGAGATGCCAAAGAAAGAGAGAAGAAAAAAAACGACGAAGCAAAATTTCAATCAGCAAAGAAAACGAAAATAATCTTCAATAAAAATGTTTTCCTTTAATAAAAATTCAATTTCCTTTGGCAACACATGTTTTTCTCCCTTGATGCTAGATAGATGCTCGATGCTTTTGCTATTACTACAACTTGCAATTTGGCCTCACGACCCGAGAATCTGCACACATACACACACACACACACACATATTCATAAGAAATGCCTTTCAATTTATTACACTGTTGCTTGTGTTACTGCTGCTGCTCCTGAGTGAATGTTGGCGTCGTTATCGTTGCCATCATCAGCATCATCATCATCATCATCGTAGTTGCTCGTAATAGTTGTAGCCCAATGCTTGAATACAACTCGCGCGCGTGGTTACTGATTGCAATGACGACGTTGTCGTTGTCGCTATCGTCGTTGTCGTCATCGTCGTTGACGATGAATGCGCTTTGGGTATATGTACCATTAGAATCACTCATGCGGAAACGGAAATGCAGTAAGCGTTTGAAGGACACGATTTGCACGATTTTTCTTTAGAATGTATGTGCAGCAGTAAATGCTATTGCAATTTAGATCAGCTTGCGAGCTCATTCATTTATTCGTCTCGTTCGATAGTCGTTCAGAAAAAAAAAAAACAGAAAAAAAGAAAAAGGGCAAGCTGAAAAAATTGAGGGTGACAAAAATGGTACTAAAAAATGTAAAAAAAAATTCTAGTAAAAAAGTATACAAAATGCAGGAAAAAAAATTAGTTTTTCATTTTTCAAATACACACATATATATATAGAGAGAGAGGGAGAGAGAGAGACAGACACGCATGCACGCATACGTACACACGCGATTACAACTGTACGCACTTGTGCACAGCACATCATGTTTCCCCGTAAATTTTTGTGTTAACTTCTCGTACTTTTGCGTCTAATGGAAGTTGGTGGTAAGACATTTGCCCTGACTGGTTATATAAGAAAAATGGCATCGAATAAAAAATGAAAGAAACAGCATCAACGCCATCAACATCATCACCATCATCAACGCCATTCCATTGCCATCATCAATGTCGTTATGTTGCTTGCTGTTACTGCTCATCAAGCTCATCTCTCATTTTTAGCACGACTTGTGAGTTTAAGCTGCCACGCCGTCAACAACGACGACAACGAAGACGAAAATATTCTTCAGAAAAATTTAATTTTTTGCTCATGCTGGCAATGTATAAACTGCAATAGTCGCATTCATTGCGAATGCGACTATGAGTTGTTGGCGGCACCACGAATGGAAAGGAATCTGAAAGTAAAGTAAAAACGCACATCGTCACTTGTGTAGTTATGTAATTCCTTGTGTAGCTGCTGCGAAGACGATAATGCTGATGAACGTAATTTTATGTAGAATTGGTATAAAATGGAATCGCTCGTTCTCATCGTTGTTTTTTAACTGAGAATTCTTCAACTTTTACACATGCACACACACACACACACAGAGTTCAAATTTGTTGAAAAGATACAAACACACGCATACACACATTCATACAAAGTTTAACTTAATTTTGAAAATAACTTAAAAATTCTTTGTGTTTATTTACGATTACGTACAGTAAAATGAATTAATAAGTATTATATTAT
The DNA here is from genome assembly GCA_963691655.1 of Toxonevra muliebris. Lineage (NCBI taxonomy): Eukaryota > Metazoa > Arthropoda > Insecta > Diptera > Pallopteridae > Toxonevra > Toxonevra muliebris. The sequence goes on along the minus strand of OY829329.1, from coordinate 64,664,013 downwards.
TTTTATTCTTATTACTCTGTATTAATTCAATATAAAGACATTTTTTTTTTTTTAAATTTTGAGTTAAAGAATTTCTGTAGATTGTACACATGAGTAGGAGTCGAAATGATGGGAATCGGGGAAGTTCAGACTTGTGCCAAAACGTAAGATAAGCAGCAAAAGGTCTAGAGAAAGAAGGAAATGAGTGCTGAATGATATGCACAGCTTTTCACTTCTGAAATTTTAACGTGGAGTTAAAGAGTTTTCGACTTGTTTAGTTTACAAAACCTACAGAGTTTTTAGTTTTAATCAGAGTTCATATTTCAACATTGTTTGAACACCTGGATCCGGACATAAAAACATGTCGAACATATTGTGTTCTATACACAGTCTCGTTTGTGAATGTTTATCTCGTCATATACTTATATTAGTTTCAATAGTAAGAATGGAAAGAATACGGTTTATGAGCAGAAATCACTCATGTTCGTGAACACATAATGGCAGCACATTTCTCATTTATATATGTTAATCAGTTTATACTTATGTTAATCAGTTTTTGTACAATTCCGTGAACCAAAAGTTGAGTAAATGAGTAAGGAAGTTAGGGCAATAAGATTCATATGTGAACATAATTGAACAAAATAATCTTGATCGTTTGCACATGAACATGTTGAAGAACATCAGGGTTCGTATTTGAACAGTCATGCAATGAATGTTCATAATCTTTTCGTACATCTGCATATTAATGAAAATCAGGGTTTGTTTTTGAACACTCATGTACTCAAAACTCTAAGCGTTTCACATATGTATATGTTGAAACCAAAAAAAAAAAACTAAAGACTTTTGATTTTTCACACCTACAATTGTTTAAAAACATCAAAGCTGAAATTTTCCCTTCACTATATGCTCAAACCCTTTAGAATTTGCATTAACACGCTCATGCATTGAAATTTTTTTTTTTCACTTATGCTCAAGGCCATTAGTGTTCATATTTGAACACTCATTTTTGGAAATTCTTGATCATTTTGAACATGTTCATGTATTTGAACACTAATGGAATGAACATTTTTAATGTTTCCGTAGATGTACATATTCAAGAATAATAGGGTTTGATTTTGAACGCTAACAATACCAATCTGTTCACACATGTACATGTTGAAGAATATAAAAGTTCTTATTTGAACACTTATAAACTGAAGATTATTGATCTTTTCACACATCTTAATGTTCAAAAATACCACGTTTCATATTTGAACACTTTCAAACTGAACACTAATTATATTTTCGCTCTTCCGGATATTCAAAAACTATTAAAATTTGTTTTTAAACACTCATGTGCTGAAAATATTGATTTTTCCAACTTGTTCAAAGGCGTTAGGGTTCGCATTTAAGCAATCATTCATTGAACATTTTAATAGTATTTAATATGTATATGTTAAAGAACATTAGGGTTCGTGTTTCGTATTTGAACACTAAGGGAATGAACATTCTTAATATTTCCGTATATGCACATGTTCAATAACACTTGGGTTTGATTTTGAACATTCATGTACTAAAAATGCCGATCTTTTCATACATGTACATGTTGAAGAATATAGAGGTTCCTATTTGAACACTTATGAACTGAAGATTTTTGATGTTTTCACACATATAAATGTTCAAAAACATTACGTTTCATATTTGAACACTCATAAACTGAACACTATTTATATTTTCGCTCATTCGGTTATTCGAAAACCTTCAAAATTTGTATTTCAACACTCATGTACTGCAAAAAAATATTGATTTTTTTCATACTTGTTCAAAGGCGTTAGGGTTCGTTTACTAATTTATTGAAAGTTTTTGATCGTTTTAATCATGTATATGTTTAAGACCATTAAGGCTCGTGTTTCGTATTTGAACACTCATGGAAAGAATATTCTTAGTATTTTCGTATACGTACATGTTCGAGAACATTTGGGTTTGATTTTGAACATTGGGTTTGATTTTGAACATTTGGATTTTATTTTGAACATTTGGGTTTGATTTTGAACATTTAGGTTTGATTTTGAACATTCATGTACTAAAAATGCCCATCCTAATATTCAAAAACATTACGTTTCATATTTGAACACTTATAAACTGAACACTAATTATATTTACGCTCTTCCGGTTATTCAAAAACCATTAAAATTGGTTTTTAAACACTCATGTACTGCAAAAAAATTTTGATTTTTTTCATATTTGTTCAAAGGCGTTAGGGTTCGTATTTAAACACCCATTATTAAAGGTTATTAAAGAACATTAGGGTTCATGTTTCGTATTTGAACACTAATCAAATGAACTTTCTTAATATTTCCATATATGTACCTGTTTAAGAACATTAGGGTTTGATTTTGAACATTCATGTACTGAAAATGCTAATCTGTTCATATATGTACATGTTGAAGAATATATGCGTTCGTATTTGAACACTTATGAACTGAATTTTCTATATTTTTTGCACACCTAAATGTTCGAAAACTTCAAGGTTCGCATTTAGACACTAGTAAACTGAACATTATAAATATTTTGGCTCCTTCACATGTTCAAAAAGTATCAGAATTTGTATTGAAACTCTCATCTACTGAGAGTTTTAGATTTTTACACATGGGTATTAGAATTCATATTTCTTAAACAAGTGTTCAAGAACATCAAGCTACGTATTTCGTATTTGAACAATCATGTAATAAACATTATTAATATTTTTGTACACCTATATGTTCAAGAGAGTTAATAAGAGTTTGTTTCTGAACACTTATGTATTGAAAATTCGAGCTAGAATTTTTCCACGTAAGTATAGTTTTGATCTGTTCATACATCGAAGTGTTAAAAAACCATTATGTAACAAAGCTTTCAGTTGAACCATCATGTATTGAACATAATTGATCATATTCATGATCAAAACTATTAGAATTTGTATTTCACAATTGGTGCATAGCCACTAGGGTTCATATTTGATAACGTATTTATATATTTATTTATCTTACTCGTTTCGTACAACCGCGTGCTCAAAAATATCTGGGCTCGTATTTAAAAATGCATCTACTGAACATTCATGAGTCGCATGCATATGTGTACATTGTACATATTCAAAAATGTCATGTCTCAAATATTTTTGTATTTTTAAATTTTTTCTTTGACAGCGGGAAAAAAGTAAATAACTACTGTTTTTTTTTTTTTTTTTGACATTATTGATCAAATTTCAATAAGTTTTTTTTTATTCCAAGAAAAACGTGATATATTGCTTTTTAAATATATTAAACGGTAAATACCACCTGCTTCACATACATACAAACGATTACGAAATGTATTCAATAAAATATTTTATATTTGTGTTACAACAGTTTTTTCCAAAAATATGTCACCATTCGCCATTTTTTTTTTTTTTTATAAACAAAATATTGTTATATACAAACACATCAGTGTCAGTGTATTTGTGTGCATTATTTGAAAATAATAAATATTGCTCATAAAATAGTAAAGAAATTGCGCGCAATTTCCACATACCCATGCAAATAATGTCAAAAAAAAAGGAAAAAGAAATTGTTACTCCCCAAGGTCGGGAAAAAAAATAATAAATACCCTTGAGGGAGAGAATGTATGATGAAAAGCAGCAAATGATGCGCGTGATGTGATATAATGCAAGTGCATGCATACATATATATATATAATGTGAATGTATGTTTGTATGTATGTATGTTTGCTTGTTCGTAAGTATGTTTGCATAAATACTTGTATGTCGCTGCTGTGTGGCAATTGTCATTGCAATATTGCATTAAGTTGTAAAATGCTTGTTGCGTGCTCTTCCACTTTTCCTTTTTTTTTCACAGTGCTTTTTGTTTTTTTTTTTTTTTTGTTTAAGCACCTATAACACATAATAAATTTAAAGTATTATTGTGCTGCTCTTCCTTTATGCTTCCTCTTAATTTTTTTTTTTATCGTAAATTTTATTTTACACTATCATTATATTTTTTATTTTTATTTTTAGTTTTTTTTTTAAGTGCATCGCGTGATAGTTAATATTGTCGTTGCTGTTGACATTTGTGTTACTGTCGATAAAATTATTTTTTCCCCTCAAAGTATCACAGTGATAAGTTGTTAACACTTTACATTGTATAAAATTTGTTTTAATGCTTTTTGCTGCCTCTAGCAACTATATCTACTTTTTTTTTTATAAATTTAAGCTAAGTTAAATTAAAAATAAAATATATAAACAGGTTAATGAACAAATGTAGTCATCACAACAACAATGTATATAGAGACGGGCAATTCAGACGGCCGTTTCGGAATCCGCCACAATTCCTCATCAGTGATCTTAGTGATAGTTCTTAATCTTTCAATATCCTATATAAGCTACTAATAATTGAAATCATAACCCAGAATTATGGATTTGATTCCAAATATCTTCATTTAATTTTCATAGTCTCCTAAAAAACTATCATGAACTGATCGAATGGGGACCGTTCAGAAAAAATGACACCTAGAATCATTTTCTCACAAACACACACTCTCTCCCGTGTACTAGACTTTGAAATAACGAACTGTTATACAGACTAGCTACAATGGGAAAAAAACAACAACATAAGTGTATAGAACGGTAGTGGTAGTTTCTTTCAATATCTCTATTCAGTGAAGATATAGATATGAAGAAGGATATTGAAAGATTAAGAACTACCACTAAGATCACTGATGAGGAATTGTGCCGGATTCCGAAACGGCCGTCTGATTTGCCCGTCTCTATATACATTGTTGTTGTGATGACTACATTTGTTCATTAACCTGTTTATATACATATAACTTCAAATAACGAAATTTACATGAACTTAAGTCATGACTTTGAAAATTAACCTCTAGATTTAATTTTCATAGTCTCCTAAAAATAAAATAGCTGCATTCTTTCTACTGATAGTATTTTGCAAGCAAAACAATCTCAGTCAATTCTCTTCTACTAAAGCGCGGTTCACGCAAAATTGGCACGCAGGAAAATTGCTGTATCTTTTTAACCAGAACACTCAGAATAACAAATAATGCATTAAATGATAAGTTTAGTATTGTGTTTTAATACAATAATATTATAAGATTTAAATTTCTTTGTTGTGCGAAAAGTTCCGAGTATTCCTTTTAATGGACTCCATCAACCTTTGAACATCCGCTCTGGATACTTTTGTGGCTATTTGGTTCCATTTTAGTAACATTGAATTCACATTTTTGACAAAACCTGCATTTTTCTTCAACTTATATTTTCTAATAGCCCAGTATTTTTCGATCGGTCGAAACTGGGGGCAATTGGGTGGATTCATATATTTGGGCACAACATCTACTTTATTTGTCTGATACCAATCCATGGTTTTCTTAGAGAAATCAGGCCAAAACTTCACTGGTGAATGGTGGTGACGAACAAATGGCAATAGTCGTTTCGAACGGCACTCTTTGATGTAAATATCAGACGTCATAGACGAGGATGTCACAAATGCCCTGGATTTGAGACCGCAGCTGCAAATAGCCTGCCACACCATTGCTTTCTTTGCAAATTTATCCATTTTTATGTACTTGAATTTTGAGGGTACATTACCACGATTCGTTGCCATATAAAATTTTTGACCTGGAAGCTGTTTAAGATCAACTTTTACATATGATTCGTCATCCACAATAATGCATTATTATAAAGAAGACGAGCACGTTTTTTGCCCAGCAAATTCTGTTTGTCTGTTCTATTTGGATATTTTATAGCACGATAGCACTTTAGCCCAGCTTTAATGCGTATTTGTCTAGCAGTACTTTTGCTGGTATTGAATTTTTTGGCACGATCGCTATCCGATAGTCCGGGATTGTTTTTGATGGATCTCAAGATCCTTTAATTTTAGTTTGGTGGTTCCCGTTTTATTCACAACTTTTTTAGCTCTTTCAACACTAAGAGTTTCTTTATATCGTTTTATAACTCTACATACCGTTCTTTTGGAGATATTTAACACTTTCGCAATCTTTGAACCAGACCACGACGGATTTTCAATAAATTTGTTCACAATAAATTTTCTATTTGCAGCTTCCATTGTGCACACAATCACCAACTTGCGATCAATTAATATGAAAAATTTGTCAACTAACGGTAACGGTATTGTAAACAAATCCCAGTAAAAAATTTGTTGTTCTTATGACTAAGAGCGACGTGGTGAACACAACAAAGCGTGCCAATTTGGCGTGAACCGCGCTTTAGTCAAAAAATTCCGTCATTTGAAGTTGCCAGTTTTTCCTAAATTCTTATCCTCGATGTTTGGAAAGAAGCTGATGTCTGCTTTAAAATTTTCCTCTTTTACACTTACTTTGAGAACCTTTGAAAAGCTTTAAAAACCATTCCTCTCAATGATATTTAATCACTAAGCAGTCAGGTCTAAGCTAATCTCACATTAATTATCTAACCTAGTTATTTATGCCAGAAAAGTTAAAAGCATTCAGAGCTAACTTGGCTGACTTTAAGGAAAATATGTGAGCATAATCCTCTTAGGAAACATTATTTATTTATTAAGTAAATAACATCAGTTAAGCTTTAATAAACATTAAAAAAAAAAAGATTTAAATTGTTATCTTTTATGTTTATATAATTTTATCTAATGGTTAAAGTAAACAATTTTTCGTTTTCTGTTTCACTTTTTGTTTTAATTCCCCAAATCATTCGCCCTCTTACAAAACAAAAAAAAAAATAAAAAAATGATGGAAATAAAAAGGAAAATGAAAATGAACATTTTATTTATGCTAGACGCTAATAAGAGTTAATTTCGCATATAAAGACATTTAAATTAATGGAACAATATATTTTCATCTGCTTGAGCAAATTCATAGCAGGAAGATACTACACATACTTTAGTATTCCCAAAGTGGCAACAAGGCAGGCAGACAGACAGACAGACAGATACCGGAGTGAGATTATTGTAGTAAAATCTGAGGGTGTACAACTTTGTATACTTACTTATATAAGCGTGTATTTGTGTGTTTCCGCTAATATATATACATATATAAATATATGTTTATAAATAAGTTCATAATGTGGAAAGTTAGTGACTAAACTAATTTCAAAGTAATTACGGGTGCACAAAAGTGTTGCTGATATTAGTTGAAAACCGTAGAGAAAGTAAAAATAGCATAATAGCTATAACAACAACAACACAAAACAACAGGAAAACAAAAAGCAAAGAGAACAAAGAAAAAAAAAATACTAGTATAACAACAAAATTTAACAAAAATTAACTCCTAAAATTACTAGAAAAAACGCGAAATAATAGTAGAAAAATTACTCACAGTTTTTATTTGAGAGTATAGAGTGTATACATTGGTTTGGGCGAAAATACTCATATACATAATACATACATGAAGAGTAAGGAAATAAAAGAGAGAGCATACAGTTATGTAGAAAACAAAAACAATAACAAATGATTTATTTAAATAATAAACATTTGATTATAGGTAAAGCAAACGAGAGCGCTGGTACCTGCTGTTGCTCTCTTCTTCGCTCTCTCGAACACACAACAAATCACAGTTACTCTCTCATGCTAATTCTTCTTCTTCTCCTTCTCTACAACAACATCCTCCAAGTAAACATCGCTAGTACTAGAAAGAGTCACACTACTCTTTGAGTATGAGTTTGTAATGCGACTTCTGTGTTTACTAATGAATTGTAGGTTTGAGTGTACATTGGTATACATATTATTAATCAACTATCTTTCGATGAGATTTTAACTTGACCCACAACCAATTTTTGAATGTGCGAAGGGGACGTTTTGCACGTGCTGGTTTGCCTGCTAGCTAGTTCGGGAGGTATGGGGAGGGATCTTGTACCCTGCACAATTCAACACATTACGTAATAAAATTCACGTTCTGGTTAAACAAAAAAAAAATTAAGGTCTCAAAGAAAAATGCGGTCTCTGACAAGTTTTCGAATAAACTAGATGTGTTAGAGCAAGCAAAGATCTTACTGCTGCTCATGTTCATTACGATTCCCATTCTACCTTTGTATTCTTGAGGGCTGACTTCATTACAATCCCCTAATTGAAGTTTTACTACCTACTTCAGACCAAGATCAGGAGATATTTAATTCATTTTAATAGAACAATTCATTTATTTAAATAAAACTAAAAATTCATAATTATTATACGACTGCATTGAAGAACAAAACAATTTTTATATAGCATACTTTTCAGCGCAGTACACATAAATACTAGAATATTCATAAACACGGTATCTTAAATTCATAGTTTAGAAATATACAGGGTGACAATCGTAAAGTGACGCACACATTTCAGCAGTTATTTTCAAAAGGACGTACTTCCATTAAGTACAATTAAGTGTTAACATTGCTGAATATATAAGCATTCATTTGAACGCCACCTCATTCAATATAACCTCCTTTATTAAATTAATTTAAATTTCGACCAAAAAGCCTGTCATTATAATCTCGTTAACATAACCTCCTTTAGCCTGCACACATGCCTTCAATCGATCCGGAAATCGTAGGATTGTTCGCCGCAGGACTTCCTGATCAATTTCAGTCCAGGCTTTCTCTAATGAATTTGTCAGCGACTCCAGACTGTGGTGTTGAGATGCACAAGCCTTACTCTCTAAAATACTCCAAATAGAGTAGTCCATTGGATTCAAGTCTGGGGAGTATGGTGGCCATTCTTGAGATGTTATGAATCCAGAAAAATTGTCTTTTATCCATGTTTGCGTTAATTTTGCCATGTGGGAAGGTGCAGAATCTTGCTGGAAAGTCCAGTTTTCATTTCTAAATATATCTTGGGCCCAGGGAAGAAAGAACATGTTCATTTAAAATGCTCCGATAAACAACCTGGTCAATTTTAACACCCTCTTCAACTCCAGCCCATACCATAACGGAAGCTGGCTTTTGAACTCGGCCAACAGTCCTATTTTGTTGCGATGATGATGTTAGCCACATTCGGTCATTTTGCGCATTGAAATGTTGTTCAACCGTGAAAATTTTTCCATCTGTAAACAAGATATTTTCAACATTTTTTAACACGGAGGAGCGTAGCAACGCCTTGCATCTTTGCAGTCGCAAATCTTTCTTTTTTTGTGTCAGATCTTGAGCTTTTCGGAGCTTGTACGGCTTAAGATTAAGCTTTGATTTTGCAATGATTCGCACTGTTTCACGGTTTGCTCCCACTTCCTTAGCGATTTTTCTCATTGAGCGCCTTGGATTTCGCTTGATTCGTTTACGAATTTTTTCTGTTAAACCAGTAGTGGCAACTGTTGAAAATTTTCCCCGGTTTCTATCTCCAAAACCCCCAGTTTCATTATATCGAATAATAGCTCGGTCTACCGTACGACTTGACAAATTTAAAGCCTTTGCAATTTGACGGCTACTATAATTTGCCAAATGAAATTTCATAATTTCACGACGAATATTTTCCTTGTCCATTTTTATGGAAATTTCAAAATGTAATAACAAAAATTCAAATGAAATTAAAAGCAAAGCCAATGATGAATGAATTTGCTTTTTAAATTAAAGTAACGGTAAATGGCAAAGCTTGCTGCAGAGTATTAAACTTGCGTCACTTTACAATTGTCACCCTGTAGGTATAAAAAAATATCAAAAATTTAAATTAAGTGAAAAAAAATATGTCAAAAATCTGTAGTTGAAATTCATGATCCAATCTAACGATTGTAAATGCATACAAAAATATGTATTCTACGCGCACATGTATATATTTTTATCGCATGAGATATTTAATACACACATATATATTCATATTATTAAAAAAAAATATAATGAATAAAAAAACAAAAAAAAAAAAAAAACATGAACTCACATTAATTCCACGAACAACAGGTTTCAATTAGCATAGACTAAAGAGTAGCATGCAGTGCTGTCGTTTCGAAAATTTTAAGGGGAGAAATTTTTCCTTTCAAGCGGAGGATTTTGCTTTACAGGGGAGACATTTTTCAAAGTGTCTTACAGGTTTTCAAATAAGTATTACTTAGATAATTGCAAACAGTTGCACTAATGTATAGAAATTTTATTAGAAAAAAGTACAATTTTTTATTCACAGCTTTTCAGTCATACTTAAAGCTAAAAAATTTATAAAAATAAAACAAATTCATATAAAAACTAAATATTCCTTCTCTGGAAACAAACGGTAGTATCAGTAAATAATATTAAAAATTTTTTTATTAAAAAAAAAAAAATAATAATAAAAAAAAGCAATAATGATTAAAATACTCCAAAAAACTTGTTTTCATTCTCCTCAAAACCGGGTAAAAAAAAGTAGTAGAATATTATTTGTGGTACGTTGAACCAGCTTAATGAAAGGAACCTAGTTGGAGGTATCATTTTTATTTTTTTGTAGCTTTTCTTACCAATCATTACTGCATTAACAATTGCAGTCTGCAAGCAATTTCGTTTTTTGTCTTTTATTAGATTCAACTGAGAAAAAATTCTATTTGCCGCTGTACTGCTAAAAAAACAACTTAAAATTGCGCCAATAAATTTTTACAGTTTTGAAAGCATTTTTTTCTTTTAAAGCATACTTTAAATGAAAAATTTCACACCAAAATTCTTGCAGTTCCAAATCGAATATATATATAAATTCATTACTAATTTATTGATATTTATTAAATATGCAAACTAACTTTTACGCGGTTTTTCTACTATTGATTTCAATTGTCTAAAATTACAAGCATTAACACAAAGACTAGCAAAAGCTTCTGGAAATGAAACACAAAGTTTTGATTTTTGATAGTAATCCAGCGATAAATAAAGTAGAGCTAGTCATAGTAGCAAATATTTCACAGACAGAAACTAAAATAACCGAACAGAACATATTTATTTTGATTTACGTTTACAACCAAAAATTCAAGATTACAACCCAATAAGAATAAGAAATAGGAGGATTCTCGCCGATTGGGGAGGACAGAAGGACTGAGATTTGAGCAGAGTACGAATACTCCGATCGGAGCACTTTCGGCAGCACTGGTAGCATGCAGGCAAATGAGCATAAGAAATTCCATAGAAAGAGTGCATGCTCTGTTGATCGTTGTGTTTGTATAGGTGGCCATTGATTTTGCAATCTTTTCTCAAATCTTTCTGTGGTATAAAACTCAAACCGTTTAAATTTTCCATTTGAAAACAAATTGTTTTAATTTAAATTAAGACCAACAACAAATTTATTAAATTTATAAATACCACAAAAGAAATTAAGTCATGAAAAAAAAACTGCACTTTAAAATCATATAAACGAAAATAGAAAAAAGAAGAAGAGAGAAAAAACAAAGAAATAAAGTTAAAACTTTTCATTTTGTTTATTCGTTGGCTGTCTCAAAGAAGTCATTGCAAAATAAAATTCTATTTATTTCTACAATATTTTTCAATTCCATAGAAGACTCTAAAGAGAAAAACTTAAAAAAAAACTTAAAAAAAAAAATAAAAATAAAATAAAATATAAAAAAGAATAAAATGAGGAATAAAAATAAATTTTATACTCTTGCAGAAAACTGTAAATACAGTACTTTTCGCATATAGCGAACCTGCTTAAACCGAATTTTCAGTTTCAGTAAATCAATTGGGAAAATACTAAACTAATTGTCAGAAAGCTCCATACAATTTCTTTCAGTTAAACCAAGCACGCGAAATCGGTTAAAGGGAATTTTCTGTTGTAATGCATCATTTTAGCATTCGAAATGACCATAGCTTTCAAATCACAATGAACTTTACATTAAAATTATAAAAACGGAAGTCGAAAGCATTCCATTTGGCTGCAATAAATACTTGTAGTTGCACTCTATTTTATGCGGTCCTAGTTAGCTGGTCCTAGCTGATCGTTTTTTGTGAAAAGCACTGTATGGAAAATTCGTCGACGATGACGATAACGACGACAGCAGCCACATAACAAGCAAAGTTGTCCAACGGAAACGGAAATGTTAAAACAAAAGAAGAAAAACAGCAGCAGCAGCAGCAGGAACAGCAGTGACAACAGCACACATACTAATGCGCATGAATCTACAAAGAGTTTCTTTCAATTGTACACATAAACACAAACATACTTACCTATGTGCATACATACAGTGACAATCAAAACTATTGGCAAAATTTCTAAAAATTTCTGTGAAATGATTCCAAAAAAGTACTACAAAATAATTCAGAAGAAATGATGCAGCGGCATTGGTTTCTGAACTCAGAAATTGTGTAAAATATCCTCCAATAATACTTTAGGGTTGAAACATGGGCATAATTCAAACACTAGGATTCGGGGAGAGGTTAAACGGGTTAAGGTAAACTTCAAACACTTTGATCATTGATCATGAATCAATTTCCTGGATTCGTTAGTGTGTGTCTTCAATCATTGCAAAGTACTTTGAGGAAATTAAAGTATTTTAAATTCTTTTTAAGTACTTCAAAGTATTTTTACATATTTCGAAGAATTTTTAAGTATTTCTAAGTATTTTTAAGTATATTTAAGTATTTGAAAGTATTTTTAAGTACTTTTAAGTGTTTTTAAGTACTTTTAAGTATTTTTGACCATTTTTAAGTATATTTAAGTTTTTCATAGTATTTTTAAGTATTTTCAAAATTTTTTAAGTATTTTTAAGAATTCTCAAGTATTTTTAAGGTTTTTTAAGTATTTTTAGGTATTTTTAAGTATAGTTAAGTATTTGTAAGTATTTTTAAATATTTTTAAGCATTTTTAAGTATTTTTAAGTTTTTCATAGAATTTTTAAGTATTTTCAGGTATTTTTAAGTATTTCTAAGAGTTCTCAAGTGTTTTTAGGTATTTTTAAGTATTTTAAAGTATTTTTAAGTATTCTTAAGTATTTTTAAGTATTTTCAAGTACTTTTAAGTATTTTTAAGTATTTTAGATATTTTTAAGTATTTTTAAGTTTCTTTAAAGTATTTTTAGGTATTTTTAAGGACTTTTAAGTTTTTCTAAGTATTTTTAAGTATTTTTAAGTACTTTTTAGTATTTTCAAGTGTTTTTAGGTGTTTTTAAGTATTCTCAAGTATTTTGAAGTATTTTTAGGTATTTTTAAGTATTTAAAGATATTTTTAAGTATTTTTAAGTTTCTTTTAAGTATTTTTAGGTATTTTTAAGGTCTTTTAAGTTTTTCTAAGTAGTTTTAAGTATTTTTAAAAACTTTTTAGTATTTTCAAGTATTTTTAGGTGTTTTTAAGTATTCTCAAGTATTTTGAAGTATTTTTAGGTATTTTTAAGTATTTAAAGATATTTTTAAGTATTTTTAAGTTTCTTTTAAGTATTTTTAGGTATTTTTAAGGTCTTTTAAGTTTTTCTAAGTAGTTTTAAGTATTTTTAAAAACTTTTTAGTATTTTCAAGTATTTTTAGGTGTTTTTAAGTATTCTCAAGTATTTTGAAGTATTTTTAGGTATTTTTAAGGTCTTTTAAGTTTTTCTAAGTATTTTTAAGTATTTTTAAAAACTTTTTAGTATTTTCAAGTATTTTTAGGTGTTTTTAAGTATTCTCAAGTATTTTGAAGTATTTTTAGGTATTTTTAAGTATTTAAAGATATTTTTAAGTATTTTTAAGTTTCTTTTAAGTATTTTTAGGTATTTTTAAGGTCTTTTAAGTTTTTCTAAGTATTTTTAAGTATTTTTAAAAACTTTTTAGTATTTTCAAGTATTTTTAGGTGTTTTTAAGTATTCTCAAGTATTTTGAAGTATTTTTAGGTATTTTTAAGTATTTAAAGATATTTTTAAGTATTTTCAAGTTTTTTTAAAGTATTTTTAACCACTTTTATGTTTTTCTAAGTATTTTTAAATATTTTTAAGTACTTTTAAGTACTTTTAAGTATTTTTAGGTATTTTTAAGTATTCTTAAGTATTTTGAAGTATTTTAAGGTATTTTTAAGTATTTTCAAGTTTTTTTAAAGTATTTTTAGGTATTTTTAAGCACTTTTAAGTTTTTCGGAGTATTTTAAAGTATTTTTAGGTGTTTTTAAAAATTCTAAAGAATTTTTAAATATTTTTAAGTTTTTTTTAAGTATTTTCTATATTTTTTGTATTTTTAAGTATTCTCAAGTATTTTGAAGTATTTTAAGGTATTTTTAGATATTTTTAAGTATTTTCAAGTTTTTTTAAAAGTATTTTTAAGTATTCTCAAGTACGACAGTTTTGACTGTCACTGTGGACACATAAACATCAAAACTAAAAACAAAGAATCTAAACTAGTACCAGCACATACACATACATACATCCATAATCTAAAACACAGGCATGCATAAAATAAATTCGTCTGCATTTAAAGACTTATGCTCTGATCTCAAGTTGAATTTGTTGCCATACAAACACACACACATACAATTAAAATGACATGACTTTTCATACATATACAGTTTTTTTCAGTGTATTATTCAACTAGCAACAACAACTACTAGGTACTATTAGTGTACGCTATTTTGTGTCTGCAGGTCTTTCACATAAATTTCTCGTTTCCATTCATTCATTCTCGTATTTCTGTCTCTGTCTATATCTCTGACTTTTTCTCTCTACTTCAATTTAATTTTGAATTGCACTAGATATTTAATGTTATTTGTGTTGTTTTTGTTGTTGCTGCCTTTGTTGCTGAAAATGCATCGAGTTGAAATTTCGAAACCAATTTTAAACGTTTCAGCAACTATTCTAAAACAATCGCATTATTAAATTTCATTTCACTTATTGTCTTGACTTTTTGTTGTTGTTTTTTTTCTTGTTTTCTCTGTGTCTCTTTTAGTTTTTATTTGGTATTTTATTACATTTTCTTAGTTTTTGTGCAATTTTTATTTTAATTTTATTTGTTGTTTGAATTTATTTTTTCTGTCGTTTAAGCCAAATGGCCAAATTCAGCTTGCTGTTGCTTCTTTGGTCGCTGTTGATGGCAGCCAAAGTAAGACAAAATAAAATAAACAAAAAAAAGCAGTAATTCCAAGGTAATTTCGTCTCAATTTTTATTTTATTTATTTTTTCTCCTTTTTTTCCTATTAACTACTTTCTGTTTATAACTTCAAATTTGTGCTGATTAGTATTGAGCAAATTATTTTCAAGGATTATTTTCAAGCATTTCAAATAGGTTCTTAAATATAAACGCAAAATAAAAATAATTGCAAGAAAATGTAAGAAAGGAATTTGCGATAAAACTTGGAGAATCTTTTAATATTAATTGGAAAATATATCCAAAAGTTTTAAGCGAAATTTTTCTTTGAGGGTTTCAACTTTCTAGATAATTTGAGTTACTTTAATTGAAAGAAAATTGTTTTAAAACTTAATAGTTTGATTGAATTTTTAAGTTTCTTTTGCATTTCAATTGAGGAAAGCAAATTTTTGTTTTTGAATTACTGAAAAATTTGTTTGGATAAGTTTGATATTTTTCAAAGTAAATTGGAGTGGAGTAAAAACACTCATATGTATAAAAGGAAACTAAGATGGAATGTAAGCTCCTCAATCAGGATTCAAAAGGCTGCTGTGCCTTTTTACTCATGAGAGAAAGCAGTACGTAAGAGATGGGGCATTGAATCACTTATTGCTTACTGGCTTTATAATTGCACTTGCCGTTAGACCAATTCTATTCTGTAGTGTAAAAGTTCGATGGGCAAGTCTTTATAAAGGAACCAACAAGAAGGTATCGAGAAATATCTAGAAAACGAAATCATTGTTGAGCATATGTTCCTGAAGAACAACTCCTTCCTCAATAACGAATACCAGTCTCTTCTAGATTTCTCTTGTAGATTTCGTTCGAGAGAACTGAACTCTCAGCCCAATTAGAATAGTTAAACTTAGGTCTCAACCTTTTGTAGACCATTCCAAAATTATTTTAAAATTTACCTACCTCTTTATCCAAAAACATTATCTACGCCTTCCAGCTACCTCTATATGACAATTATTTTATCACTTCCATTCCAGAAGAATATAAGATTATTTCTGCACCAGCGTTTACATGTTAAATTGGAGGATAGGAGGAGAGAAGTTCTTTAAGCCGTTAGGGTAAAATTTATCCTTTCATCTGCCAGGTCATTGAAATGTCTTTCAATCTGAGGCGATAGTTAGGAAGGAAGAAGAAAACTCTTTGAAATGTAATATGGAATCAGTTCATGATTTATTAATTTCCAGCTACAGCCAACCTACAATTAAATTTCCAGCAATTGACCTTCAATGTGGCTGAATTTGGTAGTTAAAAACCTCAATCAGTGTTAGGTAAAAAAAAAACACAATCTTAGAAATTTAGTCAGGTCTTTTTGATTAATGACTAATAATTTTAGTTGTAATCATTTTTAAAATGATGTGATTTATTTTCAATACGAAATACCAGAGAAATAGTTGATGGGACTTGATACCTGTGTGAAAAATGAGTGGTTTTGGCATACACCCGATTTTAGGTAAAACTGATTAGTAAGTTTCAGCTTAAAATTTATCATAGATTTGTCGATGTGACTAAAATAAATTATTAAATTCTTAATGATTGAATGACTAATGATTGAGTGACTAACGATTGAGTGACTAATGATTAAAGGATTAAGGATTATTAGCCAATACTAATGATTAAGCGACTAATTATTGAATGACTAATGATTAATAGATTATTGATTGAATGAGTAATGGTTGAGTGACTAATGATTAAATGACAAATGATTAAATTACTAATGAGGGAATGACTAATGATTGGATGAGTAATAATTAAATAATTAAATGACTGTTGATTGAATGACTTATAATTAAATGATTAAATGACTAACGATTGAATAACTAATGGTTGAATGACTTATGATTGAATGACTAATGATTAAATGACTAATGAACAAATGACTAATTATTAAATGACTAATGATTAAATGACTAATAATTAAAAAATAGTGATTGATTGACTAATGGCTAAATGACTAATGATTAAATGACTAATGATTGAACGACTAATAATTAAGTGAATAGCGATTGACTGACTAATGATAAAATGATCCATGATTGAACGTCCTATGATTAAGTGATTAATAATTAAATGGAAAATGATCGATTGAATAATGACTGAATGACTAACGACTAAATGACCCATGATTGAATGTCCTAAGATTCAATAATTATCGTTAAATGACTAATTATCGAATAACTAATGCCTAAATGACTAGTGATTGAATGACTAATGATTGAATGATTAGGGATTGACTGACTAATGATTAAATGAATAGTGATTGATTAACTAATGGCTGAATGACTAATTAATTAAATGACCCATGACTTACGCTCGTATCTATACAGTTTTTTGCGGTAGTATACCGTTTTTTCAACTCCAAAACCGCATACCACTTTTTTAACCAAAATACCGCGTTTAGTTTTTTAAAAAATTTTGTAAGAAATATACGGTTTTTGGTTGGAAAAAAGATACGAGCGTTACCTATGACTCATGATTGAATGATTATCGTTTGAATGACTAATGATTGAATAAATAATGATGAATTGACTAATAATTGAATGAATAGTGATTGGCTGACTAATGATTAAATGATCCATGATTGAATGTCCGATGATTGAAGGACTAACTTTTGAATGACTAATGATTAAATGACTAATAATTGCAAGACTAATGATTGAATGATTAAATGACTAATGATTAAACGACTAGTGATTGAATAACTAATAATTAAATAAAAAGTGATCGATTGACTAATGGCTGAATGACTAATGATTAAATGATTCATGATTGAATTCCTATGATTGAATGACTAACGTTTGTATGAGTGATTTTGTGTGAATTAATAATGATTGAAGGCTCAATAATTGAATGACTAATGATGAAATGGTCAGTGACTAGACTTCGTTTTCATAAAATCTAAAAGTAATTAGAATATTCTAAATTTGTTAATTGTTCCAATCAAAATACTTAATATTAAAAAATATTAATCAATATTGAATTATTTGCAAATTAAGTAATCAGTAAATAAATACCCAAAAATGCCTGAACTAAAACATATCTCTACCCTAAATTATTTCATTTCATTTACTACAATCAATTTTACACACTTGTGATCTCACGCTCAATAAAGCTTAAGCATTTAGTAGAGTGGCACGTGAATTTTATAGCTAGCAAATTGAAATACTAAAATTTTGAACTTACATATAAAACACTATTTTATAGCAGACAGGCAGTCAGTCAGTCATTCAGTCATTCATTCAGTTATGAATCTATGAATAGCATCTTTTACGTGAAGTGACGAATGAAACGCATTAAAATCATTTGAGCGCATTCATAATGCATATGTATCTAAAGTGATGCTAAAAATGCAACGTGCCACATATGTTAACCCAAAAATTTACGAGTTTTGTATGCATACATTAAATAAAATTAAAAATATTAAAAATTTTCCAACAATCTCATACTCAATGCATATTATTTCTGAATTGTGGAAAGGATTGAGAGAAAAAGCATAAAACATCATAAATTCACAAATCCCTTGTAAAGTTGTATGGAGCGTATGAGTAACATTAATTGCAATAGCAGCAGCACGTTGAGCTTAAGTCACGCGACATTTTATCTTCTTTTTGTATCATTTATTACAGAAACGTGAATTAAATTACATTGCAATTATAATCAGTGAGAAAATTACACACACACACACATACACATACACACATAGAAACATATATGTATGCTCATACATACATATATTTTGATATACATTTGACTATACAAACTTCAATTAAAAACATGCAATTTTAATTTGCCAACACGCTTAAATAAACAACCAATACATGACTATAAATATGTATTTGTGATTAAGCGTATACATATGTGTAGATATGTATGCGTGTATGTATATGTGTATTTATAAGACCACACCTTTCTCAACTCATATACATATATATAACGAAAACAACGATAAAAAAAGAAAAAAAAAACAGAACATTTTAAATATTTAAACATTGCTATTAAAAACTGATGAAGTTGTTATAAGATTCAGTAGAGCAAAGTGCGTTCGTGGGTCTGGGAAGGAGTAGCTGTGGTTTGCTTGTTTTTAACATCTGGGCGTTGCTTATATATATATATGTATATGTGTATGTATGTACCTATGTAGATGCGAAGTGGTCGCTTGTGAGTATTTAATTTAATGGATTTTTATATTCGTATGTGCGGGATTTTGTTTTCTTGTTTTTTTTTTGTTTTTTTTTTTTCAATGCGCTGTTCTCATGCCAAGCAATAAATATTGCGGCATGTTCTTCATACACCCAGGTTTAACCTATCTTATTGTTGTTGCTGGTGATGTTTCTGCTGTTGTTGTTATTCGGTTTTGGTTATACATCATCAGAGTGCTGTTCAACTCCACACCAGAGCAGCTAAAGCATTCAGAAACTGCTTGCTTTAGTCTTACTGGTTCGCTTACTTGTTTGTTTTTTTTTTTTTTTTGGTTTTTGTTTTTTTTTTTTTTTGGCTTGCTGCTTCACATTGTTGGCAAACGCAGCATGAGAAAAATTGCTTGCTTACCGATTTTATTATGTAGGGGTGTTGTAATTGTTGTTGTTGCTGTTGCTGTTTTATTTTTCCATATTGTTATATGGCAGCAGCTGCAATTTTATGCTGCACTTGTAAATTTTTTATGATGAAACCAGGTTGCACAAATAATGCACGAGCCAATGAAGCATGCATGGAGGGCAAACACACACACACACACACACATACACATTCAGCAAACACTTATATACATACACACACACGTACTTGTGCTTCTGCTTATGCATACATTGGCAGCTGTATTGGTATTTTGGGGTTTATTTTGTGTATTTTTTTTGTATATTTTTTTTTTTTGTATTTTTATTTTATTATTATTTTTTCTCTCTTTTTACCCACGGCCATTACTACATTTAAAAACTTTGTTCGTTCGATTTCGTTTTTTTTTGGTTTTTTTTTTTTTTTTGATATCTACCTACCTATATAAAAATGTGGGAAAACATCGATTAAACGAAACTACTCTAAAGCTGCTTGTGGCCAAAATGAAATACACTCAACACATATACCTATACACACACATGCATACATAAGTACTACATACACACACACATATATACTTAAATGCATAACGAAAAAGGTTAAGTAAAAGAAAAACATAAATAAGCTTCATAAGACCAAAAGTAAACACAATGATAAAGAGGAAAAAAAGAAAAAGAAATGTATGAATATGTATGTGTGTGTGTGTGTGTGTGTTTATCTTCCACAATTCCAAGCTTAAGCATAAGGTGCTAAGTAAAAAGTTTCATGGTGGTTTTGCAATTGAGGTGTTCGACTAAGGTTCGAAATATATTTGTTGATATATAAGAGCGTGCATGTATATTAGGGCGTACCAATTTTTTGTTTTTCTAAGTATTCTGACAGAAAAATTTTATGTACGATTGTGATCAACTTTCCCAAAGAAAGTATGCCAAAAAAATGGATCCTACCCCCTCCTGCCCCCTCCCCCCTCCCCCCGTAAAATTCGTAGAAGTTTCAGTATTACGTTCTGTAGTTGTTTGAATAAAAATTGATAATTACATTTAATATTACTGAAACTTTTATGAATTTTACAGAGGGGGGGAGGGGGGGGAGGGGGGGTGGGTAGGATCCATTTTTTGGGCATACTTTCTTTGGCAAAGTTGATCACAATCGTACAAAGAATTTTTCGGGGGGTTGGCTCCTTTTTTTCAGTAAAGTTGATCAGCATCAAATATCAATATTTCTGTCAGGACTTCCACAAAAAAAAAAAATCACCCATACAAATTGGTACGCCCTAATGTATATGAGTGTGTGTGTGTGTTTTCCTTGCTTTTTACCCACTTACTTTGGCATATTCAACATACTTGATATGTACGAGCGGAAGTTAAAGAAGGAAATTAAAAAGCTCTGCTGAATCTTTCTCTTTACAAACATGCATAAATATGTTAATATATATAGAAGCCAAAAAGGGGAAAAAGGCGAGCAGGCAGACAGGCAGGCAATATATGAACTTATTTTATGTTAATGTATGAGTAAGGCATGACTTTATAGTTGGTATGATTTTTTTTTTTTTTTTGACTTTTTATTTATATTGCAAAAAAAATATTTGGTTTTTGTGGTTAGGTTTTCGCATTTTGTTTTTTTTTTTTATTGTTTTTTTTTTTTTTGGCACAGAAATTAAAATTCAGAAATTCTTATTACATGCTTCAAAGCTGTTAGATTTAATATTTACACAATTGTATGTTTGAGTATGTGTTTGTGTGTGAATGTCTGTTTGTGTTTGAATTTAATTTAATATATTAGGTAGAAAAAATATGAACCTAGTTTATTTAGGTTTGCTATATGAATTTCAATTAAAATTGTAGGCTTACATACAGTATGTGGTAATTAAGGAGTGAGATCGAAAAAATCTTAACATATATAAAATTCAATAATTTTTAAACGGTTGATCTTAGAGTTTTGATTTTTTTTTTTTATTTAATTGATATTATTTTACAAATTACAGAAAAATATAACTTTTATAGTTCTAACTACTATTTATGAACTCGTGGACCTTGCTTGGTAAGCCTTCGATTAGAGATTTGATAGTTGTTTCAGTTGACACCTTTTTGGAACAGTTTGCCCATCTCCTTTTAAAATCTTCGATATTTTGGGACACCTTTTTTGTACTCTTTAAGTTTCTTTTCACAAGAGCCTAATATCTCTCCAGTGGTCTTAGTTCCGGACAATTTGGAGGATTGAGATTGGCCTCTCTTGGTACAAAAACTATGTTATTACTTTGGTACCACTACAGAGCTTTCTTGCCGTAGTGACATGATGCCAAATCGGGCCAAAAATATGTGAACACATTGTACTCACTTATGAAAGGAAGAAGTCTTTTTTTTTCAAACATTCTTTGATTTATACTTCGGTATTTATAGAGCCCACTGTAACTAATGACTGGCTTCTTTTGCCGTTGCCGCAACTGCATATTGCTTGCCATACCAGGAGTTTTTTTTAGGAAATTTTGTCTGCTTTTGGATTCTAAATTGTTCTTTGACATTTTCTCGAGCATCAGCAACATACAAATTTTGACCCGGAAGCTGCGTAAAATCTGCCAGTACATACGTTTCGTCGTCCATTATACAACATGAATATTTTTGTATGAAATTCGATTTTAATTTCCGAGCCCTACTTTTTGGCGTCTAAATTTTTTGCAGCATTCCTGTCTGGAACTTTTTGGACTTTGTATGTTTTCAAACCTGCATTGGCTTTAACTTTTTGCACCAAATAGTCAGAGCACTGGGCTAACCGGGCAGCTTTTCTACCAGATGTGTTTGGAGATCTTTTCAATGTGCTTTCTACTTTCTGGGCTTTCCCAATATCATGTGATCCTTGTTTTCTTCCCGAACCAGGTTTCCTATCGATGCTCAAATTCTCCTCAAACTGTTTAGTAACATTGAAAACAGTTTGACGGCAGACCTTAAATTTGTAGGCCAATTTTTTGTAGGACCAATTTGGATTTTTTTTTAATTTTTAATATTGTTAAGACGTACTTATTTTTCTTCACTGATTTTGATCAAACTTACAATAAATCCACATGTTTGTCATTAAAAATAACAACTGATATATTTTGCAAAGATAACTAGATCAAAGAAATTTTTAAATTTTACACCCAAAAAAAAAATGATTAAGTAAAACGTGTGTTAAGATTTTTTCAATCTCACTCCTTAATACTTTCAAGCACGATATGAAGGCGATTCGTCCGGGGGCTTATCACTTTTTGGGATAAGGACTAATCGTTGACGCTTCCAAGATATAGGAAACGCTCCGTCTTTTATGCAAGCAGTGTACAGTTTTGGGGAATATTTCTGGTTGTGTGTTGACTGCTGTCTTAAGAACGGTTTTATCCTTGTTGCTGCTGTGAGCACTTCTTCTTTTGTTACTGGCGGGATGGAGTTTTTCGCCGATTGGCCAAGCGCTTCTTATTTGCAAATTGTCGTTATGATTCACGCAGGTGAGATATTTTGTGACTCGTTTTGTCTGTTATTCCTCGGTACCCGTTCACCATCTCCAAGTTCTAGAATTGCAGTATCCAAATTTTTAACCTTCCATCCGTTTTTCTGCACTTTAGGTATGTATCAGCTTCTTTTAAATCGCTGATGTAAAGCCGTTTCGAACATAATAGCCCGATGGTCGCTGTGAGTGTACAAATCAAACACCTTAAATTGTATTTTCCTTCAGAGTATTCTGCTTGCAAAAGTCAGGTCAATTATAGATTCTGCTATGGTAGATAAGGTTTATGTTAGCAAAGGCTGCAATGAGTGCAGCGCCCCTTGGCGTTGATTTTGAGCACTCCCAGTCAACGGTCCAGGCATTGAAGTCTCCAGCAATGATGATTGGTGCCTTCCCTCTGACATCTGGAATTAAGTAATGTAAAATGTAACAAAGTAAAGTGAAACCGTCTTGTTGTATTGGTGCCTTCCGCTCAAATGAGATGCTGCCGCAGATACAGATGGCTGCTTTCTTCCGTCGATCTTCCACCCACTTAGTACTGCAAGTGAGTGTTTTGTACGGCTCGCTGATAACAGTGTTCGACAAATGGAAACTTTTGAGAACGAGCAGAGACGAGACAAATGCACTTAGGGTAATGGGGGGTCGCTGAGTCTGTCCGTTTTGACATTAAAGTTTTTAAAATTAAAAAAAAAAAAATTAAAAATGCAGTTCATATTTTTTTTCATCAAAACATTCATTTTTACAAAAAAAAAATTTTTTCGATTTTTTTTATTTTTTAATTAATTAATTTTTTTGTAATTTTTTTCATCCTCGTTATCATCGTTCACTTTTATCTCGTTGTTAGCTTAACCCAGAAATGCCTAGCGGTGCCAAATGGCACCTTGTCGCTTATTGTGATGTAGCAGAGCAAAACGGACCACGGATTCGGACTCAGCGACCCCCCATTACCCTAAATACACTTGTCCCGTCTTTGCTCAGTTTTGGCTGTTGAACAGTGTAATCAATGATAATTTTTAGCTCACATTTAAATTTAATACTAATTTTTTAACTGAGCAATTTAAGCTTCTAGTTATGCATGTCTATATTTGCGTGTGTGTGTGTGTGTGTTTACATATGTTGCAGCAGCAAAAAATTAATGCCGATTAATGCGAAACAAGCAACTGCCTCTAACCTCAAAAACTTTGAAACAAAATATTATTTTGCAAAAGCAACTATCTGGTAAACTTTTATAGTACGCACCCACACACACACACACACACACACACACACAATTCGGACAATTCTTAGTTAACCTCACATTTGAGACAGCTGTTGTTGTGTTGACAGTAAAACAAGAAAACATGAGCAACTATTGTACAAAACACATAAAAACAAAACAAATAAAAATACGAGCCACAACAACAACAGCAATAACAAAAGTGACAAAAACAACAACAAGCAAAAGCATGTCGCACATAAAATTTCCATTTTTATCTGAGTAACTAAATCTACTACTAGGAAGCAAGAGCAAGGACTATGGACTACAGGCGGCTATGACGATGACGATGACGATGAGTATGACAACAACTACAACAACTAGTAGCCATTTGGGAATGTATACAAATGCAGACACGCCTTTTACACATACACATGCATGACTCTGTTTGTATGTATGTATGTGTGCGTATTTTTATGAGTATGAATTTGAGTCAGTCGAGGCTTTTTTTTGGTTAGTGAAGCCTGACTGCCTGAATGCTTGCTGCCTTGAAGTTTTTGCAAAAGGTCAACAATTAATTTTTGCTGTTGCATTTTTCTGCTGTACTGCACACATGCATACACACACACACACACACTCACTCACATGCATATGCAGATTTACATGGACATATGCATGCAATGCTTACATTTTGCACAATATTCTCTGATTCTCATTTGCTGGCATTTACCACGCAGCAGTTTTCAGTTTTCTTTTTTTTTTTTGTTTGACTTGCCTTGGCTTTTACTTATAGGTAGGCAGAAAGCATGCAAAAAGCCAGGAAGGCAGTCATGCAGTCACCAAGTATGTAACAGTAAAAGCCATGAGCTTTTACTATGTGCATATAAGCCATTTTAAGTGCTATGCATAACCTCTTTAAAATTGCCAGCATAAAGTTGAGTTTAATGACAGGTGCGGGCGATTCATAGTTGTTGTTGTTACTGTCGTCATCGTCATCGTCGTCGTCATCGTTTGCTGGCCCATTTACATGAACATTAAGTAAAGCTCTCCCTCTTGTCATTGTCATACATAAAGAATAAGCATTGAAAAATATAGAACTGCAAGTTTTGAGTATCAACAAATCGAAAATGGAATCATTTTCATAATGGGTTCTTTAAAAATCCAAACTCTCTACCAACATCTTGTATACACACAGTGGAGAATACCGAGGGGGAAGGTCTATGGGGACTGAAATCCTTTTCAGAAATGTGACTGCTGCTTATAACTTTTTAAAAATTTTCTTTAGCACAAATTTTATAAGTTGAATAGAATTTGGGCTACTTCAAATCTGAAATTCTTGTTACAGTTTCAAAATATCCTGGATCTGACTTTAGGTCTGACTAAATGCTATGGATTTAGTGGAGAATACCGAGGGGAAAAGTCTATGAGGACTGAAATCCTTCTCAGAAATGTGACTGCTGCTTATAACTTTTTAAAAATTTTCTTTAGCACAAATTTTATAAGTTGAATAGAATTTGGTCTACTTCAAATCTGAAATTCTTGTTACAGTTTCAAAATATCCTGAATCTGACTTTAGGTCTGACTAAATGCTATGGATTTAGTTTTAACTCAGGTCTGGTATCTGATTTAAATATTTTTTATTTTTTAGCTATGGTTTGAATTGCCTGAATTTCGACTTATTTTTGGTCTGAATTTTGTTCCAATTTGGACTGAATTTTTATTTAAATTTTTGTCTGAATTCACTCGACCTCTAATAGAAGATGGAGTAGCCTAAACTCCTCCCGTATAGCTAAAATTCTCTGGCCCCAACATTCCTGTACCAAAACTGAACTTTTGCTCTCGCTGGCCCGCAAAGAATGTAGTTTACTGGTAGGCGTAATTACTGGACATTGCTTTTTGAGGTATCATGCCAAAAAGCTTGGTTTGGTAGAAAACGACCTATGTAAGAACTGTAATGACTCTGTGACGAAGGAGACTTTGGAACATATTCTTTGCCATTGCCCTATACTAGCTAGAACTCGATTACAGACGATAGGGAAAGCATTTGTCCTTTCCTTAAATGATTTAACGAGTATAAACCTAGCCCTTCTAAAAAACTTTGCGCATACCTCGGGTACTTTCAAGCTGGAAACAGTATTGGATGCAGCTCGAAGTTCTGTTTGACTCAAGAGAGTTTGTGGTAACACTATGGACCTAGCGCCGCCACTTCTAACCTAACCTAACCTTGTCTGAATTCGATGTGAGTTTTGAGTTTGATATTTGACCCGAGTTTTGATCTCACTTTTGGGCTGAATTTGATCTGAATCTCAGTCTAATTTATCGTTTGAATTTGGTTTGATTTTTGGTTTGATTTTCTGTCCAATTTTTGGTCCGTTTTTTTGACTGATTTTTTACTCAATTTTAATCTGATTTTTGGTCCCATTTATTGTCTAAATTTAGTCCTGTTTTTGGACTGAGTTTTGTTCAAAATTAGACTGATGTCAGGTCAGAATTTTAAATCAAATTTCGGTCTTAATTCGGTGTGAGTTTCAGTTGGATTTTTGACCCGATTTTTATTCTTACTTATGGATTGAATATGATCCGTGCCTCAGTTTGATTTATAGTTCGAATTTGGTTTGATTTTTGGTTTGGACCGATTTTTTATCCGAATTTTCAACTGATTTTCTACAAAATTTTGATCTAAGTTTTGGTCCCATTTGTTGTCTAAGTCTAGTTCTATTTTTGAACTGAATTTTGTTCGAAATTAAACTGTTGTCCGTATAGAATTTTAAATAAAATTTCGGTTTAAATTCGGTATGAGTTTTGGTTTGATTTTTGACCCGATTTTGGTCCAAATATTTGACTGATTTTGTACTCAATTTTGATCTAATTTTTGGTCCGATTTATTGCCTAAATTTAGTCCTATTTTTAAACTGAATTTTGTTCGAAATTTGACTGATATCAGGTCAGGATTTTTAATTAAATTTCGGTATAAATTCGGTGGGAGTTTTGGCTTGATTTTTGATCCAGTCTGTCATATGACCTTTAACTGAATTCTGGTCTAATTTTAGATCTTAATTTAGCGCTTAGTTTGGTTTGATTTATTTTCCGAGTTTGCTCCATTTTTTGGTTTGAATTTCAGCATGATTTTTGAGCCGATTTATTGTTTAAGTTTCGCCTGAATTTTAGGCTGAGTTTGACTGATTTTGTACTCAATTTTGATTTAATGTTTGGTCCGATTAATTTTTATTTATTTATTGGTCTAATTTTTGGTCCTATTTTTAGCCTATTTTGGTCTAGTCTTTTTTTGGTCTATTTTTAGCCTATTTTATTCATTGAGTTTTGGTCTAAACTTGACGTGTTTTTTTTCTGATTTTTGGCCTAATTTGTCGTCTGACTTTTAAAAGAATTCTGGCCTGATTTTTAATCTTATTTGTGGGATGAATTTGGTCTGAACTTCAGTCGGATTTATGGTTCGATTTTTGTTTCATCTTTGGTCTAAATTCGGTTTGATTTTAGTCTAACTTTTCGTTTGAATTTTCATATTTGTTTGATTTGGTTTGATTATGACACGAAGTTTGGTCTGAATTTCGTGTTAATTTTATTTTGAGTTTTTGGTCTAAATTTTGACTTTATATTTAAACCAAATTCGAAATGAATTTTGTTGCGATTAATGGGATTAATGGTCTAAATTTGGTTTGATTTGGTCTGAATTTTTGTTTGAAGTTTGGACTGATTTTTGATGTAAATTTCAAACTAAATTTAGTCTGAAATTTTGAATTATTTTTAAACTGTTTTTTGATCCAACTTATCGTGTGTAATTTGTCTGAATTTGGTTTGATAACTGGTCTAAAATTTGGTATAATTTTTGGTTTGATTCCAGTCAAAATTTTTGGTCTCATTTTTTATCAGAATTTTGATCTAAGTTCGGTTTGAATTTCGGACCGGTTTCAGTCATCTGGTCTTCATCTGGTCTGAATTATGGTCTGAACTCCCAAATCCAAATCCTAGAGTTGCCTCTGCACACACATACATACACACTTTGCTGTATTACTCGCTGGGGAATAGCTAAAGAGCAACAGCAGCACTTGGTGAATTACAAGAAGGGGAAGGAGATTAAAGTGTAGATTTTTACATGGTCGTTAAAATTTTATTTCGTTTGTTCGTTGATGCTTGATTCCTTCATAGTGGGGGTATAAGTAGCACCCACCAGAGTAGAGTACTAAAATCCAGCTGTGTTGATGCCAGTTTCGATTATTGCTGAACGAACGCAATGGCTAAAGGGGGGCGGAAAACTGGGTAGAAGTGACAAGGAGGAGGGAGTCTAGAGTAGTAGGTTAAAACAAAAAATTCTACTGCTAGGTGGCGCGCTCGTAAATTTAACGCAACATCAATTAAACACGCCATGACCATGGGCAGACATACACATAAACACAGAGAAAGAGACAGAGACAGAGAGAGAGTGGCTGACCACTACCACCAGCAGTGCTCGCCACATCCTTCGCGGTTCTTTGAGTCAAAATGAAATGAAAGGGGAAAGGAGAAGAAGTGAGCAGAGCTGACTTTCAACGAGTGTCACCAATTTTTTTGTTTTTTTTTGATATTGCTGCTGTTATGGTCGTTGCTGTTTTGCTGTTGCTGTTTTTGCTTGGACCATTTGGTTGCATTGATCCGAAATGCAATTTCGAATTTTATTTCTTTTCTTTCATTCAGTCATTTTTTGTTGTATTTCACCGTTGTTGATAATTTTTTGCTGTTCAAGTGTTCGCACAGCTGGCGTGTTAATTGAGGTAAATTACGTTTTACTTCACTTGAGTTACACTGTGTAAATAGGTTTATGTATGAAATTTAAAATTTGTTTAATTGAGTTTTTTCGTTTGCCATTTTATGTAGATCTGATCGATTTTTTTTTTTTTTTGTATATTGTTTATAGCTCCGTGAATAAGCGGGGAATTTATTATTTACGCTCTGCTTCAATTTAAAAAAGTGTTTTATAAAAAATAAAAATTTGAAAAGTACTGAAAACATGAAAAATATATTTGTTCATTTGTGGGGAGGGGGAAAAAAATACATATACATGTGTATGCGAATTAAGTTATGAGCTTTTAAAAGTTTTACCAAGAAGCTTAAGGATTTATGTGTTAAAAAATTTTTAAAATATGTAAAATTCTCGCGAATTCATTTCAAAAATTTTAAAGCGGAACATATTAGCAAAAATATTGATTCAAATTTTAATAAGTTCACACTTGAATTTAGGTTCGTGCTAGTGTTTCAAGAACACAAAACGAAGACATTCACATCGGATTCCAATTGGTTTATAAGTGGAAATGATCAATCAGATCAAGCACCCAAGTTTTGGGTCATACAATCGGTGTGCATTGCCAGGTGTCACGAATCTGTGACTGGCATGAAAATAATTATTCTCATCGTCCAATTGCCAACCGGATCCAGTACCGTTTGAGGTTTTGGATCCATCGGTATAGAAGACATAACAGAGACCTCTGAACTTAACAATTGGTCACGTTCCGGAAACCTGAAATCATATCTTCTTTCGAAGCGGATACACGGCGCATGATTTTCCCTTGGCATCAGAAACAGTGGGCACAGTACTGACAACTGGTGGTATATCTGACTGTGCCCTATATCCGCCTCGACATGCCAGACTCCATTTAACCGGAGTCTGTTGGCCGCTTTCATCGCTTCTTTGAAGAATTTAAAGATCTTGAGGAAGCGAGTCAAGCAAGGCACTGAGAGCATCACCAGATGTGGTACACATTACTTACTTACTTACTGCAATCCTTTTCTCCTAGTGGAGCATAGGGCATCAAAAATTGATCTGAATCTGTCTCGGTTTGGTGCTTCACGGAATATATCAGTCCAGCTCTATTTGCCAGAGTTAAGTTCTGTCTCCAGGACGTCAAGAGCCTTGAAGGTTCCAATGTAGAGCTTGGCGTGCAATGTAGTACACATTGCACCAGTGATACCCAAGGGCATACACTTCTCTGAACCATGGTCAAAGAGATACTGTGGACTTAACCAAAGTTAGTCTCCACCACAGTACAGCGGCATACGTGACAATAGGTCTCACAAGAGCAATGTATAACCAGTATCCCCGAGTTGGATTCAGACCCCAAGCTTTGCCGAAAGCTCGCCTGCACTGCCAGAAAACCTTCAGTGCATGCGAGATCCCTTCTTTGTTGGTAGTAACAGGTCATACTTTGCAACGCAACCTTCTTCCAATGGACGGGATAGAGCTCAGCGGGCTCCAGTGGTTCGTTGGTTACAGAAATTTGTTATTTTGCAGGGAACCCTCACTTTATTTTATTAAAAAACATTATTTTTTTTAAATTCAATATATTCTTTAATTCACTTTAGGTTTTGGTTTTCTACAATTTTTATAATAATAGCACACACACACACAAATTGGTTGCACTATTCTCTCGTGTTCTGCTGGTCTTCTGCGCGAGCGTTCGGTGCGTACAGAGCATTGTCTTTAATGTCTGAGATGCGCCTGGTAGGGCGAGCGTGCTGAACGTTAACTTCAATGTATAACAGTAATGTATGTAACGGGTAATGAAAGTACAGTATACTAGCGGCGCAGCGACTACGGAATGCGGGTTGAGTAGAGCGTCCGTAACTGTCCTGCTATTGTGTACGCTGCTTAAAGTTCCCAACAGTCCGACTAGGGTCATATGGTAGGGATTATACCATCCAAGTGGCACCACACGGTCTGATTACAGTATCGAGTACTGTATTGTGGTGGTTAGGCCAACTAAATTTTAAAACTACTAAACACTTGGTTCCTTGTGTCTATTGATCTCACCCTGCTGGAAGTTCCCGGCAGTCCGTCTGGGGTCACTTGATGGAGTTTATACCATCCTAGTGGCACCACACGATCTGACTAAAGTATTTAGTATGGTATGGTGAGGTTAAGCCAGCTATACAATACCAAATACTTGGATCCTTATCCCTATTCCTGTTGCATGTCTTCTACTCACTCGCAATGTAGTTGCCTTGCTGGTTTGTAAAATAATGCTCTCGAGTTGCCTTTTGCAGCTGCTTTTATACCCATTCTGCTTCTTCTTCTTCTTTAAATTCCAATCGACGCTGTCGCTACTGGAATTTGAAGTGTCGCTGCCTCGCTGTCTTGTTCCCATTGGTTGGTTCGATCGCGTGTTATTTTAATTTCAAATTTTTAAAATATCATCGCAGTAGGCTATCTCCTCTTCTTCTTCTTTTTACTTGTTTGCCTACATGGCATGATAATGCCGTTACTTGTGTGTGTGCTGCTGGCAGCATAAACCATAATATTTGTTGTTGGTTTGTATATGCTGTGATATTCTTCGTGATTGTCCCAGGGGGAAAATGCTGTGTCGTTCACCCCCCTAGTGGGAACAATGCTGCGTTGTGCGGCGGTACAATTTGGTTGGCTCAAAATTATGCCGTTACAATTTATGGCGTTGAAAAGAAGTAAGGCGTTTGTACTAGGATTTACTGAAAGACCCTGCAAATCGGACCAAGCCTCGATCTTGTCCAAGACTTCTTGCATTTTAATGCATACCGTTTGTAAGGACCGTCCCTAGGTTAGTACGCTCACATCGTCAGCAAATGTTTGAATGTGAATTAAATAATTCTGCAAATCATTAAGAAGGGAGTCCACCACGAAGCAGCATAGTAGAGGAGAGAGTACGCCCCCTTGGGGACATTCTTTCTCAACCTCGACCGCGACACTGTCTTCGTTTTCTCTCTTGATAAGCAGACGTTTGGATAGCATGGCATGAATCCAACGGCTGACAATTTTTTCAATACCCTCTTGGTATTGAATTGAAGGTAGCAATGTCAAAAGCCCTTTCAATATCGACAAACACTCTCAGAGTTTAGTCCCCTGCTTCCAGCCTTTTGTCAACTGTACAAACACAGTCATGAAGAGCTGATTCACAGGATTTTCCTCTCTGATAAGCGCGTTGTCGAGAATTAAGAGGGGTTTGGCTTAGAACCTTCAGCCTGATGTGTCTCTCGACCATGCGTTCCAAAATTTTAAGCAAAAACGATGTCAAGCTTATTGGTCGGAAACTTTTCGGTAGAGCGTAGTTATCCCTTCCCGGTTTAGGAATAAATACAACTTTAACTGAGCGGCAAAGACGTGGAATATATCCGTGTGCGAGACAAGCCATGAAGATTCTTTTCAGATCCTTCATAAGATTTGTTCCTCCTCGTTATAGCATGACTGAATAAATGCCGTCGGATCCAGGGGACTTAAAATCAGCGAATGACGAAAAGGCAAATCTTAATGTCTCTTCGGTGATTTTCCTAAAGGCTATAAACCAATCGAGCCTTCTGATGCTAGAGACAGCCTGACCAGAAGTATTGACAATGCTTGGAGGAGCAACTATCTGGCAACCCGGGAAGTGCGTTGCAAGGAGTGCGTCATTAACTTTGGATTTAGAGTTGGTGCAGGAACCAACGTGCTTCAGAAGTGAGTCCAGCTTAGCGGTCCTGTGAAAGCTTAGTGGTACTGTTAAAGCTTCGCTCTTGCTAGTTCTATCTATTCTCTTTATTCCTCCATATCAACAGAAGCTTTGCAAAAACAACATAACGATCAGTTTTGCGGTACTGGATTTCACGCAAATATTACAAAGTCCAATAACTTTTCCAATTTTGTTTTTCATTTAATAATTTCACTAAGACTAAAATCAGCTTTTCTACTACAACAAGTAAGAGCACAAAAAAAAAATCCTTTAATATTAATTAATTTATGAAAATTAAAAGAAGAAGAAACACAAACAAACAAACAAGAAACAAGAAAATAAGAAAAAAAAAAGAAAAAGACAAAAACTTTGTGTGCAACACTTGTTTTTAATTTGAAGTTACAGCAGAAGTAAAAAGTTAGAAGAAGAGAGAAAAAAACAATCTCTCGCATAAAGTTTGTGAGTAAATGAACTTAAAATTTAATGACAACTTCTTGTCTGAAGAAGGATACTGTTTGGTTGAATGGCAGAGGATGGAGCAAGGACACTAGCAAGAGAAAGATGACGAAGAAAAACCCAACACTTGCACTGCATAAAAATCAAAGATGAAAAATGCAGCAACAACAAAAATGCACCAACCAACCAACCAACCAACAAATACACAAACACACACACACACACCCATACATACATACATACCTACGATTATATTACGAAGAAAACTCGTAAAATGAAAAGTAAGCAAAAGTGCAAACTTCATGTGCAATTATGCTATAGCAAATGTGTTTGCTGCAGCTTGCTTGCCTGCTTGCTTGCTTATGGCTGATGCTTGCTTGCTTATAGCTGATGCTTGCTTGCTTATAGCTGATGCTTGCTTGCTTATGGCTGATGCTTGCTTGCTTATAGCTGATACTAACTGTTGCAGCAGTGTCTGCTGCATTTATGTCCCTCTCAACTTCACAAAATTATGACACCCGCACGCTTTTCGCAATTGCAACAAATGGCAGCACATAAAATTCCACTAGTTGCACTAGCAGCAAGTAAACACAGAGGCAAGCAGCAGCTGCCAGCAGTAACTACAAATTTAATCTCAACTAGCATTTTATTTTTTAGGGTTTGGTGTCAGAAAAGTAGGAGGAGGAGGAGGAGGGCGGGCAGGAGGGGGCAGCTATAGAAACATTCTTACTGCAAATGTGCAATTTTACATTGCGTGAAATTGAATGGGCGTGTTGCTGCATGCAAAGAACTAAGATGGAGACGAGTGTGGAGTGAGCTAAGCTTAGTGGTGGCAGTGCCACTTGGAGTTTTTTCTCCTCTAGCTGCGCTGACTTGTGAATGTTGTTGCTGTTAGTTGTTGCGTATACACATGATGGGATAATAAAAATTGCTATAATAAAATGCATTGAAGATGGGTACAATTTGATGTTGTTATTCTTCTACTTGCGCTGACTGACTTTCGACCTTGCTCCGCTCCGCTCCGTTCGTTGTCGAGATGGGATGGGACAAGTAAAATTAAATTGATACAAATCTTAAATGCATTAAATGCAAGTGAAATTTTTAAATGTACGCAAACAAAATAGAATTTAATTGAATGCAGCTGATTGAATTCGAAAGGAAAGGTTTATAAAAGCTTTGCTTGCTTGCTTTTTTCTTTTTTTGTAAGACAAAAAAAAAAATCCTATTAAATAGTAAAGCAGAAAAAGGAAAAAATAAGAAGTAGAAGAAGAAGCTTGTGTACTTAAACATCGACAGGAAATGCAAATATCAGTTCAAAAACAAAAAAGGAAAAAAAAATTACCAAAAAGCAAGAGAAAGGAATACATTATGAGTACAAATGACAGGCTACATACTTACAATTGACAACAAAGAGAAAAGAGAAGGTGAAAGAAGAGGCAGCAAGGAGGGCAGATCTGCTTAATGTATAACATTCTGCTTCTCATTTTACTTGCTTGTTGTTGTTGCTATGGTTGTTGTGGCATCAAATGCCATTTATTTTTATGACTAACTGGAAGATCTTTGTTCAACTTTTTTACTTCCATCTCTCTCGTTTTTTTTTCTTTTTTGCTTCATCTCTTTTGCTCTCATTTTACAATTTAAAATTTTATTGTGTGTACTGAACTTTTTCTCTTCTCTTTTTTTTTGTTTTTGTAGGGAATACTAAGCCGCAACTAACGAGGCCATCATCAGCAGTCAGCCAGCAGCAGCAACAGCAACAGAATATAGCACAAATGTTCACTTTGGGTATTATTGCAAAAATAAAACAAAGCAAAGCAAAGCGCATATTATCACCAACAGCAACAGCAACAGCAACAAATTGCTTTAAGCCAATTATACAAAAGTATTTTACCAACGGGTGTGCCATGCTTTTAAAACTCCTCTCTAACTATGTAAGTAAGCGTTAATACATATTGCCGTCATATTCCATTTTTAAGTACTTAAAGTTTATGGTCGGTACATATGTGCTCAGGCCATTTTTTTTATGGGTTTTCCTGTTAGGCTATAAAGTTTCCGTTTTTTTTTTTTTTTTATTATTCTACATTTTTATGTAATAATCTAATGCCCTTGAGTAAAATTATACATCGACATTTGTGATAACTAATACAATATTTTCTAAAGATCTTATCGTGAAAGTTGTAAAATTTTGCGGAAAAAGAAAATTCTCAAGTTTTGAATGAAATTAATTTTAAGCTTAATTTTTGTGGTAGTGACAACTGACTTCTCAAATTGTCATAGCCATAGACGTCGATAGCCAAAGTAAATAGCGAACTCGGCTATCCCTTCGCCCTTCCGTTTTGGGCACAGCTCACTAGAATGGTTGAACCTCTGACTGACTATTAATTTGTGAAACAAACATGACTGATCAAATTTTGCAATTTTGTCCGAAAAAATCGACTTTTTATTTCTGATGGAAAATTTCAACCATTTACACTGTTCTACAAACCGTCGCCTGAGAATCGATTTGGCGTATAGGCATAGGAATACTTATACACATACGCCAAATCAATACTCAAGCGACTAAACGAAAATTTTTGACAACGAGCAGAGACAAGACAAGTGTACTTAGGGTAATGGGGGGTCGCTGAGTTTGAATCCGTGGTCCGTTTTGCTCTGCTACGTCGCAATTTTCAATTTATTGACATATAAATTTTTAAAATTGAAAAAAAAAAAAAATTAAAAATGCAGTTCATATTTTTTTCCATCAAAACATCCATTTTTACAAAAAAAAAAAAAAATCTTAAATTTTTTTTATTTTTTAACTTTTAAAATTAAAAAAAAAAATTTTTTTTTCTTAATTGATTTATTTTGTTCTCCTTTTTCTTCTCCTTCTTCTCCTTCTCTTCTCCTTCACTTCTCCTTCCCCTCTTCTTCTCTTCTCCTTCTCTTCTCCTTCTCTTCTCCTTCCCTTCTCCTTCCCTTCTCCTTCTATTCTCCTTCCCTTCTCCTTCCCTTCTCATTCCCTTCTCCTTCCCTTCTTATTCCCGTCCCTTCCTTTCTCCTTCTCTTCTCTTTCCCTTCTCCTTCCCTTCTCCTTCCCTTCTCCTTCCCTTCTCCTTCCATTGTCCTTCCCTTTCTGCTTTTGTTTTACCACCTTTCCTTTCCCCTTCTGCTTTCTTTGGCTTCCATTCTGCTTTCTTGCCACCTATTTTTGATTTATTCATTCAACTACACGATTATTGAGTGAATTTTTTATCCATGCCAGTTTATTTTAGTTAAAATTATTAACTTATAACTCAAAAACTTCAACTTTTTGAATTTAAAACTAATTTTTTCTTTCTTTCCTTCTTTTTTTCCATTTTACAGTGAAACTGCAATGAATAAATGAATATAAACACATTAAATTGATGGTAAGTTGTTTTGTAATTTTATACATCAGTCTTAAACATCTTGGTTAAAATTATTGCAACTCAGTCCAAATCAATTCTAAATGATTAAAATCAACCAGCCTTTGAAAACTTTCCACTCTTACTGTATCAAATGAATAACAGGAACTCTTCAATGTTTTTCTTCTCCATAAAAATAAACAAGAAAAAAAGGTTAACAATATTTTCTTCCATGTATTTTGCTTAAGATGAATTCCTATGGAGAATAACAATGGAAATTTATTCAATACAACACACACACACACACATTCACTCACATTTACATTTGAACACAAATACTACAAAAGCCGTTAATAGAGCAATTAACCTAAACATTTATGTAACGAACGTTTATGTACACACACACACACAGCATACAAACAAATGCGGTAAAAGTAACGAACGAAAAGCGAGAGAGCGACATTCATAGGATAACAAATAAATAAATAAATTCAAACCCACTCAGCGGTCCATTACACTTGAGCACGAATAAATATTAATGAAGTATCGCAGTAGGATACATAAAATAACCATACAAACACAAACACACACACACACACACATACACATGCAATAGCAGCTGTAAATATATTTGTGTAGGTGAAGTTGTTGCGCTCCTGTTGTTGTCGTGTCGTCGTATCATTGAATGCATGGGTTCGTTTGCTCGCTTGTTCTATCTGTTTCTGCCTGTTATTTACATAAGATCTCTATAACCATCTGTAATAGACAAATAAACAATGCGCGCAATCTTCTACAAACGCCTCCGTATCCTGCGCGTTCTTTTGTTTCTAAGCATTTGCGCTTCTTCCCATACTTTTCATTTCCATTTTCATTTCTGTTGTCGTTTCTGCATTGCTTGCTGCCGATTGTGATTCTCATTTCGATTCTGATTACGTTTTGTTGCTGTTTTATTTTTATTTGCTTCTTTGTTTTTATTTACTTTAGTATAGCAAAATGGAAGGAGAGAGTGAAGAAAAACTAGAGAGTAGTGGTAAATTTCCTGCCGCAATGCAAAATTACACAACAACAAAAAAGAACCAAAACAAAAAATTTACAAACAAAATATTGGCAGCAATGGAGACAACAGATGTCGCTGTTGTTGTCATTTCTCCACACTCCTTTCATTCAAAGCCTCTTCTCTCTCTCTCTCTTTCTGCCTCTTCTTCTGGGTATTATGTATGTATTTATGTATTTTACTCCCATTTATTTACATTTCAAATCTTTTTCTGTAGGTACTTTTCAGTATTGTCTAGTTCTAGTTACACTTAAAGAAATTTTTTAATATTTATGATAGTTTTTAGGAGACTATGAAAATTAAATCTAAGCGTTAATTTACAAAGTTATGACTTTAGTTCAAGTCTAATTCCTTATTTGAAGTAACAGCAATGTTGTGGTTTTGACTAAATTTGTTCTTTAAGCCTGTTGTAATTTTTAATATTGTTTAATAGCTCAATATTTAAAAAATTGTTTCAAAACCCACGTTCTTCTGATTTTAATAATATGTAGCTTTTATTAAACATAATTATTCAATTATGGATTAAAAAAAGCTGAACTCAAATCTAAATAAATAATTTTTTCAAGTTTCTTATACTTGGTTTTCTTTATGTCAAATTCAATAAAATTTACCAACATCTTCACAATTTCATATAGAAAGTTCTTTCTCTTTCTGCCATTGAATATCATATAGCGAAAACTAGAACTCTTTAACAGTAAATGCTCTCCATCTTTTTAACTTCGACCATAAGTAAATTTCAAAGAGAGATTTCAAAGAGTGAGAGAGAGAGAGAAACGAGCAATGCTTGTAGTATGATATTTGTTTTAAACCAGTGGTCTGCAAAATTGAAAATAAGAATGTGTTGGTGAGCGAAGAGTACACATCTCATTTTCAATATTGCCGACCACTGTTTTAAACTCTCTTTCA
Source organism: Toxonevra muliebris (assembly GCA_963691655.1). NCBI lineage: Eukaryota > Metazoa > Arthropoda > Insecta > Diptera > Pallopteridae > Toxonevra > Toxonevra muliebris. Next base: position 64,625,651 of record OY829329.1, on the reverse strand, counting down.
ATCATTATTTTCCCTAGTGTATCAAGCCTTCTACGTGTCACTGCGCCTCTTTTATGCATCTCTCTCTGTGTGCGCGAGTGGGTGTGTGTGTGCACATCAAGTATCTATGAATCGCTCAGTACACAATTTCCATTGCTGATTGCCTTTTTTTGTTATTGTTGTTTATTTTTACTCCTTGTACATAGTTCGATTTTTTTCTACTACTGTGTTCTAATGTGGTTGTTATTGTTTTTGCTTTGTTGAACACATTTCGCATCCACTCTTTCCTCTACTTCCTTATATGAGCGCTCTATTAATATTTACTGCTTTTGCACCCTTCCCTTTCTGTGCTTCGATTTCGATTACTTTTGCTACCTCATTGTCTGGCACTATGCATAATGAGGTATCCTATCCTTCTATGCTGCTGTGGTAACATTTAATGAAAAAACTTAAATTATAAAAAAAAAAAAAAAGTTCATGAGTACAAACAAAGCAATTGAAATAACAACAATAACAGAAGGAGCAGCAGGAGTAGCAACCATAACAACAATTATTTATGTTGCAAAATTAAAGCACACTACTTTTTATTGCTTACATGCTCATATATCTTAAATATAATTATTTTACTATGACTAGCACTAGTGTTAGATTTTAATTCAAACTTTTATTGTTTTTAGACCGAATACAAAGCAACGTGGGCCAAAGAGTAGCGAGCATATGAAATTTCACACGTACATAGCTCATTTCTAAAGAAAAAGAGCGATCGTTGGGCATGTATGGGTGGCCATCATTGATAAAGAGCAGCGGTGGCCACCTATACATACACAATGATCGATTGAGCACTCTTTCTATGGAAATGAGCTCTGTACATGTGAAATTTCTTATACTCACTTGCCTGCGTGCAAGTCTTTGGCCCAGCGCTGTCGCTGTCACTTCGATTGAACTTTTTAACTTCACTTTCAAGCATGACACTTTGTCACTTCCTCTTTTATAAAAACACTTTGGTTTTCCAGTTTCAATAAAAAACTAAAATCGATAAAAAAAAAACCTAAATATGCTCCGACTATAGCCAGATCGGTGTGTTTGAATTTATATTCCCTATAGAAAGTAAAAATATACCATTTAGCATACATACTTTAGTATATTTTGAGACCTTTTGTGTTTAGCCACACTGATGACGAACTGTCATATAATTTATTAGAATTTGGTTGAAAATGAAGAGGTAGACGATTTAGAAGGTGAGTGGAGGATTTTATTTCTAAATGATTTTATACAAAAAAAGCGACATTTTCGAAGAATTCTGCCATTTTTTTTTGGCGTGAAAAATTCCTTAAAACAAATTATGTACCCTCATTCAAAAAGTTTTGTCGGAGCCTTATTTTGTCTGCCACACTGTCAAAATTTTTTTTTCGCAAACTAAGCACATAAAACAAAATAGATTTTCAGAAATCACTTCACTTTTTTAAAAATCACTTCGATTTTTTAAGAATTTCACTTCACAAACAAATTTCAAAACGATAGCCCTGCTTTTTCCTACGCTGATATAGAGCAGTAACATCTTCTGTTGCTCTCTTCTTCGCTCTCTTGGATACACATCAAATCACAGTTGCTTTCTCTCCTTCTTCACTACAACAACATCCTTCATGTAAACGTCACTAGTCTAAAGAGAAGTGTGACGTATAAGTTTCAATCAGCATACTCGTAAGCTGAAAAGTACCACGTCGGCAAAAGAGCATAAACAATTTCACACATACAGGGCTAATTTTTATAGAAGAAGAGCGATTATTGTGCATGTATGGGTGGCCATCATTGATATAGAGCAAAGGAAAGCAGTGACATCATCTGTTGCTATCTTCTTCGCTCTCTCGAATACACAACAAATCACAGTTACTCTCTCACATAAACTCTTTTCTTCGCTCTCTCGAATACACAACAAATCACAGTTACTCTCTCACACTAACTCTTGTTCTACTACTTCTCTACAACAACATCATTCAAGTAAACATCATTATTCTAAAGAGAAGTGTGACGTATGAGTTTCAATCAGCAAACACGTAGGCTAAAGAGTCAAAAGAGCATAAGAAATTCCACATATACATGGAAAAAGTGCCCAGTCGATCACTACGTATGTATGGGTAGTCATCACTAGTATAAAGTCAGGTATGGAAGCTTTACAAAGTTTAATGTCTTTTGGTAAACATTAAAAAAATCTTCTGTAGTATACTTTTAAGCACGGTTTACCATTCAGTTTAATAACAAAGATAAAGATAAATAGGAAATATGAAAAGATAGAAGGTGTAGGTAGTTATTGAAAAAATTTGAACTTCATTTTCAATTTTTTAAATCGCTTGTGTAGTATAACAGAAAAAAATGGTCACAAAGATATAGACTAGAAATAATAATAAGTGATCATAAAAAACTAAAAACCATGTATCTGAGTATTGACATAAACTCCAAGTCGAAATAAAATTTAATAAAATGTGCCCAAAAGCAAAATCAAAATCAAATCAATTCTATGTAATAAAATAGCAATGAAAATATTTATAATAAATTGAATATTTCGCAAATACGAATAAGTTTTGCATATTTCATTTTATTGAATTTAAATCTATTTTATCTGCTACGGAGTACTAAATCTTACTAAATATATTTATACATATCTTCCTTTCTGTTATTTTCAAATAAAACAAAAAAAAAAAATATTCATTGTATTTTATTACAAAGAAGATTTATATTGTGAGATAAAAGTTGAATCGTTTCTTTCAAAAATAATTTCAAATAACAAAAAAAAAAACAACAAAAGAAAAAGAAACAAAAGTATATTTTAATTTGGAAAATCAACAGATTGCATAAAGTGTTTGCATTTGTTGAATTTATTATTCATGCGTTCATGTTCATTCGACCAGTGGTCTGTCTGAAACCAATGTATAAAATGTACACACAAAAAAAAAATAAAAAAAAAACAAAAATAAATATATATATAAAAAAAAAAACAATGAAAACATTTCTATACATCAAGCAGTACATTGATGAAAAATTTAGTAAGTACTTTAAAGTAAATTTGTATTTGAATTAAATTGAAACCAACAACAATAAAATATCTTAAATCCGAAATGTCAAAACAAGTTAAAAGATATAAGATACAAGCATCAGTTACAAGATACCATAAAAGTAAACACAAACTGCTGGCTGTGGTAGCAGTAGCAGTTGAATTGCTCATTTGGCTAGGAAGTTTTACAAGAAATTTTACAGATTACACAAATAAAATATTGTAAATTTTTCTAATATATTATAGAACAAGTAGATAAAATTGAAAGTGAGAAAAAGCGAGCGCGGAAAGGGAGCATGAGGGAACTATAAGGGAGGAAAGAATAAAAGGAATAAGTAAAATAGGAAAATGAAGTAGATGGATATATAAACTTGGATGTTGCTCTAGCAAAAAAAAACAAAAAAACAAAAAAAAAAACTAAAATAAACTACAAATTTATGCATGACAAAGAAGAGAAGCATGTTGTCAGTGGTATCGGACACAGTGGGGGGGGCAAGGAGAGGAGCATGAATGCATTAAATCTGTTATTTAAGGATTATTTTATAAATCTTCTCTACTTTTGAAAACTTGATAATGGTTTTTAATATTCTTTTAGTTTTGGTTTAGTTCTATCCATGGTCTGATTTTTCACTGTTTTTAGCCAAAGTTTTAATCTGAGTTTGGGTCAGAATTTGGGTCTAAATTTTTGTTTGACTTGTGGTGTAATTTTCGATCAGGTTTTGTTCTAAATTTTGAACGGATTTCTGGACTGTTTTTTTTTTTTTTTTGGTTTTTAGTCTGGCTTTTGATTTAGGTTTAGGTCTTAATTTGGTTTAAATTTTGCACTGAGTTTTGGTCTGAATTTTTGGTGTAAGTTTTTTTTTTTACTTTTATTCACGCTTGATGTGATTTTGGGCTGCTTTTGATCTCAGTTTGATTATAATTCTGATTCGATAATGATTTGAAATTTGGTCTGAATTTTCCTTGAGTTTTGAAATCGACTTTTATTTTGCCTGAAATTCGGTCTGAATATAGTCTCCTTGAGCTGAGTAGTTTGAGTTTTGAAATCGATTTTTATTTAGTCTGAATGTCGTCTCCTTGAGTTGTGTCATTTGAGTTTTAAAACCGACTTTTATTTTGTCTTAAATTCGGTCTGAATATAGTCTCCTTGAGCTGAGTAGTTTGAGTTTTGAAATCGATTTTTATTTAGTCTGAATGTCATTTTCTTGAATTGTGTCACTTGAGTTTTAAAACCGATTTTTAGTCTGAATTTTACATTGATTTTATTCTGATTTTTGTTCTGAAATATGTTCGGATTTTGATCAGATTTGTGGACTAAGTTTGGCTTAGTTTTTGGTCTGGATTTTGGTTTGAATTTTCGGTCTGATTTTTCTTCTGGATTTTAGTTTAGCTGTTGATCTTCAGTTTACCAAAATCAGCCCTCCTTAAACCCAAATCACTCAGATCAGCCACAGCATGATGTGAACATGAGTATTTATATACTAAAGGGTTCAACTCGGAACGCAGGATGAGAGAGTGCTCTGATGCATAATGAACAAATATAACAACAAATGTAAATGTCGACAATATTGCTACTAGTTTAAAATTTGTTGGATTGTATTTTGTTCGCATCTTCATGTTGATATGGAAATTTTTTATTATTTTCTTTTTAAAACAAAAAAAACGAACAAAAATGAAATAAACAATATGTTTGCTTTCTCAAGCTCAGACCGGCACGACAGACAGACTAACAAACAGACAACCATAAAGATGAGCACAGATAGAAACAACGACCCATGCAGACATAAAATACAGCTAGACTATCAGGCAGGAAAGGCAAAGCAAAACATAGCGCAATTGATAGACAGACATACAAGTAGCTAAAAAAAAAAAAAAAAAAAACCTATATGTAGAGACATACTCTAGCAAACACACACACACACACAGACACACTCACATTTACTTTAACTAAAGCAATTAGCATGGCGGCATAAGAGTTTCACTTCCCTTTGGCATTGCTGGAGTGAAAAATCTAAAACTAAAACCATAGCTTAGTTCTAAGCTAAAACGTTGATAACAATGAAAAATTTTGTTTTTGTTAGTTTATTTGTCTTTTTTTTCGAGATTTTTTTATTTCTATTCATATGTTCATATGTATGCAATTGTGTGTGTGTTCTGTGTAAATGTATTTGTACTTGCAAAATATTTGTATGTTTATAAACATATATATGTGCTTTATATTTTTTTATGTAACAGCAGCAGCGTGTATACAGTGGAGCAAATGGGGTGAAAGAAAAATATAAAAAATTTTCGATTTTAGGTAAGATTCAATGATTCTCCATAGTTTTTCACATTAGATTTAAATTTCATTAAAGTAGAGATTATGATCAGTTCTAATGCCTTTGCTAATTAATTCTTTGAATATGTTTCAGTTCATTGGTGAAAGTTTATATAGGACCACAAATTTATTCAGTAGCTTAGAAAAGCCAGATGAATACAAAAGCTTCAACAACAATGGTCACGTGAAAAATCGCGTTTTCATTGCACTCAAATGAAACCAGTAAAAAACGAAGCTATGCAGTTGTTATTCGGCTACATATAATCAACTAGAGAGTCTTTTTCTCGCTGTTTTATCTCATGAGCTTTATTGAGAGAGCCGATCAAGTTGCCTATGCTTGATTGCATATAGCCGAACTTTCCTATCTTGTGTTATATACGTATACTGCGTCGTTTTTTTTCATTTTTTTTTTAGTTTTGTAGTGTTTTAAGTTTTATTCGTTGCTGAAAAATTTATATAAAATATTTATGTGGCGTAGAAGCTACAAAATTTTTTTAATTTTTAAAATTCTTAGACTTTTCCCCCCACTTTTATTCTAATCGACATATTTTAGTTTTTTTTTATTTTTCTTGAATTTTTTTTTTTTTTTAATTGTTTGCTAGACCAGTTTATGCTATTAAAACAAGATTAAGACGACAGACTTTTTGGTCACTATTTTTAATACTCATATTTTTATAGAAAATTATATACATTTTTTATTAGAAGGTAAATTTTTAACAAAATATAAAAATTTTGACTATTATTTTTTTTTAATTTAGAACTTTTTTTTGGGTTGTTTAAAACATTTTTGTCTAATTTTCGACGTTTTTATATGATTTAGATTGTTAGATCATTCTGTACATTTTTATATATTTTTAGACACTTTTGTGCATTTTTTAACATTTTTTATTTTTTTTTTAATTTCTGTTCAACTTTTGTCTATTTGTGTTTTTTCTTTTACTATTTTCTTATTTTTAAATTTTTGTCCGGTTTTTTTTTTAAATCTTTAATCTATAAATCTGCTGAATTTTATCTGTTCTTTAAAGCGTTATATCTCACTGTGCCCCCTCTGTATACCCAAACAGATAATGCCCCTTCATTCTCATACGTCCCACAGTACGTATGAGTAATTTTTGTAACAAATTGTTTAAGGCCTCTACATGAGTAGGAAATTTGTGTTTGTGTTGTTATTGTAAGTAAGTATTTCATATAGAAATTCTACTACTACTACTACTACAAATACTTGCAAGCATGCACACATACATACATATGTAAATATATACATACATACATTCTTGCTATAAGCGTGAATGTAAATGTTTATATTGTATATGTACATAAAACACACACACACATACATACATAATATGTACTTGTATATATGTTTTGTAGTTGTTATTGTTGTTATTGCTATTTCTACTGCTACTGTGTACGTTTAAATGAAGTTGAAGTCTTCTTCTCTTTATGAATTGAACATGGAAAAACTAAATAAAAAAAATCTATTGCATTTTAGTTTCAGTTTTGTATACATCTAACTACTACTAGAACAGTTCACTGTTACTACTACAATTGTTGTTTGTTTATTTGTTGTTAATGTACTAGATATATTTAGCTGATGTTAGTCGTTGTTGCTGCTGTTCTTGGTCGTTGTTGCTGCTGTTGTTGTCGGTCGTTGTTATTGTTATTTTGCTCTTATGTTTACGTTATTATGCAATGTGGAATTGAAATTTACTTGTGCGAATTGTAAGTAAAAGACATGTGTACTTCAGTCCGCAGAATATGTTACACATACATTCATAAACAAACAAATGCACACACACACACACACTCAAAGATATGCATATGTAAGTTTTACATAAATACCCGGTTTCACATATATGTTTGTATAAGTATGTATGTATGTTTGTTTGTTCTAGTTTTTATGTACTATACGATTAATATGTCATTTAAGATAAGTTTCTTGAAAATTAATTTACAATTTGACATGCGAAATGACATGCTTGGTTGGAAAATCGTTCCGTTTTGTTTTAGTTAAGATTAAAGACTCAAATTTAAGTTCATGTTGTTTTCATTTTTGATTGGCGAGTAACTTAATCGAGGTAGTAATCATTAGCATAGAAGAAGGAACTATATTTGTTATAACATATAGCAGAAAAAAATTGTATTCAATTGTGAAGGAAGTCTACTTTGGTTTCCTGTTCTTTTGAAAGTTATTCTACAATTTCGGCTACTAAAATAGAGGAAAGTTAAAGAAAAACTGTCGAAAAACTTTTGGGATAATAGGAAAAAGAAAATAACATCATTTTCTATATATGTATATAATCTCTACGATTTTCTTGTGTTTTGTGTGTATGTTTGTAGTCGTGTAACTTCTGAACGACTTGACCCATTGTCAAGTCAAGTCATATTTCCAGAATATATTTTCTTGGGCGAGAAGATTAAACATAGCTATTCATGATGGATTTTAGGAAAGCGGGCATGGCACCTCCCATACATACCTATTACTTTATTGGGTATATCTCAAGAACCATTTATGGTTCAGTACAGAAATGTGCTACAATAACGAGAATTGACAATGGTATGCTACAACAAAAATATAGAAGGGATTGACAAAGGGGGTGTGGCACCTTCCATATAACCTTTATTGTACGATACTAAAATTTAGAATCTTTCATATTGTTGGATTAGTGGGTGCGGCACCATGCTCCACTTTTACTTTCTACTACTATTTCTACTGCTAGTTCTTCTACTATTTTCTACTACTTATAAACTTCTTTTTTTCTATATTTTCTTCTTATTTTCTACTACTTTTCCAACTAATATTTTCTACTACTATTTTACTACTTTTTTTAGACTACTTTCTTAATACATTCTTTCTACAATTTCCGTTTACTTTCTACTATTTTTTACTACTATTTTTTAATACTATTTTTTACTACTATTTTTAAAACTATTTTTTACCTTTATTTTTACTACTATTTTTTACTACTATTTTTTATTATTATTTTTCAATACTATTTTTTACTACTATTTTTCACTACTATTTTTCACTACTATTTTTTGCTACTTTTTACAGTTTTTCTACTACTATTTTTTACTATTATTTCTACCACTTTTTCTACTCCACTTAACTATTTTTCTACTAGCTTTTCTGTTACCTTTTTACTACTTCTTTACAACAATTTGTAATACTATTTTCTATTCCTTTTCCACTACTATTTCTACTGTTTTTTTCTACTACCTTTTTGTTGTTGTTGTTGTTTTTTCCGTTGATACTCTCTACACTTATCGACACAAACACAATGTGGTATACGTATATAACACAAGAGAGATAAGAGAGCATCTAGGTCGGCTCTCTCATTAAAGCAAATGAAATAAAACTGCGAGAAGTCGATTCTCTGCTTGATTGTATGTAGCCGATTAACAACTGCATAACTTCGTTTTTTACTGGTTTCGTACCGTGGTTGTTGTTGTTGAAGTTTTTGCACTCTTTTTTGTTTTATTTCTTTTGATACCCTTTTCTGTTGGTACTCTCTCTATACTTATCGGTATAAATACGATGTAGTATATATGTATATAATACATGAGAGGCAATTTCAGATATATGGCATCAAGCTCTCTTACTAAAGTACATGAGATAAAACTGCGAAAAGTGGACTCTCTGCTTGACCTAAACACTAACAACTACATGCATAACTTCGTTTCTTATTAGTTTCGTTTGAGTGTAATGAAAGCTCGTTTTGGTTGTATTTTTTCATTGCAAAATTTTCGATTCACAGACTCGCTAAAGAAGTTTCACTTCAAAAATGCAAGAACACGAAAATACTTTTCGACTTAATTCGGCCACGTTGAAGGCAATTGGGTTTTCAGCTTATTTTTTCAAGCATCTTTGCAAATATTTTTTGCTTTCTTTTATTTCATTTTGTGTGGCACTGTTTATTATTTTTTGTATTTTAATTCAATAGTAAATTGCATACATTTATTTTACATTCATGACTTTCAACTTAAGGGGCTCACGTGTGTAGTAGAGCTACTACAACTTCACCTTAATGTGTGTGCGTATGTATAGGTTTCCAAATACCAACCAACCAATGCCAATGCATCAACTAACCAATTGACTCCAAAGTAGCAACTCTTGAATCTCATTCATTCTATTTATTACAACATTTATTACAGTTTTACTTATTGTTGTAATTAAAGCTGCAACTGCTGTTGTTATTTCAATTGCATTTGCTAGTTCTTATTGCTGTTGTTGTAATTAAACATGCTCAGTAAGTGTTGGATGATGATGATGATCAAGATAGCAATGTGTTTTGGTGTTCAGCATTCAGTGTAGAGTATATTCAAATATATTGCACTTCTTTGCACAAATTATGAACTGTTAATATATGTTTGTATGTATAGTGATACTCATAAATAATTCCATATATACACAAGCAAAAAAAATTCAATGTTTCCTGGTTTTCTGTTTTGGTTTCTGTTTCGAAAATTTAATATATTCAGTGAATTTCTCATATTTTCATTAAAATATGCACATAATTTACGTTGAGAATTTCGAAAAGCACACATATCTATGCATGTATGCATACAAAACTATTCACCAAAGTGCATCTGCTGGGCATATCTGATTTATTTTCACTTGTATGTAATTGCATATATATATATATATTTTCAACTAATAACTTTTTAATTGTAGTGCAACTATAGACAAGTTATATTAATAAATTTAAATGCAATATCATATTTCCATATTTATAAATGTATAGAAAGTTAATTCAATGATAAGAAATTGCATAAATATTGAAAATTATTATATAATCATTATATAATCAAATATAAATTAAATGGAAAAATTTATGAAATCAAATTAGACAAATTATGTTTGCATGTGTGTATCTCAGTTTTAACTATTGTCATTAAATTTTAAGTTTTTTCCTGTGGTGCAGAAAAATTTTCATATTTCTTCAGATATTTGCTTCATTACTCTAATCTCTAATCAGTCGTAAGGTCCTACCCATAGACTTCAATCAGTTGTAAGGTTCTACACATAGGCTCTAATCGGTCGTAAGGTTCTACACATAGACTTCAGTCAGTCGTAAGGTTCTACTCATAAACTTCATTCAGTCGTAAGGTTCAACTCATAGGCTCTAAGCAGTCGTAAGGTTCCACTCATAGACTTCAGTCAGTCGTAAGGTTCTACTCATAGGCTCTAAGCAGTCGTGAGGTTCTACTCATAGACTTCAGTCAGTCGTAAGGTTCTATTCATAAACTTCATTCAGTCGTAAGGTTCTACTCCTACTTTTTAGTCAGTCGTAAGGTTCTACTCATAGAAACCAGTCAATCATAACATTCTACTCTAGTCAGACTAGGATCTAGTCAGTCATAAGGTTTTACTCATAGACTCTAATCAGTCGTAAGCTCATATTCAAAGACTCCAGTCAGTCTTAAGGTTCAACTTATAGGCTCTAGACAGTCATAAGTATCTATGTTTAGAATGCAGCTCATATAATATTTGTTGCAGTTCATCTTCCTCAACTTCGTTAAGGATTTTATAAAATGTTAAAATATAGTCTGATTCATGCAACCCGTTTCTATTTTGTATCTCAAGTAATACAGAATTTTTCTGTCTTTTCATCTACCTACAAGTCAAAGTTTTGAATATATACGATATATACTATGGAACCAAAAAATTTTTAAAGTGTAGGCGATTTGGTTTTTATTCTTTCAAAAAATTATAGGGAGGGGGGAAGAGCGTCCGTGAGAGGCTTTTGAGAGACACTGAGACATTGAGTTTTTCACTAAGTGTAAAAGATGAGCTTCAGTTTTTTACCTTCTATATAATTTTAAAGTTCTTTCCTAAATGCATGCTGAAGCTCTTTTAAGTAATCAGCTGCAAGATAGGTCAACTTCAAACCAGCCCATAATAAATGAATATCCAGCTAACAAATGACGAACATACACAGGCTGTAAGTATAAGTGAAAGAAAATTGAAAATGAAGTTAGTTTTTGTTAGTATACTACATACTATCAGTTGACATAGTTTACAGCGCCACCTATCGGATTTTGACATAGCTAGGAAGGTTCTTGAGATATTTCATAAATTAGTAAAAAGAATAGTGAAAAAAGGAATAGGCAAAGTAATAGAAAATAATAATAAAAAAAAAAACACAGGACGTATGCTATAGTTTCCTCCTTATCGGTTTCCATGCAATGCTTACAGTGTTTTGTCTCAACTAGCACCAGTCTGTAGGCATGCCTGCCTATTAGACAGTGACCTGTTGTCAGACCCATTAACAAGCGTGTACACTTCCGAGAAAGTTTAGGTAAATAGTTTTATTTGGCACCACAAACATCATGTATTCCCGAGATTTTCGAACGTTTTTACAGGGTGACAATCGTAAAGTGACGCACACATTTCAGCAGTTATTTTCCAAAGGACGTACTTCCATTAAGTACAATTAAGTGTTAACATTGCTGAATATATAAGCATTCATTTGATACCCCACCTCATTCAATATAACCTCCTTTAGCCTGCACACATGCCTTCAATCGATCCGGAAATCGTAGGAGTGTTCGCCGCAGGACTTCCTGATCAATTTCAGTCCAGGCTTTCTCTAATGAATTTGCCAGCGACTGCAGACTGTGGTGTTGAGATGCACAAGCCTTACTCTCTAAAATACTCCAAATAGAGTAGTCCATTGGATTCAAGTCTGGGGAGTATGGTGGCCATTCTTGAGATGTTATGAATCCAGAAAAATTGTCTTTTATCCATGTTTGCGTTAATTTTGCCATGTGGGAAAGTGCAGAATCTTGCTGGAAAGTCCAGTTTTCATTTCCAAATGTATCTTGGGCCCAGGCAAGAACATGTTCATTTAAAATGCTCCGATAAACAACCTGGTCAATTTTAACACCCTCTTTAACGAATATTAGAGGGGTTCTGGCATTAGCGGAAACTCCAGCCCATACCATAACGGAAGCTGGCTTTTGAACTCGGCCAACAGTCCTATTTTGTTGCGATGATGATGTTAGCCACATTCGGTCATTTTGCGCATTGAAATGTTGTTCAACCGTGAAAATTTTTTCATCTGTAAACTTGATATTTTCAACATTTTTTAACACGGAGGAGCGTGGCAACGCCTTGCATCTTTGCAGTCGCAAATCTTTCTTTTTTTGTGTCTGATCTTGAGCTTTTCGGAGCTTGTACGGCTTAAGACTAAGCTTTGATTTTGCAATGATTCGCACTGTTTCACGGTTTACTCCCACTTCCTTAGCGATTTTTCTCATTGAGCGCCTTGGATTTCGTTTGATTCGTTTACGAATTTTTTCTGTTAAACCAGTAGTGGCAACTGTTGAAAATTTTCCCCGGTCTCTATCTCTAAAAACCCCCAGTTTCATTATATCGAATAATAGCTCGGTCTACCGTACGACTTGACAAATTTAAAGCCTTTGCAATTTGACGGCTACTATAATTTGCCAAATGAAATTTCATAATTTCACGACGAATATTTTCCTTGTCCATTTTTATGGAAATTTCAAAATGTAATAACAAAAATTCAAATGAAATTAAAAGCAAAGCCAATGATGAATGAATTTGCTTTTTAAATTAAAGTAACGGTAAATGGCAAAGCTTGCTGCAGAGTATTAAACTTGCGTCACTTTACAATTGTCACCCGTATATTACTAAATTTAGGGTCGCTAATCACGTCTGTGTAATGGCTTTTAGTTTACCCACAATATGGACCTAAAGTCAGAGAAATGGGGTCTTCTGGAGCTTTCCACGTTTTTCGTTTTAATAAGTTTCGTTTGTATAAGTTTTTCATGTGGCTTTTGTAAACGCAGCCACCGCAACTAATACTTAATTGAAATAATTTTTGATACTATCGAGTTATTTGATAAGTTTTTGTATAACTAAAATCCCAAATCAAGTCAGTATTATTAATAATATTGACATTATAGGCAAGAGACTGCCATCAATCTCAACAGCTTGTATCAATCTTTAATGCTTGACAATTGATCTCTTCGTTGTGAGTTGAAAGTAGTTGAATTCTTCTTATTTATGCTATAAACTAAGATTTATATCCACCAATAAAAAATAAAAAAAATACAAGCTACATACCATATCTGCTAGCATACCCATAAATCCAAAATATTTATATATTAAACTAAACAATTTGACTAATTTATCTTGTGTCTTAACTCACTTTCTCCGTATCCTTAACATATATCCTTAGCACATGATATATGTATGTATGTACATATGATGCGGCGGCGACAATATGTGTCTCAGCAGTTTCACTATAATTTTTATGAGGGCGCAGCAGAAATTTTATTGTCCTTGGATTGTTTTATTTATTTGTTTGCTGTGTGTGTGTGCACTATCAGCAAAAAAAAAAAAACAAATTTTGCTGCTGCTTTTTTTTTTTTTTGCTATGTGTGTGTAAGTTTGTTGTTCATACTACTTTCATATTTATAAATATTTTTATGCTGGTGCTACTCCGCCACTACTATTATAATTTCTCACCCTCTCTCTCGCTCTCTTTGATTCTCTCTTACATAGTTGCGTGCTGCGTGTGTATGTGTAATTTTATTCACGCTCAATATATCATTTTTTTTTTTTTTTTTTTTGGCTTTTGGTAATGGTTTGTTTTGTTTTCTTCTTCACTTGTATGAATAAGAAAACAAAAATGGGGGAAAGAAAAGAAATGTGAAATATTTATTTTTCCATTTTTTTTTTGTTTTTTTTTTTTTTGAACGACACAATCTGATGTTTTTATGTTATTGCAGAGTTTTTCGTCGATCTCAACGTTGTCGTCTGCGTCACTGCCATCATATTGGTATTCCTCCTGTCGTCAGCGGAAGGTCCTTTTGCTGCTGCTGCTGCTGCTGCTTCGTTTTGTTTGCGTTGGCGGCAAAGTGTCTCGACACTCATTCCTGCTCTCTACATATTTTGGTTTGTTTGTTTTTTTATTTTCTTATTCTTCGTCATTTTGTTCGCTTGTGTATTTTGGCGCTATTTTTTCCTCTATTTTTGCGCAATATATTATAAATTTGTTTATTTTTTCTTAGCTTTTTATTATATTATTTTCCACTTTTTTTCTGCTTGCTCTCACAGTTACTAAAATGTATTTAAGTTTTTTTCCCCAGTTTTTTTGTGCCTTTTGTGTTTTTTGTTTTTTTTTTTTGTTTCCTCCGTCCATTTATTTACATAGCATAAAATTTTTGTTTACTTTTAACCTTTTTTTTCTTCTTTTTTTTCTTTCAAAAATTTTTACTTTTCATTCTTTGATGTTTTTACACACACACACACACACAAACACACCAAGAACTTAAATAACAAGAGCGCATCAGCAGCAAGAGAAAAAAAGACAAAAACAACAACAACAACAAGAGCACTCGTTTTTAGTGTTGCCACTTAAGTAAAATGACACAAACAAAGTGTTCTTAAAATAGTCATCAAATAGCGCATTGAAATAGGGATCCACATCGAAAAGTTTACGAAGAATTTAAATGAGTGTGTATTCAACTTTGATGTGTATGCGTGTATGTGTCTATGTACAATCACTTGTAATTGTATGAAGCTTTATGTTGTTGAGCAATGTTTACTTAAATTTACACTTCACAATTATCTTGGAAGTTCATGGAAATTCCGAAATAGGAAAATATTCTTTGAACTAAATTTTATGTAAATATTTTGTAAAATATACTTTACATACTTCATTTGGATAGAAAAAGCTTTTAGTACTTTAGAATTCAAAGTTGAAATTTCAAAATAATTAATGAAAATTTGTGTGAGACTTAAATTTATTTGATTAGAAAATCAAGTTGTATTTAAATTTTTTTAGTTATTATTTGCCATAAAAATATTCTGAAGTATTAAATATTAATTGGAATTAATTATAAGTTGGTAGTTGAATAATGAAAACAAGCAATGCTTCACAACAGATAGTTTTCCAAAAGATCCACGCTCGACTTCTCAGGCAGGAATGTGCTAAAAGAGCGGTGCAAGTAAAAAAAAAAATGCTCAGTTGGTATTTTCGAATGTACACACATACCCACCGAATCAAATTTTCCGATTTATTAACGAATTCGATACATCGAGTCGGCAATAGCTTCCAATTTCGTCAGCTAATATTTCGAAACACTATTTGCATACATTTTTTTGTATTGGTATGTTCAGCAAATTTATTGACCGTAATAATGGCTATAACTTTGCCGAAGACAGTAAAGTGATATTCAAAATGGTTTTGGCTACAAACTCGACTGAAATCAGCAAAAATTTTAAGACGGATTTCTCCTAAACTAGAACCAATCCAGCCAAAGAGCCGATGGATGTAAATCACCAGTGGTCACTTATACATTCACAATGATGGATTGAGCACTCTTTCTATGGAAATTAAATTTCTTATGCTCCTTTGCGTGGGTGCAAATCTTTGACCTACGCTGATCTAAACTCAGTATACCCATACGAAATTCACTCTTTAAATGCCCCGCTTGCCTCTATTTTTGACTACCAATTTCAAGCACAGTGTAATTATAGCACACACCAGCGATGCCAACTTGCGGGGAATTCCCCGATTTGCGGGGAATTTTACTAGGTGCGGGGGATCGGGAAATGAACTGTTTTTTGCGGGGAATTTGAAGTCGTTCAGCAGTTAGTCATAAAAGTTTGTAGAATATTTTTTGTCAAATTGTATGTAATGTAAAATGTTTAACTTATGAAATATTTCATATTTTGGATCTTAAAATTTTCGTGTGGGCCTTGCGATTTATTGGTTTGGAGAAATCGATTTTTAAAAAAGTGTGTAATTTGAAAGTATTATATTTCAAAAGTATTTTGTAAAAATTTCAGAGAGAAACTCGAAGTGCTTTCGTAGATATAGACGACTGTCAGTCAGGCCAAAACAGTCGCGTTGCGCTTCGACTTTCTTTTCCACCGTTCAGAAAGCTATGCCTTAGTCCAGCACCTCCTGATTAATAACTCTTAATCCTTGCTGACTAATCTGCAAACTTACAAATTACGATCAGCCATCATTAAGAAGATGAAATATATTTTATATGTTAAAAACCGATAGTCAAAACTTTGAATCTGTTTTTCTCAAAATAAGGTTTTTGCCATTTTTTATTCGAGTCAAAAGAGAGCTCATATCTTCCTCTTTGAGGACTTTGATATCCAAAAGTGGGCTAAGGGCTTGTTTATCTAACAAAATGAACGTCTAGTAACTCGAAACACCCCACGTTCAAATTTGATGTGGCAACTACTACTCAACAGGATTAAACTTTGTGCAAGCTTGAGCCGGATCGATTTCCGAATCGAATTCCGTAGTCAGAATGTACATTTCTATTAATCTACCGAGGAAGTTCAGGGTCGCCTTAGTATAACACTCATTGAAGTCAATTTTAAAATGTTTATATAGAAAGTGCGCGTCGCGCTGTCATAATATGAAATTATATCGATGCGGGGAATTCGATCAAAAATCGGAGAATTTCTCGAGGGCTATCGGGGAGAAAGAAAAAATGAGTTGGCATCCCTGGCACACATACACAATTAAAATTAAACTCTCTCTAGTATCTGCCCACGCTGACTGACAGCGAAAAAATACTGTTTGTTCTGCATATGCAAGCGCAGTTGTTTTTGTACAATGCGCATCGAATAAGTTACGAAAAACTGATAATAATGAAAAACAAAAAACGAATGTGCCTTCGACAAGAAATAGATTAGATAAAGATTTCGTTAAGAAAAGTCGGACTTTCGAGAAAGTACAACAAAATAAATATGTATATGTGAAGAGAGTGAATTCGCATTCACCGATCTCTTTGTTTTTTTTTATAAGAAGTTTTTAAGCTTTCAATTTAAGAGAGCGAGAAACTTCATATAAAAAAAATGAAAAGAGAGCGAGTAACTTCATATAACAAAAAAAATGAAAAGAGAATGCGGCATTCGGTTGGTGGATCGGCTTTAAAGAAATATAAAAGAGAGAGCACACCGAAAGAAACAACAACATATAATATGTTCTAATTATAAACACTTAAGGCAATGATGAAAAAGTAGGTACAATTGTATCTTTTTCCGACTTTTCCGAACTACAAGGTACATTAAGTACAATTGGCTCATTTTAGGTACAATTTGTTATCGACCAAAATAAATTTAAAACTTAATTACAAAAAAAAAAATATTACTTCTTAACTTTAATTTGCCTGTACTGTATTGCTTAACTTTAAAGCTGACCGCTCTGTTATTGCTGATTATAAAGGGAAGAATATTGCAAAAATAATTTTCCAAATCGAATAAAGTTTATTGGTGCCGAAAAAGGATCAAAGTCATAAGGAGATTTTTTAAATTTAGCAAAAATTTTATGAAATGTAAACTTCTTATGACTTTAAACCTACTTTTATGAACAGTAATAACAGAAATGTGAGCTTTGAAACAAATCTTGGGTGAAAATTTTTGAAAAATGGAAAATTATAATTAAAATTCCAGAGCTTTCATGACCAATGTGAGGCCTTTCTTCTTGTTATTCCCTTCGATTTCATCTAGATGACTAAAAACTTTTCGTCTCTCTTAGTTTCCGATTTATCGTGCCCTAAAATGTCATTTATATATATATATATATATGGATAAATCAGTGAGAATGAATTACAATAGTTATATAACGAGTATCGCTTTCATGTTTTGTTAACTTTTAAATGAAAATTAAATTTCTTACAAAAACGATGAACCTATGAGATAAACTATTTAAGGTACATTAATGTTCATTAAGGTACAACGTTTTTGGTCAATTAGGTACAATTAGAAATTTCATCACTGACTTAAGGTGAATTCATCGACTCTCTAAAATTAAGAGCGTGAGCGTATTCATATAAAAAAAAAAAACGAAAAGAGAGCGCGGCACTCGGTCGATTAATCCGACTTATGGTCCATACACATTTACGACAGCAACTACACGACTGCGAAATTCTGTCGGCTACAACTGTCGCCACTAAACACAATGGAAGCGGCACCACCTGCAGCTACAACAGCCAAAACAACAAAAGCAAACTCTTTTCTCTCTCTATCGCTTGTCAAATTAGAATTAGATTTAAAATTGGCCACATCCAAAATTGTGTTCGGTGGTCAAGTGGTCGTGTCGTCACCATCTTCTTATGGAGATGATTATTTTGCAGACGATACGACTACATGACCACCGACCACAATTGTGGCTGCCGCCCATTTTAGATCTATTTCTAATTTTGTAGTCGTGCGTTCGTGTCACGGTTGCCACTTACTCATTTTATTTTGTATTAATATTTACAAAAAAATGTACCAAATGGGGGGAAAATGTACCATTTTTTTATATAGAATAAATAACTTTACTGAAAACTTTTCATAAGTTTGTTATATAACATTATATTAATAAGAGTATTGAATTCTAATTTATTCCTTAATTGTTTTTTTTTTTTTTTATATTAGACTAAAGTCAAAAAATTTTCTTTCAGCATTAGCTGAACTATGAGCTCATTAACATAAATATAAATTTAGTCAATTCTTCAAACCACATTTCGTCTATTCCATTTTTAATACAACTTACTTTTTGCCAAAAAATGACTAAGTCTGAATAATTTTCTAATTTGTAAAGTATTTTGAAAATATGTTTACAGTTCTTGATTACTATGAAAACTAACTTTGCCCACAGAATGTACCAAATTTTAAAAACATGTACCAATGTACCAAGCGCAGAAAAATTAAAAAAAAAATTTACCAGTTTTGGTAGAATTGCACCAAAGTGGCAACCGTGGTTCGTGTAGCTACTGTCATCAATGTGTATGGACCATAAGAACATGTGCTCTTTTTTAATTTGACAAATATAATCGTGTAGCTGCCGTCGTCAGTATGTAAAGTCCATTAAGATTCTAGTGCAAACGAAAGCGCTGGTTTCTCTTCTTTACTCTCTCGAATACACACCAAATCACATTCACTCTCTCTTACTAACTCTTATATCTTCTCTCTTCTACAATGTTACCTGCTGATGCTTTGCTCTCCGCTCTCTTGAACACACTTACTCTCTCATACTGGCTATTTTTCTTCTTCACTATTATATATAAACTAAAATTATCATTTCTAATGTAAGGTTGCTGCTACAAAACTACAAAAAGCTTTGGGAAGATACGAATAGCAGAACAGCAAATCTTTTCTATGTATTTAAAAAAAAAAATCTGTGACCCAATACATTAATATAGGACTAATATGGATGTTTTCAACAATCCAGCTTGTAGATCTGGATAAGGTACAGTAGTTCAATGACTCCCCTCCAAATTTAATCAAACTCCAAGCCACTTTGGTGGCCTAATGGATAAGTGTTACACCCAGAGAAATACTTACCTCCTCGTTTGAAGAAAAACGGCTATCAAATTGAGGAAAAATGGGAATGATTTGGCGCCATAGAAACGGTTTCCTCATTTAGATATACAAAATTTCTTTGAATTGGGGAAATATTTTTACTTTATTTTAGAGATAATTTTCTTTGAAAGAAGGAAGTTTTCTATAAATTAAAGAAATATGTCTTCAATTTATAGAAATTAAGTTTTTCAAATGAATAATATTTTATTTCAATATGAGAAATTGTATATAATTTAGGTAAAATTTTCCTCAGTTTGAGGAATAATTTTCCATAAATTGAAGTCAATTTATTATCTTTTTAGAAAAAAAAATCCTCAATTTATGGAATATTTTCTACAATGTTGTTTTAATTAAAAGGCATAGAAATCATATTTTTTTATTTGTATTCATTTATTATTTTATTTTTAATAAGTATTAAGGTTTACGTATTTTTACAAACACTACAGGCATCGTCGCCTTGAAATGATCAAAAGAGCCATCAAAAACTTACAAATTGAAGTTTATTGAAATTTATATCTTTTCAATATATTAAATTATATATTTTTTCACAATATATATATATATACTTTTCACAAATTATATCAACAGCCACAAACACAACCGCTTCGCTTGAAATAGAGACGCCGACTAAAAAATTCAAAAGAAAAACAAAGCGTACGCGATTGTCTGCTAAGGCCAAAAGAGTAAAGCTAGTTTTTGTGTATACTAAAATTTTGTATGGAGAACATTTTTGGTATATTCGTCTCTTTCTTACATTTTCTATGCAACTAAATTTGTAACAATGAAGAAATAACTTACTTCAAATTGAACACCATGGTTCCATGAAAGGAGCACATTTTTCTTCATTTTGGGGAAAATTTACTTAAACGAGAGAAATTTTCATGGATTCAAATTGAGGAAACTTTTTCTTTGTTTTAGAGATGGGTATTTTTCTGGGTGTAGGTTCAATTCCCAGACTGTGAACTATAAATCCATTATACTCTATTAAATTGAATTCAATTTATGTTAATTTTATTAAATTTCTTGATAATTTAACTAACAAGTTTGTATACATACAACTTAGATGTACGAAAATGACGACTCCATAGTTGCTTACTATCCTTATTCTAAATATCTTTATCCTTAACATATTGAATGTTTACAATTTTAAATTCTTCTCAGCTTACATATAAATGACCATTTTATTTTATACCCAACAGGGAGAGAGCGGGAGAGAGCGAGAGAGAGTGCAACATTGTTGACATCTCAATATAACTGCTATAGGAATGTAGCCACATCACTACATCTGCTCTTGTTGCTACTCTGGTGGTTCTCGTTTCTTCAACTACCATTTGTTATTACTGTATACATTTACAGTTTGATCATGCAATCACACGAATGTGGCATGTAGCTTTATAATAAAACCACAATTTCCACATGCAACACAATATAAAATTTGCATTCTTATTTGTGTTCACTTATGCTGTTTGAGTGTTTTTTTTTTTCTATGTACGCTACCCGAGATACAAAATGATAAAATAGATAGTGGAAGTAGCTTTGAGAGATTGTATTTGGCATCCTTAAACTATGCTACATAAATTTTTGAAATTAATATCCTGAAACTATGCTACATAAGTTTTTGTTACATTTTACCTAGTACAAGCGAAATGTATTTCTCATAGAATCTCCACTAAAATACTAACATTTAATTGAAATCCTTCAACGTAATTGTCTTTCTCCTGGTTTTTTGTTTTTCTTTGTAACAAAAAATAAGAAATCTTGGAATTCTCGATTTCCATGATGCTGATGGAATATTGAATTGTTCAAAAATTAGATATTTTTTGGCACAAGTAGTCCTATATAAATAGAGTATTTGCTGCTATGGTCATGACCGACATGAACTTGTTATTTCTTTGTTTGATGTGGCTTATTTTTTTTCTCTTTTGTTGCATTTTTTTTTTTTTTTTATATTGCATTTTTATATATTTTCATCATGAAGCTATTTTACCTACAAACAAAATAAAGAATTTTCATCTTCTTTCCAGATGCAATTTGCAACATGCAACAGGGACAGCATCAACATTAGCATACTACATATACATGCATACCCAATTCATGTACACACACATAGCTTTGCATAATGCAAATATTTCAAACGATGATGCCACTTGCTGTTGCTGCTGCTACTTGGAATTGTTGCTGTCTGTTTCTACTGCTCTTTCTTTTCTTTTTGTCATTGAAAAATATTAGACACGTTGCAATGCAAGAATTTTTGAACTGATGACAAAACAAAAAAGTGAAAAAGACAAAGGCAAAGGCGAACAAAAAGCATAGCAAATGCCAAAAAGGGCGTGGTTGGAGTAGAAAGCAAAAAACAAAAAAAGAAAAAAAAATTAAATCCAGTAAGGAAATGTGCTTCTCAACTGAAATGTCAAATCAACTTAAAACAAATGCACACTATATGGAAATGCGAAATGGGAAAATGCAACGCAAAAAGCTAAACACGTAAGTTCAATAAGCAGCTCATCTTCCACCTCTCATCAGCTATGTAGAAGCTCCTCTCATGAAAGTTTTTGCAAAAGAAAACCAACGAAAGAAGAACATGGTTGAAAAAATATACTTCAAACAAAAAACGAAGAAAATAATCGACAATTTTTGGAGTTCATCACGTAGCGACTTGTTACATAAAATTGGTGGAGTGAAATTGCGAGTTGTGAGTTTTTCTTTCTCTTCAATGTAAATCTAAGTAATTGCATGGAGTTGAAAGAATTGCAAAAAGGGTTTGTGTTTGTTAATATAAACGGACTGTATTTGAGTATAACTTCTAGAAAAAAGTAAAAGTTTCCAGCTTCCTAGAACCATGGGTGAGTCGAATCCAATTAATTATTTTTTAAACAATTTTTCTTTTTTCTCTTATTTAGTATTTTTACAAAATTTTAAAAATTTATTGATATATTTTAGATGGAGATTCAAATATCTCCTAAACCAAAAAACAAAACTTAAGTGAAATATTTTATTTCCACATAAATAAGCTTCGAAATTATATTTCTCATTTGTCAATGCAATTCTGAAAAAATTTTTTAAGCCCGTATGGAGAAAATAAAAACAAATTTTCTAATTTTTGAAGAAAATATCTTTTAACCATTGTTGAAAGTTAGCAAAATATTTTGTTTTATAAATTCAATATAAATTTAGTTTCACATTTTTTCTTGCCGTTTTTAAGAATTTTTTCAAAGCGTAGTAAAAAAACAATTTATTTTCCTATACAAATATCTCCAAAACTAAACATTTCTCAATGCAATTCTGAAAAAAAATTTTAAGCCCGTATGGAGAAAATAAAAACAACTTTCTAATTTTTAAAGAAAATATCAAAATATCTTTGAAACCATTTTTGAAAGTTAGCAAAATATATTGTTTTATAAATTCAATATAAATTTAGTTTTTAAGAATTTTTTCAAAGCGTAGTAAAAAAACAATTTATTTTCCTATACAAATATCTCCAAAACTAAACAAGATTTCAACGAGATATTTTGTTTCTAAATTGATTCCAAAGTTATGTTTCTAATTTTTTCCAGTAATTCAGAAAAAATATTTAAAATACTTTTTTAATTTTTGAAAGAAAATATCTCTTAAATGAAACCAGATGTTAGTAAAATATTTTATTTTTAATTTTGCACGAAAACTACATTTTTCATTTTTTTTCTTTTTTTGCCAATTTTAAGGTATTTTTAAATTCGATCAGAAACTTTGAAACTGTGATAAAAGTATTTAAATATCTCATATCTCTAAAAATCAAAATATTTTTTTAAAAATTTTTTTTAAACATTTTTACAAATTTTTTCAAAACCATGCATAAATTTGTAACTTTCGACACAAATATCTCCAAAACTAACTAAAATTCTAAGGACATTTCTAATTTGCTTCAAATAGTAATTTTTAAAATTTTTTTTTGTAATGAAAAAATAAAATTTTTCAACATTTGACAAAAATATGAAAATATCTCGGAAACAAAACAAGATGTTAAGCAACGAATTGGTTCCAAAATTTTATTTCATATTTTTTCTTTAAATTTTAAAGAATTTTTCAAAGTCAAATAGAAAATATTCAAAAGTTTTCAACTTGTAATAAAAATATAAATCTCGCAAACTAAACAAGATTTAAATTGAAAACATATTCATCATGTTTTTGAGATTGTCTTAAATTTACATTTTAAATTTTATCAGTCACATTGAAACATTTTTTCAAAGCCGAGCTAAAATTTGTGAAGTTTCGAAGCAAATATCTCCAAAACCATAGAATTTTTGTTTTTTTTTTTTTGCTTTAATTTATTCCATTTGATTTTTTAATAAAAATATGAAAATATTTCGTGAACCAAACCAGACAAATTTTTTTTTTTTAGATCCTAATTTCTTTTTTTTTTTTGACTCGAAAATGTTTAAAAATAAGTTCAAATATCTCTAAAACTTAACAAGATTTCTACGATATATTTATTTCATTTATATTTAAATTTTTTTTTTTTTTTTAATATTAAAGTAATTTTAAAAAATCAAATAGTCAAATAAAATAGTTTCCACTTTTTATGAAAATATCTTCAAAACTGAACAAGATATTGTTTTAATTCATCCTAAGTAAATTTAAATTTTTTTTAAATATTTAGAACTTTTTAAAAAAATTTAAAACCAAATTAAAAAAATAAAAAGAATATTTTAAATTTCCATGCAAATACCTCCAAAACCAAATGAGATATTACACAAAATATTTACTTTCAGAAAATTATTATTCGAAATTCTTTACTTGCTCATAAATGCTAGTAAGTTCCTATGAGCTGGGTATAGTCATGAACTTGCAAATGATTAAATCTCGTCAGTTTTTCTCTACTTTTTGATTTATATTTCAAATTTCAAAAAACTAGTTTAATATATCAAAAAAACTCTTATTACAAAGTATGTTTCCCCAGTCAGTCTGGATCAACTAAATTTCGTTGCTTTATCATTTATTTTACCAACTATGCAACTGCATCAGTAAAAATTTAAATGAACCTTGGGAGCATTTCTTTTTTTTTTTTGAAGCGTTTTTTTTTTAGGAAGAAAAAAGAAATCTAAATATATCACATACAGTGACGACGACAACGACAACAACAACGGTGATGTTAACTTCAGCAGCACACGTCAAATTGACTTTACTGCCGCAAACGAATTTGACACGATGACACAAAGCTTTCTCATTGACACTGGATGGCTTCAGTTACTTTATATAGTACCACACGATTTCTCCTCTTCCTCCTCTTCCTCCTCCTCCTCCTCCTCTTCCTACTGCTACTTCATTCATTCGATCTTTACATACATTTGGTGCTTATCCTCCCGATGCTTTCTTCATCAATACCGCAACAATTTGCCAAACATTGTTACATGATTCTGTGGATTTATATCTTGTTTTTTTTTTTCGTTTTTTCGTTATATGTAGTAGCAGTAGTAATAGCAGAAGGAGCAGCAGAAGCAGCTCATGTTTATTCTACTAAGAGATGATGTTGATTTTGATGTAGCTGCTATTGGTATTGCTGTTGTTGCTATTGCTGCTACTGCTGCTGCTTCTACTGCTATTGCTGATACCGTTGTCAGTTCAATCCAGATAAGAGATATTTCTTATGTCATTTTGTATATTGAACTTGCGTGTTTCATTGATTACACAAACGTGAATAAGCTGCTTTTTCTTTTCTTTTCTTTACGTTTTTTTTTTTTTTTTTCTTGCCATTTCATTCACATTCTTCACTTGATTCACCAGCGCCCTCTGCCTTCTAATGTTGTCTTGGTCTCATCTTTCAGTCTGTCACTCCCACCCTTTTTTTTTCATACATACCATAAATCGTAGTATGTATTTTCTAGAGCGTTTCAATGCTAATGCTTTTTAGTCTATAGCTCTAGCTGTAGCTACTGTTTGAGTTGTGTTAGCTTTATTGTATATGTACTAGAGTGTATGTGTATGTGTGTGTTTGTGTGTATTTGAGCTATGTCAGGTGATTTGCCAGATCCGCTTTACTCTTGTATCAATCCTTGTATTTGTATCTATCTGCATTTGCAACATCGTATCTTATATTTTCTTTTTTTCATTCTTTTTTCCTGCTCATGAGTTAAATAAGAATTTTTTCATTTCTTGCCAAACATGAAATTTATTCATTTGAATGTTGTTAACTTCAGCAGTAGCAATGATACTAGATTTTCAGCAGTTTCTTTTTTTTCTGTTTTTCGTGTTATTGTTAGAAAAATTTCACATGCATAGATTTTCGCATTTTCATGTTTGTTCAAAATTCATTGGAATTTTGTCAAAATCAGAATGATTTTCCAAATCTACTCAAGTGTGGAATGAAGTAAGCAAAACTTTCTTCTATCAGGATGAAGTTGAAGTTTTTCGATTTTTATTTCAGGGTTTGTTAGGAGAAATAATAGAAAAATTTTGAAATTTTCTGATTCGTAATGGTTTTTGTTTTTGGTATAATAACCGATATATTTTTTGATATCATCTTTATGGGAAATGGAAATTTTGACAACTAAATAAAGATAAATAGAATATCAAAAACTTTGTGTGTCGCATTTGCTTTTTACACTAAATGTTCAATTTACTTAATTTTATTTAATCAATTGCCTTTAAATATTGTTTTATTTAATTAGAAAACCGAAAAAAAGAGAGCTTCTTATATTTCGTATTTACATTTTTTTTTTTTTTTTGTATCTAAATTTGAATTCGTGTATTTTTTACTCGTAGCACGATAGTCAGCCATATTTTTTTTTCAGATATAAATCTGTTCTCATCTCATCCACAATACCGTTTAAACAAAAAAAAAAAAAAAAACATGTGAGAGAAATCGTTGTTTGCATACTCATAAACGCAGTCGAGTGCAATTGTACTTAAATGAGAGAGTAACTATTAGTTGAAGAGAAAGAGATTAAGAGAACAAATAAGAGCAAGTTTATTTCCTTTGATGTTATTCACCCAATTATGTTTTTGCGAGAAGGAGGGGAGAGGAAAGTGGGGTCGGTTAATATCCAACGCATCTTTTGCAGCATAATGGTATAAACATATAGACAGCCACAGGTCTGCGACTGCATAATAGAAACTGTAAACACTCTCAATTGGTGTCGGTGGTAGAGATAAATGAAATTAATTAACGACAACAGCAAACGGCATCTTGTCGCCTGAGTAATGATTTAGTGTATAGAAACACCAATACGTATGCACATACGCCAAGTCAATTCTTAGGCGGCGATCTGTTGAATTTCAAAACAAAATCAATTTTTTTTTCTTTATTATGAAGTTATGCAGTCGTGTAGTTGCAGTTTCACTGAAATGTGAAATATTCATTTAAACTTCTGCAAAAACGAAATCCTGTAGCCAGAAAATTCTATATTTCAAAGAGTCGTAAGCAAAAAACTTACTGGTGGAACAGTTGGTGAGGTTATTTTTAGTTTTAAAAGTTTGAGCTGAAATCAGAAATTCAACTGATTGAATTGATTTGATCATGAAACTGATTGGCCATTTTGGCAAAGAAATTTCCATAACATTTCTTGATATTATTGAGAAACAAGATTAACAAAAAACGTTATATTATTCAAATTATTAGGCTTTGACTGCACAATGTTACCAGAAGAATATCAAAAAGTTCATAGAACTAGCAGATCGGACGATCATTTCGGATCCACCTACGGTTCCTCATCTATACTTTTTTTCTACCTGAATAGAGTCTAACTGAAAGAAAGTGGAAAGAATTGTGTTTTTTGATGGCCAACTATTCTACAAAAGTGCTGGACCTCAATATGGAGAAGAAAGAAACAAGGAAAGCCGAGATTCTTCCGGCAAAAAAAAAACCAAGGAAAGCCAAGATTCCTGCGGCAAAAAAACAGGGAAAGCCGAGATTCCTGCGGAAAAAAAAGCCGAGATTCCTCGTTCGACTTTGCTCTGAAGCTGCGTAAAATACAAGAGTTCGATACCAAACAAATGTAAGCTAAGTACAGTCAATGATTCCTGGTTCGATTTTGATCTGAACCTGGGACAAAAATAAAAGTTTATCACAGAATAGATTTAGGTAGAGTGCAACCATGATTCTGGTATCATTTGGTTGAATTAAACCAGAGCAAAACATAAAAGTTCGGTCACTAACAGATTTAAGTTGATTGCAGTCCTAATTCCGCGTTTAGCTTTGGCCTTAATCTAGGTCAATGAGAAAGAGTTAGAGGCTGAGCTTAGTCGCAGTTTCAAATTTGGTTTTAGGTTAAATCTGTGGGAAAAAAATATGGGCTCCGTGCACAATGTATTTATGCTAAGGGCAGTTGTTTTTCTAGGTTCAGTTTTGACCTGAACTCAAGTAAAACACATGAGTTTGGTGAGTAATCGATTTAAGCTAAATCTAGTCAAACTTCTAGGTTCGGTTTTAATCTGATTCTGAGTGAAAACACCTGGCTTCGATGCAGAACTAATTCAGGCTGAGGCTAGTCGTGGTAATGGGCTCGATTTAGATCGGAAACTGAGTAAAAACTCATGAGATCGCAGCCGAGCAAATTTGGGCTGAATGAAGTCGTGGTTCCGGGATCGTTTTGATCAGCACAAGAATTGGAGAGGAACAGATTTAAGCTGAGATACTTCCCTGAACCGGTGCAAAACGCATGAATTTAGTGCAGAACAGACTCAGGCCAAAACCTGAAGAAATAGATACAAGCTGAGATTAGTTGTAATCTCAAATGTGAGGGGAACAAAATCATGAATTCCGGATTCGGTTGAGTTCAAATGAAGTTTCATTTTCGGTTTTGTTCTTAATCTGGGGGAAAACCATTGCTTTGGTGTAGAACAGAATCAAGCTGAGATCACTCTTAGTTTCCTATTCGATTTTAGACTGGATTTGGGCAAAATATATAGATTAGAGTTTTGACTTGTACCTGTGAAATACTGCAGTAATCACCGTAACCTAAAAAGCAAATGTTTAGATTTTTCGAAAATTCAGAGGTTTCACTGTCAACTCAGCCATAAAGTTTCTAGGACTCTCAGTTTAGAAGTGACACAGTTTAAAGCATGCAGACCCTTTAATGAAACAGAGATTTCAAAGCTCTTTTGAAAGGATTAGCTATATTTTAAACCACTGAAAACTTGATTTCAATCGGACATCTACAGCCATTTGTTAACCAAATAAATCAATTGATTATACCGCTTAAGAATAATATCTAGTGCCTTTCTAAAATCTAATATCTTTCTATACTAAACAAAATTAAATATTATGACATTTTTTTAAATTCTTTTAAACCCTAACTTTCCTTTTTTTTTAGCAAGACTATAAAGCTTTTATGTCAATCTCATACGCTGTAAATATTTGAATATTTTAATGCAAATAATTGGTTCCTAAACTCAAAAGTTACATTGCTGGTGACGTCAACAATTTAAACTTTTTCCGCCCCCCATCCCCCCCAATTTTTATAGGTTCAAGTTATTTTCACAACCATTAAAATTTCGGTCTCTAATCTCATTTTGTGCTATTTGCGCTATTAAAAATATTCAATGTAAAAGCAGTTAGGATAAGGGTGGGTTAAATTTTGTAATTTTAATTTTTAATAGCTGCATGTATAGCTGCAGTTTTGTTATGCAAATGATTTCCTGTACCGCTTTTTTGCCACACCTTTTTTTCAACTCAATTGTGTATTAATTTTATACAAAATGAAATCAGTTTTGCTGGGGAAAAAGAAGAAAATTCTTTATTTTCACTAAAGCATATAAACTCCCTATCATTATTATTTTTAGAAAAAAGAAACTATAAAAAATGTACGAAAAATTGTTGTGAAATTTATTTGTAGATTGCATGTTCATGCCACTGTGGCAACAACCAAAATTCATACTTAAATGCTGTTAGCTATAGCTGTTGCTATTCCTGTGGCTGTTGCTGTTACTGTTTCTGTTGCTATAAAGTACAAGTACGAGTACTAAATTTAAATGTAGAAAGAAATAGTAAAAGTCAAAAACAAAATACAAAAAAAAAATTCAAGAGAAAAATAGAAAATCTTTATTAAATTACAGTATTATGCAAAGCAGAAAACAAAAGAAATATATATCAAACAAAGTGAAAAAATCCACACACACACACCTACACACACTCATACTTTGAAAATCACAAGGTTGTGTGCACACAAAAAGAACTTAATGCACTTTTTCTTTATGTGTTCGTAAGTTGTGAAGTGGACCTGACTTTTTTATTTATTTTTTATTTTTTTTTTATTTTTACTATATGCAATGTAAAGTAGAAATTCTTAAAAAAAGGTATAGAAATTCCTAAGTCTTGCTGGTGGTTGTTGTTGTTGTTACTTTTGGTTGTTGCACATTGCTGACTACTGACAACATTCTCTCCCCCATGGTTTGAAATGACCAGTGGTTGCTATTTTTATTAACTTTTCTTCTATAACATAGATTTGCCTTATGCGAAAATATTTTTTGTTATGTTTTCAAGTTACGATTAGATTATTTTGTATTATGCTAATATTAACAATATTATTTTGTTTGCTATTTACTTTGATAAAAATGCAATTTCCTTAAAATTGAACATTGAATTTCTTTTATCAACTTTTTGTTAGTGAATTGCAAGTTCTTATACTATTGTGAGGAATTTCTGAGACCCAGTGAAATCACTGTTGGATTAAAAGTAATGGCAGCTCAATGCAATTTCGAAGCCATTCATTTTTCTTATTTACATTTCAATATGCTTCCCCTAGACTTCTTTAGAATTGCTTTATCTCTTTCTTGAAACTGCTTTCAAAAAGCTTAAAAACTGTCTATCCTAAGTTAGCACAAAGTTAGCACTTTAAGAGCTTCAATAGATGGAACCTCAAATTTTCCCGCTGGGTTGTTAACAGTAGAAACTGTTCTCAGGAGAGCACTCATTTAGAAAATCAATGAAACCACTTGTACATTAGGCGAGAATTGCCAGCAATTGTTGTTGTTCGCTGTACTCTGCGCCTACGCTCCCCCCCCTCCCCTTCTCCTCGACAGCGAACTGAAAAAAAATGGCTTATGTAAAATAACACTAACAATTTACTTGATCAAATATTGATGCTCTCTTCTTCACTCTCTCGAATACACAATAATTCACAGTTGCTCTCCCACACCAGTGATGAAATTTCCAAATTTCAAATTGTACCTAATTCACCTAAAAAGTTGTACCTAAATGAGCGTGAATGTACCTAAAAAATGTTTCATCGTTTTTGTACGAAATTTAATTTTCATTTATAAAAAATAACTTTTTTAGAGAACTAAGAGAAGAAAAAAGTTTTTAGACATCTAGATGAACACAAGGAGAAAACAAATTGTTAAATCTGACAATATATAAAGGCGCGCACTGGTCGAGAAAATCCCGGAATTTTGATCATAATTTTCGATTTTTCAAAAATATTCAGCCAAAATTTATTTCAAAGTTCTGTTATTGCTGTTTATAAAGGGAAACATACATAAAGCAAAGAAAACAACATAAGTGTATAGAACGGTAGTGGTAGTTTCTTTCAATATCTCTATTCAGTGAAGATATTTGGAATCAAATCCGTAATTCTGAGTTATGATTTCAAATATTATTAGCTTATATAGGATATTGAAAGATTAAGAACTATCACTAAGATCACTGATGAGGAATTGTGGCGGATTCCGAAACGGCCGTCTGATTTGCCCGTCTCTATATACATTGTTGTTGTGATGACTACATTTATTCATTTACTAATTTATATATAACTTCAGAAAACTTTCTAAATCGGATAATGTTTATTAGTAGGGTCAAAGTTCATGTTTATTAGTAGGGTCACATTTCATAAAATTTTTGTTCAATTTAAAAAAAACTTTTTTTGACTTGACCCTCTTTTGGCACCAATAAACTTTATTCAATTTGGAAAATTCTTTTTGCAATATTTTTCCCTTTATAAACAGCAATAACAGAGCTGTCAGCTTTGAAGTTAGGCAATACAGTACAGGCAATTTAAATTTTAGTACGTACTTAGTACAAAATATTTTTTTTCTAATTAAATTTTAAATTTATTTTGGCCAATGACAAATTGTACTTAAAATGAACGAATTGTACCTAAAATGTACCTTTTAGTTCGGAAAAGTCGGAAAAAGCTACAATTGTACCTACTTTTTCATGATTGTCCCACATTAGATTTTTTCCTCTCTCTAGATTAGAGCCAACAATTCATTATGTGAAAATTTGAATTGAGAGTGAAACTCTCATATTATTTACCACTATTAAAACTAGAAAAACAATTAATGCAATTAAAAAACTTAAATATTTTGAAATAGTTATAGCAAAAATGTTTTCCTCTATTGTTCTCATTTATTTGTTTATTTTGTAACTAACACTTTTCCTAAATGCAAAATCGATAATGAAAAATACTAGATACACCTACCGTACACCACTCACGTACTTCCGCAATAGTCCCCCATCTCACTCTCTCCAAAAAAAAAAACAACAACAACATAAAATCAAAAGAATTTTTAAACAAACTCTCTACTACTTAGTTACAAATAATCCAAAGTAAAATACCAAGACAAAACTAACAAATAAAATATACTAAATCACTTAACTACTTTAGAGGATTTCGAGAAAGTGCGAAAGAGAGAGAGATAGAGAGTGAGAGAAAAAAAATGTTACTTTGCATAACAAATATATGCTGCTTTTTGTTGCTTTTTGCTCGAAACATTTTACTATTGTACATTTTTCTGATGATGATGATGATGACGATGATGATGCACTCTTCATTCAGTATTGTGTAACTTTACTCGTATGTTTTTGCTTAGTTAGGTATGCAATTTCAACAAAATTCAATTCAATTTCAAGATTTTTTTGTTTTTCAATTGTTTTTCTTTTTCTTAGGGTAGTCAAAAAACAGAAAAATCCTTAAAATAAACAATTTACAGCAGCTGTGCAAAAGTATATAGCTCTGAGTGTAGTTTTCAGATTTTCATATACATACATACATACATACTTGCATACATAGCTTTTTCTATAGTGTGTTTGCTTTAGCTTGCTTAGTAATTTAAAATAACTAATCATTGCCAGTTAAAAGAAGGAAAAACAATAAACGGATAACTTGTGGTTTAAGCTAAAGTAATATGTACTTACAACAATCCGAACTTGATATTAGTAATCCGACGAATTGCTTAAGAGGCTTACATATTTACCTTTAAAGATGTTTACAGTTTCTGTTTTCTGTGGGTTGTAAGAAAGTGAATTTTTTTTAAAGCGTTTTTCGATTTAAGTGGAGCCAATATGTTCCACAAATGGACAAAATACTAAAATTTCCAACTAGCTGGGACGATAATGAAAATTTTTTTCGGTAGACATTTTAAAACAGATGATAAAACTTAAAGCTTAAGCTATTAAAGCTATTATCAACAATTCTTCACATAGTATTTTTTGAAATAATTTTTTATTTAGCACTAAAAAACCATATTTAAAACCATTCGGTCTCTCAGAAACTACATAGTTTTGTCTATATATAGTCTACTACTTCAGCTGTCATAGAATTAAAGTTCCAAAAAATATAAATATTTTAAAACTCTGCAGTCTAAAAGACAAAAATCGTGCTTAAGAACTCTTGAGAATTTAATATTCTATTGATGTGTCCACGGTATAACCAAAATTAAACATTGTGTAATATATCACAATATATGTGATTTAATGCGAATTGGTGTGCATGTCCCTCTCTTGTTCAAACAGCTGCGCGGCAGAAGTGTGCTACTACAAACCAGAGCACACATAAGATGACACTGAGAGAACCGAAGTCAATCTTCGCTTGTATTCTACGATCCCCATACATATATATGAAAAGAGACCGTTCTCGACATCAGCTCTCTCTCACTTTTTGCTCATGTTCTCCATGCGACAAAAAAACGTAATAATGGAATGAACGTACAAAGCGAGGGGTGTAAATAAAACGACGATTAAAGAGAGAGAGAGAGCACTTCGGATTCACTTCGGTAGCTTGCGACTTCGATATTGTTTGTCATTTCATTTCTTCGCATATGAATTCGCAATGGTTCTGCTTTAGATCGCTTAAGTGTATGTGTGGTTGTGTGCTATTAGAATGTAAGCAATGTTATCGTAAGCGACAAAATGTTAATAATTCACGAGAAGTTTCTTTGTGCTTTAATTTTGTATGACGCTATATGGAAAATTAAAAGTTTCCAACTTATTTTCTAAAGATTTGCTAGCAATGCACATGAATAAGTTTGTGGAAAGATGCTATTGGTGCTCAAGTTAAATTTTTGATAAAAAAAAAAATGTCGAAAAAAAGGGCGCTTACGATAATTTGGCAATCATTGCTTTTTTAACGTTTTAAAAGATTTTGAAAAATTTTTCAGTAATTGCAAGTGACTTATACATATTTGTATATTTAGAAAAGTATCAAATTTATTGAATTCAGATATTATTTATACAAGAAAAATTTTTTAAATTTCCAATTACACAAATTTATAAACTTAACAGCATTTTAACTCACTATGTATCGAACCTAAGTATGAGATTTTTAACTCAATTACTGCAAAGAATTTTTATCTACTGTTCGAAAATATATCTATGTAAATCGGTCTATCTATTTAGTACCTCTTACAATTTTTCTATTTTTGGTGAGTTTAGCTTCACTGCTGCTTTTTTATTGTACAAATTTTCATTGTCATTTTGTAAAGGGTTGCCTGAATCAAGTACTTACTGTAGCTGTTATATTAGTTAAACTTTGGCTTGACCATTTGTGAAAAAGAATAACAGATAAACTTTCTAACTCAAATCTCAAATCCGAAATAGAGCAAAGCTGAGAGTTTGCTACCAGCGTTAATGCTTGCCTGCTTTCCTTTTTGCCTTCCTGCCAATGCTGCCATACTGCTACTGGCATATCATGCCAATTTCAATTTTTTTCATCTCAAAATTTGAAATAAATTCCTCAAAGTAGAAAAACAAACTATAAGCTTTGGGTTATGGTATACATATAGGGTATGAAAATTGTATAGGTATGTGATTGTAGATTTGTTTATGTATGCATGTGTAAGTGCTAGAAGTGTGAAAAACATGATGTAACTTAAAAGGATTTTTCTTCTTTTTTTTTTTTGGAATTGTAATATACTATAGTTAAAAAAGGGTAGCAGGAAAAACTTTTCATATTTGCAAAAAAAAAAAAAAAACCAAACTTTTTTTGGTTTTTTGCTGTTGGTTTCTTTTGACCTCAAATCCAAGAATCACGCACACTCCCAACCTATACTAAATCATTGTTGGTAACATTCTACATAAAAGAGCTTTACTCCTATCTAAAATAGAGAACAAAAAAAAAGAAGCTACGAAATATTAAATGAAACAAAAAAGTAAATAAAAACAAAATGAAATACCACGAAATTTTGTGGTTAACCGCGTGCACACTGACTGCTTGCTCGCTATACTAGAAAAAGTCAGCTCCAAAAGAAAAAATACAACAACGTAAACACTTCCGGAACTCGATATTTTATGCAATAATAACTTCACCACTGTAGTAGTAGTCGTAACAGTAGTAGTACTACTACGTAAGTATAAATAGCATAAAGCAAAGCTAGGGTTAATTCGATTCGGCACAAGCTCTAGTAAAATGGAAAAGGCATGCATAAACAACATTTAAAGTAATTTCAAGCGCGTAAAAACGAAAAAAATCCCAACTCCAGAAGAAGAAATAATAATAAAAATAGCAGTAACATTATCAGATGGTAAAAAATTGGTGTGCTACTTTGTTGTTTTTGTTATTATTGTTGTTGCTATTATTGCTGCTACTGTAGCTTAGTGTGACTACTCAGCAACAACAACAACAACAACAAAACAGACATGAATTTCCAACACCCACACGTTTTAGTGTTAGTCACTTTGATTACGTTTATGTATAGTGGAGGGGAGGGGAGGGGAGGGGGATGAAACGTTAAATAAAAATTGCATAAAAAGACTAAGCAAAAAAAAAAAAAACGTTCAGCTAAAGAAGAAACTATTGAAACAAAAAAAAAAAGAAGCAACAACAACAACACTGGCCATTGCCAATCCGCACAAATAAGCAGAGCTAACTTAAAAAAAAGAAAAAAAAAGTAGAGAAACCGAAACTGAATAGTAGAGAAACTGAAGGAAACTTCTCGACAGCATGGAGCCACATTGAATTGCGGGCTTCAATGCTGTTTTTGGTTTTATTGTTAGCTATGACTATATAAAATAAAAAGGTTTATACACTCATCGCAGAGAAAGAGAAAGAGAGAGAGGGTCACCGAAAAAAAAAGAGTAGAAAAACAGAGACAGCGTCGAAAGGCTATGCGCTTTCCGGAAACGTTGGTCCGTTCTTTCTTTCTTTCTTTCTTACAACTATCGCAATTCAGTTTTGTTTGCTTTTTTCTTTTTTGCATTTTCCTTGATAGTCTAAAAAAAAAAAAAACAACTTGTTTTATTTCCGTTTCCTTTTGAGTTAAGTTTTTGGCTTTTGTGAAATGTGGTCGTAGTTTGTGGTTCATGTTATCACGTAGTTGTAGTTGTTAGTTTTAGTTGCACTCTACTTCTACTTACTGTGAGCGGCACAAACAACAGAAACACCATCAGAAATAAAAAAATAACAAATTTTTAATGGCTGGTGATGGTGGTAAAATTGTTGTTGTGGTGTGTAGCTAAAAATTATGTATAAGCCCGTTCAGCTTCTTCGAGGTTATAATAATATTAAATTTTAATTGCCATAGATTTTTATTCAATTTTATTCATATTATTTTTTTTTTTTTTGTACTTTTTTATTTTTTAATATTTTTTTGCTTGCTTCATTTCTCCAGTTTTAATTTTTAATTACTTTTCACAAATCTGTGTAGATGGTTGTTGTTGTTTTGTGTGGTTGAGTTTTGCTCATTTTGCAACCAACATCACAATGCACACTCAAACACACACACACACACACACACAAAAGTTTCCCTCTAGGCTAATTTTAACACCATTGACACTTTTCACACTCATACATTCAAACTTAGAAATATGTATAAATATTAGTGATGTCACAGATGTCTGCATTGGCATTCGGTACACATTTGAAACAATCGCAAATTTTAAATATTGAAATTGGGCAAACTCTACTCATACATTGTGAATATGTTTGCTCCGTATTAGTAAATCACTTCTATGATGCACGTTTAGAACAATTAAATTGAAGGGCGACACTTCACCTACGAACGTCTTGTTTTCTTTCAGAAGAGAATTGTGATCTCAAGCAAAACATTCCTTAATACAACAGATTAGGTCAACCTTGATAATTGATAGCTATTTTTTGCGATAATTTAAAAGACTTAAATAATATTCAGATTACTCACTCACTCCACTGAATTTTTTCCAATGGTCTAAAGTAAGAGAGAAATAAAAACTTAGCTCCTTCATACATGATTTCATAACAGATATTTTTGATTTAATTTGACCCCCGCAAGCAGCCATTTTAATACGAAACAATAAAATGATTAACGATGTCGGTATCAGCGATGCCAACTTGCGGGGAATTCCCCGATTTGCGGGGAATTTTACTTGGTAAGGGGAATCGGGGAATGAGCTGTTTTTTGTGAGGAATTTGAAGTCTTTCAGCTTTTAGTAATTAAAGTCTGTAGAATATTAATTGTCAAATTTTATGTAATGTAAAATGTTTAACTTATGAAATATTTCATATTTTGGGTCTTAAAATCTTCATCTTAAGCAGGCCCTGCAATTTATTTTATTTGGAGAAATCGATTTTTAAAAAAGTGTGCTATTTGAAAGTATTTTGTAAAAATTTTAGAGAACGCAGATATTAATTAGATACAGACGATTATAGCGCATAGTGTCATTCATGCCAAAACAGTCGCGCGGCGCTTCGACTTCCCTTTCGGCCGTCCAGAAAGCTATGCCTTAGTCCAGCATCTCCTGATTAATAGCTCTTAATCCTGGCTGACTAATCTGTTAACTAACAAATTATGGTCAGCCATCATAAAGAAGACCATCATAAAGAAGCGTATTTTATATATTAAAAACCTATAGTCAAAACTTTGAACCCATTTTTCTCAAAACAAAGTTTTTAACATTTTTTATTTGAGTCAAAAGAAATTCCATGTCTATTGAGAACTTTGATGTCCAAAAGTGGGCTAAAGCTTATATGTTAAGAATTCCGGAGTCAGAAAGTACGTTTCTATTAATCTACCAGTCCCATGAAAATTGGTTAAGTTTTGGACCTAGAAAGTTCAAGGTCGTCTTAAAATAACACTCACTGAGGTCAATTGCGTTTATGTCAAATTTGTATATGGAAAGTGCGTGTAGCGCTGTTATAATATAAAATTATGCCAATGCGGGGAATTCGATGGAAAATCGGGGAATTTCTCGAAGGTTATCGAGGAGAGAAAAAAAATTAGTTGGCATCCCTGGTCGGTATATAAGTTGCTAACTACCGAAGAGAATCGAGAATGCTCTGAATGCATGCAAATATAACTCGCATATTATGAATTGATTTATAATTGTTGGATTGTTGTGCCATAAACGAAGAAAAAGATGATCGGAGAAAGTGAAAATGTCGTTTCTTTTAGAAAATCTTTAATGAGTAGAAATCTATACGATTTCCCCTTTTCCCCCGTTTTTAGTTTCATAAAATTTCACTAACTTTTGCTCCGGAATAACCACCGTGTGGCGCTCCCATCATTCCGATTTGAATTCCGTTTTTTTTTGTTAAGTTGCAAAAGTTGGCGATTTTTTACAATTTTAGAAATAGATTTAAATTTCCAACAACGAACATGTATTAAATTTTGCGTAAAAAACGGACTTAATATTGCGCGAACGAACGTTGGAAATGTTGGAAAAGTGTTTCGGAAACGATTCTCTAAAGAAAACGGTCGTTTACCAATGGCACGAGCGGTTCAAAAGTGGTCGTGAGTCAATCGAAGATGATGAACGCAGTCGCAAACCATCGACATTGAAAACCGACGAAAACGTAGATAAAGTAAAAGAAATTTTGGTCAATAACCGCAAATTAACCATCAGAGAGATAGCGGAGGACTTGAACATTGCCTATGGATCCGTGCAAGACATTTTGGTTAATGATTTTGGTTTCCGTCGTGTAGCAGCAAAGTTGGTGCCAAAAGACCTCAATTTCATGCAAAAAAGAGAACGTGTTGACGTCGCAAAGGCATGATTTGCGAGGCTCAATCAGATCCCACATTCATCAAAAGGATCATTACTGGAGACGAGACGTCGTGTTTAGTCAAAAAAGAAGGCAATGCTCACGGTTTTCATGGATTACAACGGTGTAGTGCATCATGAATTTTTGCCAGAAGGCCAGACAGTGAACAAAGAGTATTATTTGGGCGTTATGAGACGTTTGCGTGAAGCAATTCGCCGAAAGAGACCAGAATTGTGGACAGAAAACTTGTGGATTTTGCACCATGATAACTCACCGTCACACAGTGCCATCATTATTCGTAATTTTTTGACGAAAAATGCAACAAATACCATCCAAAAGCCACCGAATTCACTTGATTTGGCTCCCTGTAACCTCTTTCTGCTCAATCGAATTAAAAAACCATTACGGGGAACGCGTTTCAGCAGTCGAGAGGAATTAATGGACATAGCGAAAACCGAATATAAAAAATGTTTCGAGGATTGGATCAAGCGCTGGCATAAGTGTGTTGCAGTCGATGGGGATAACTTTGAAGGGGACAATATATATTTAGATGAATAAACTTGTATTTTTAGTTTTCTGAATGAATTCCGGGAACTTTTCAATCAAGGTGGTAGGTTCCTTGACTAAAAAAAAACTCTGGTGCAGAAAATTGAAAAAAAATCTGCAAATCCATAGATGGCGCTCCAGTACAAGAAAAAAATTCCACATCCCCCTAATCTTTGCCCCGAAGCCCTTTTGGAATATTTTTTTAATAAAAATAGACGACGAAAGTGGGCACAGGAAACCATTTCAATAAGATCGGAAGGTCTGTTGGTGGTGCTTCAAGACAAGGGTAAATTCAACTTTCCCCTGATTTTGCGGGGAGTAGAAATGTTTTTTTTTTTTTTTTTTTTTTTAAATTATGTCAAACATCTTGTATTTACACTCCCTTCTCAAATAACGCTGTCATGATGGGGGTTACAATATCGGATTCACTCTACATACGTCCTGCTCAATGTAATCATTTCACTGTACGGCAGTCGTCTGGGGAATTGATAAAACCAAGTTTTTCTGAAAGTTTAGATTGTAAATGTAAAAGTGATTTCTCAGTTTTCCCAGGTTAGCGATTTTAAGCGTTTTCTTTCATTTTGAAGTTTCTGGTTTAGTGTATGGTCGCGACGGACATAAAAACATATCACTGATGTACAAAGACTTCCAGATAAACTGGCAAAGCGGCCGTTATTTCATTGTGATTGTGTTTGCCTCACCATTTATGAACTTTGTGGAGGATAGCAAAGGCAACCAATGCCACCAATTTGATATTTGTAGGTATGTAAAATGATTTATTCTACGCATTTCTCTCTGATTAAAGGATTTGTTCGTAAATAAATATTATTTTTGTCTTGTTTATTACCTTATTTCAATACTGAAAACAAAACCAAGATTCTCTTTAATGATATTGCATTAATCAAAACCTCTAAACTTTTCTAAGCCCCAGCAATCCAAATCCGCCAGGTTCAATCAACGCCATTTGCAACATATTGAAAAATTGCCTGAATTGGGGTTTTTTTTTTTTGTTAAAATATTGTTTTAGAAAATTTCAATGGTTGTAAATGGATTAAAGAATTTTTTCTGCGAATCTTTAAGATTTTCATCAATTTCATTTTATTTTTTTTTTTTTACTTACTACAAGTGAGCAATTTAAAATAAAAAAGAAGGAAGGAAAAGTAATGCAGAAAAACAAAAACTGAATAACATTTATCTTGGGCTTAGCTGCAGCTTACTGTCAATAGCGCTCTAACTTCCGCTTTCTTTGCTATAATATTGCATCATAAAGTATACAAGTATTACATACATACAAAAATGTATTACTTATATAACAAACAAGTATATGTTCATATAAACTTAAAACAGTTTGACATAAATATAATCGTAAAGATTTATTAAGTACCTATATACAAGTTGTACATTCTTGTATACTTATGTATATATGTATGCATGTATATAAAAAAAAAAGAAAATTTTTTAAAAGAATCCATTTACTTTTTTATGTATGTATGTGAGTGTGTGTTTTTTTTAACAAAATTGAATGAGTATGAGTAATATACTTTGGTTGTGTGTGTATGTTGCGATGGACATAATAACGCATTTTAAATCCTTCAATAAAAATCGAAGATATTTGTAAAGAAACTTCAGGATTGTTGGTACCACTGCTGCTATTGCTCCTATTTTCATTCATGCATTCATTCAACCAAACCAAACCAACCGAGAAACCCCAACTACATAGAAAGTAGCAGCAGCAGCAACAACCAAAAGGAATCTCGCTTACAAATCACTTGGCTGTTTTGAATGACAGCACACCATATTGACCTCAAAGTCATTTTTATTGTTACGAATTGGCATCTTGCCGTTGTAAAAAAAAAAAAAAAAAATACTTCCACTCGTGAAGAAATTCTTACATTTACAAATTCTCCTTTTCTTCTTTCCGCATGACAAACAGGCAGTGTGTGTGTGTGTGTGTGTGTGTGAGAAATACAAAAATGTATTGGTATGTGTATGTGTGTTAGAATGCTGGAGTAGCAGAAAGAAATGAGAACGCTGATGATAACAACCACATTGACCAAAAAGGAAACGGATGTCAATGAATCTAATGGTGGGGGTAATGATGTTAGTGGCGGCGGTTGCTCATTCATTCACTTACTCTTACTCTTACTCTCACTCTTCTTCTCACTCCTCTCTTTTTTCTCACTCCTCTCTTTTTTCTCACTCCTTTCTTTTTTCTCACTCTTCCCTTTTCTCACTGCTTTTTATATGTATGCATTTGTATGTAGTTCAAATTCTATGTCTGGTCTGATTCTCAATATAGCATTGGATTAGTAAAACCAAAAGTTGTAAAAGCTTATAGCTTGTAGCAGCAAAAACTTTAAATGAAGCAGAACATATTTTGCTGGGCAGGAGGGCACAGGCAGAGAGCAACAAGACGAAAATAAAAATCGAAGAATGCGAAGCAACGTTGGTTGATGATGACAGGAGCACAAGCATAAACGATAAATTTGTGACCAATTGAAATGGGAAATGAATCGAATCAGGCAAACCGGAATGCGGTGCTAACAGATGTACATAAATATATATACATACATAGATATATATAAAATATATTAAGGAGTAATGAAAAATATTAAAATAGAGTTGATTCAGAAAACTAAAAGAAATAAAATTTTTGCAAAGGACGAAGTTTTTACATTTAAGTTCTAAGTATACAAAACTGGACATTTTCTTCTTTCGTAGTCATCGTTTCTGGCACAACAAGCGATGCTTTTAAAATCTATCATTTCACAATGAGTTAGCAGATTACCATAGCTTGATAGACATTTAAAATATACATTGTATATGCTGCGTAATCCCTAGCTAATTAATTTATACATGCATATATGAAGAAAAACAGAAAATACTTATTAAAAATCTTTTATTCTAATTGCATGCATTTTGCTGCTTGTTAATAAATTTGCTTAATCACACCTTTGAAATTTCATCCATACATATATACTTACATACACACTTACACACATACTGACATCCATCACTAAATATAAATTATTAATTAATTACAAAACAATGTAAACCAAAATGAAAAATGACAGCCAAGCCTCTATACTCGTACACTCGCCAATTCGCTACTCGCCACTCGCTGTACTTAATTGAAATTGCTAACATGTTAATTATACATAAATCTACAAATACACACACAAACACACGTATGTATGTAAGTAAAACACGCATACTATATACATACATATATGTGTATGCAGTGGCGGATCTAAAGGGTGTCTATGGGGGCTCCCAACAATTTTAATGTTTATTATCTTTCAAAATCTTTTTAGCATGGCGGCAACTCTTTTATATAAACTTTATCAAATCTGAAATTTCAGCATCCGTTTGTAGATAACCTTCTTTAGAGGGCTTGATAATAGCACTTAAAGCGTTTGGTTTTTTTTTTTGACAAAATGTTGAATTTTTCCCCTAATGCGATGGCAACAATTTTCTTAATTTTGCCCTCAACCCTGGCAAAATGTTGCCTTTTTAGTGCAACAATAACATAAAAATGCTACCCTGTCAAAATAGGCTGATTTTCAGGGCAACATTCTCACCTTGTCATTTAATTGAATGCAAAAGTGTTACATTTCTTCCCGCTCAGGCGGCATCATATTTTAGAAAAGAACACGCAATTTGACAGCCCTCGCATGGTGCAGGGAAAATGCAACATTTCATCGAGAAAAGAAAACACTAGCTGCGTTTTATTCGCCAGTCAGTTTAACATGTGCGAATAGAACGACCAAGTTGTTAAAAACATTTTTCCTTTTAATGTTATTCACAATGAAACTGCTCAGTAGCTAGAGCTGAAACATTTTAATGGCTCTCAGTTATTGCGTTCAATCGTAGACATTGTTTTTAGTTTTTACTCTTTATAAGAATATTTAACGATGATTTTAACTTATTTTTTTAAAATATTATGCTTTTCTGTTTTTTGCCAAACTCTTATGCTTTTTGTTTCGCTATTAGCAGTTCACAATAGAATTTAATGTAGTGAAACAACTTGTTAAGTCTACATAACCGCTATATTTATACGTGCTATCTCTGCTACTTTGTTGTTTGTTGTTTTCCCATACAATTATCGCTGCTAGTTATACATAACTAGAAGCAAGTGGCAAATAAAACGCCGCTACTATTAGTCTACTGTCATTAAAATTGTTGTGTTTGTTTTTCTGATCAGTCAGTCTTTTGGTCTGACTTCTAGAATAAAATTTTGTTCTGAATTTCTGTCAGATTTTTAGTTGCAATTTTTGTTCGAACCTAAGTCTAACTTTTATTTTATTTTTGCACTGAATTTCAAACTGAATTTGGTTTGAATTTTATTCAGATTTGTGTTCTGATTTGTAGTCCGAGTTTGGTCTGATTTGTGGTCTAAATTTAATTTTGAGTTTTAGTCTGAGTTTAATCTAAATTTTAGTTACTTCTACCCTGAGTTTTTGTCTTAATTTTAGTTTGATTTTTGGTTTGAAATTTGCTCTGGTTTTTTGTTTCATTTTTAATCCGAGTCTCGCCCTGAATTTTTTGTTTTCTTTTGTTCATAATTGTCTGCTAAATTTTGGTCTCCTTTTGGTCTGAATTTTGGACAGAGTTTTAATGTTTTTGTGTTTAAATATCTGTCTA
The DNA here is from genome assembly GCA_963691655.1 of Toxonevra muliebris. NCBI lineage: Eukaryota > Metazoa > Arthropoda > Insecta > Diptera > Pallopteridae > Toxonevra > Toxonevra muliebris. Next base: position 64,581,618 of record OY829329.1, on the reverse strand, counting down.
ATTTTTTGTTTTTTGTTTGATTTTTGGCCTTAAGTTGGTCTTCTTTTGATCATAGTTTTGATTTGAATTTTTGTCAGAAAGTTTTTTTTTTAATATTTGGTTTGTATTTTCGTCTAATTTTTAGTTTACTTTGCTCCGAGTTTAGGTTTGAATTTTAGTATAATTTTTAGTTTGAATATCGCTTTGATTTATGGTCTAAATTTTATACTTAGTTTTTATCTGTCTTTTATGTATAATTTTTAGTTTGAATATCGGTTTGATTTATGGTCTAAATTTTATACTTAGTTTTTATCTGTCTTTTATGTATAGTTTTTAGTTTGAATATCGGTTTGATTTATGGTCTAAGTTTTAGACTTAGTTTTTATCTGAATTTTAGTGTAAACTTTGATGTGAATTTGCCCTCCTTTTGGTCTGAGGTTTGCTCTGAATTTAATTTTTTTTCTGTCAGATTTTTGATCGAAATTTTAATTTGATTTTTTATTTGATTTCTGGTTGAAATTTTAATCTGATCTTTCGACTAAGTTTTGGTTTATTTTTTAGCCTAATTATTGGTCTGATTTTTTATTTATATTTTAAAGTTAGTTTTTCTCTGACTTTTAATATGAATTTTAGTCGAAGTTTTGGTTTGAACTTGGAGTCGTTTTGGTCTCAAATTGTTCTAAATTTTAGACTTGATTTTTATCCGACTTTTAATATGAATTTTATTCCGAAATTTACATCTGATTTTGGCCGTTTGGTCTGAATTTGATTTGGTTTGAATTTTTGTCAGAGTTTTACTCTGAATTTGACTTTCTTTTGGTCAGATTTTTGATCAGAATTTTAGTCTGACATTTTATTTGATTTCTGGTATAAATTTTAATCTGAACTTTAGTCTAAATATTTTTTTTCTTTTTTCTTTTGTCTGCGTTTTACTTTGAATTTTACTTTCTTTTGGTCAGATTTTTGATCAGAATTTTAGTCTGACATTTTATTTGATTCCTGGTTTAAATTTTGATCTGAACTTTAGTCTAAATATTTTTTTTTTCTTTTCTTTTGTCTGCGTTTTACTTTGAATTTGACTTTCTTTTGATCAGAATTTTAGTCTGACATTTTTTTTGATTCCTGGTCAAAATTTTGATCTGAACTTTAGTCTAATTTTTTTTTGTCTGCGTTTTACTCTGAATTTGTTTTTCTTTTGATCAGAATTTTAGTCTGACATTTTATTTGATTTCTGGTATAAATTTTGATATGAACTTTGGTCTGAATTTTGTTCTGAACTTCGGTCTGAATTTTGTTCTGAACTTCGGTCTGAATTTTGATCAGCTTTTGGCCTGAATTTTTGACTAAATTTTGGTTAATTTTTTTTTTTACTTTTTGGTCTAAATTTTGGGTCTGAATTTTGGGTCTGAGTTTTGGGTCTGAATTTTGGTTTGACATCTGGTTTGATTTTTGTCGAAATTTTTCAATTTTGTGTAGTTAGTTTTGGGTCTGAAGTTTTGTTTTAACTTTGGATAAAATTTGGGATATTTTTGGTTTTAATTTTGATCAGCACTGTTTCGACTGAATTTTGCTCTGAAGTTGTTCTCCTCTTGGTCGAAGTTCAGTGAGAATTTTGAGCTGATTTCTGGTTGGTCTTTTTATGGTTTAAACTAATACCTAAAATTTGATCTGTATTTTGTGGCCTTCTTTTCGTCTGAGTTTTGGTCTGAATTTTTTACTAAAATTTTAATGGTTTTTGATCTTTTTTTTTGGTCTTTATTTGAGTTTAAATTTTCATCAGATTTTTGCTATGGTTTTTGGTCGAAATTCTAGTCTCTTTTTTAACTAAGTTTTGGTGTATTTACTGCATATCTTTCTGATTTCATGTATCGTTATCTCGACAGACTGGCGTGATAAAAATTTGAGTTCAGCGTTTCAAAATTATTTTATAATACATGTAGAATCGTCAGTCTAATGAAAAAAACTAAATTTTGTGACAATATGTAATTATTAGCAAAATCAATCAATCAATCCCCTAACGTAATCCATAGCCCCGCCACTGTGAATATGAGAAAATATATGCGTCAGTCAATATCGTTGACTAATATTAACACCTATATGAAGAATCATCACACACACACAAAGAGAATCAAACTAACCACGATAGTGTAGCACAATGTAAATATCTGTTGACACGCAATTCGATTTGTAAGTATTTGTTATACTGTATGGGCAAAAGTCGTTAGTAATGGTTTTGTTGCTGTTATTCCGAGTTATTTGCTTGGTTGGTTATTTGGTTAGTAGTTGGTGCTGTTTGCTATTTTCTTTCATTGAACTTCAATCAATCTCAGCAGGTGAATGGCAAACTGACCACAACCATTCACATGCACATATACATACATATGTACATAGAAATATCATGAACCACAAGCATAACCGTAAATCCCCTAGCTACTTTTTCAAGCAATGGAAAAACAAAATTGAACGAATGAATGAACCAATGAAATTTTCAAATAAATGACAGTAGAAAGCAAATAGATATATACATATGTACCTCACGTCTCATACTTACTAATCTAGGTATCTACTTGCTTACATGCCCAGCTATCTGCTTACCTAACTACATGTTTGTTTACCACCTACCTATCTAACCAACTACATATCTATCTACCTGTTCACTTGCATTCCAAGTGCTTGCATTTTGGATTTCCTTCTTCATCTCTTAGTCTCCGGTAATGGACTGCTCATAGAATCCTTCATAGTCGTAGCTAGTCGCTGTCATTGTCATCTTAAAGCTGTAAGCAATACCAAATCGAGTATGTTGCTGATGATATTACAGATGAGGTTGCTGATGTTCTTACAGCAGATGATGATGATGATGATCAGAGTTGTTGTTGTTGGTTATTTAGTTGAACTAAAGAGAGAGAAAAAAAGTTGCTTTCATGTCGACGTCGTTGGGAAAACATTGTTGCTGAATCATCTGTTCGCACGCAATGTCATGTTGAAATTGCTGACAGTAGGGAGAAATGAAAATGAAAAAAAAAAAAAAAAATGAAAAAAGAAAGAAATGTGTGCTTGATGTGATGTGATGTGCTATGCGGCGAGAAAACGCACACAAATACAGGCAAGGCAGGAAAGTGTCCCTCGCCACTTCGCCACTGTGTGGACGAACTGATGAAACTACAGAAGACGAGCCGAGCAGTACGAGTTGTGGACATGAACATCTAACATGTCATGTCAGTGACGCGAAAGACGTGCTCAAAGTGTGAACTGTCGTTGGTGGTATGGTTCATGTACATATGTAGGTTAGAAATATTCCAAATTAAAGGGACAAAAGTTGCCGTTGCAGGGCGCTGTTGTCATTGCTTCTATTGCTTTCTCTCTAGCATTGGCAATGTGTTTTATGAGAAACACAACCAACCAACCAACCACTAGAGTTTGTGGGTAGTTGAGGTATTGGGAATTAAAGTGCGCACTTGCACGTAGATTGTTAAACATTGATGAAGAAGAAAGAGTGTGTGAAGTAGGGGAGTTTGAATTGTGTTGCATGCATATCGTGCAAATTTGATGAAATGAAATTTATATGCAACTCATGTTTTGCCTGTGTGCCTTTGTTTGTTTGTGTGCGCGTGTGTGCGTGTGTATGTGTGTGTCTCTGCGGTCGGTGAGTAGTTAAGGCGTTTAGGACATTTTTATCATTTAATTAACCACTTCGTGAATAGTGTGTGAAAATTAGTTTAGCTTTTTGCATTTGCATTGAGACTGACGTTGCATTGGGTTACGTTACTTTGAATCCCATGAGACAATGACAGACTTGATGTCAATTTTGAGAATCAGTTGATTGCAAGTGGATTTAATTTCAGTGCGTTTTAATGTAAAATTTGTGCAAAGCTAATATTAAATCAGCAAGCGCTTTTGGAGTTTTCATGTTGAAAATTTGGTGAAATGACGGCAATATAATGAAAAATCAGACAGGTTAGGCGAAAGGGAGGTGAAGCATATGATCAGGCAAACTATGAGGCATAAAGTCAGCAACGTAGTTAATTGCATGTTCAAAGCATTTAAAGTCAATTCTTCTTCTTTTCATCAAATGAATTCTGTATCAGAGTAAATGATAGACCGTTGAATAGGATCGTTTAAAATCGATGCTTCTGATGGCGATTAGCGTGGTTTTAACTGCACTGTAAATGAGTTGAGTTAATTTTTTCTACTTTCTGAATTACTATTGATTATGAAATGGCTTGAGGATTTGACGCCGGCGGCTACAAGATAAAGTCTGTGACCGTCTCTCAAATGAATAAATTCATATTCAATCCATACCTTCATTTGTCTCAAGTAGACAAGGCCGTATTTAGGGGGGGGGAGGGCTTCTGGGGGTTCTGACCCCCCCGAAATGTGGAAACTTTCTTCTATTTTTTGATATTAATTGCCAGTGGATGAAAAAAAAGTCAAAATAAAATCTATTGAACAGTTTTTAAATATTTTTTACTTACATCGGTTTCTTTCTAAAGAGTCAAATATAAAAAAATAAGCTTGAAATCTTAGTTACACTATGCGACCAGATCCGATTTGTTTTCTTTGACATGACGTTTGAGTTTGGATACAAAAAAAGAAGGTGATGCTGAGCAATTTTGTTCAGCAACACCTAGTTTTTCTAGGTCAGTAACTGTTTTTGATTTAAAGTTTCGGGTTTAGAGCTTATTTGGAAGGGCATGATTCAGCCTATAATTTCTGGATTTCGAAGTTTGTAGCACGCCAGTGTTTTGTAGCACGCCAGTGTTTTGTAACACGTGTTCAGCTCTCCAATTTTTAAAAATGGCCAAAAATTCTATTTTAGGGTTTTAAATCCCATTTTTTCTAAAACGTGGCGTGATGGGAAATTTTTGAACTCAGATTCGTGTTCAGTATAAAAAATTAACTCACAAACACTAAGAACCATTTTATTCGCAAAGCTCATGTAGGGCAGTAGTAGTGGATCAGCTCCAAAGTTCTAGGAAACACTTAAAATGTAATTAATTCTTTAACCCAGCGGATCAGCCTGATTTGCCCCTATCGATGAGAAGAGTTATGCGTGCGAGCAACGATGAGTTTTCCTTCTTCTTGACAAAAACTTATGAGAATTTCTCCCAACGCGGTACTAAATTGATGTTAAGCAGCCTTAGCTACAAAATGAGCAAGTTGAGTCTCTTTTTATTCCACCGAACGGAAAATTCAATCAAATGTGATCAGCGAAAAGCACGTCAAATACCGTCAACTTTTCTGTGAAAACGCTGGTAACACCTGGTAAGGTTAAGTGCAATCATGTGTTCATATACCTGGTCTATCTAACAAAGATTAGCTCACCCTTTTCTGCACGTTCCTCTGCTATGTAGTTTTTCGAATAAAATAACTTGTTAGCTGGAACGTTTTTAATCATTCGGTCCGGTCAATAGCCATTCCGCTGAATTTTAATACGAAACGCTTGAGTAGATCTCATAGTTCTAACTCATTCGATACACGTCGTTCGCTCATATTAGGCCACAGTTCAAAATAACATCTCATCCTCCATACCTCAGCGGCATGTACATGGACAGGAAGTGCGAAAGACTGAGTGATATTTTCTGTTTTTTATTTGACTGGCTAAAATTTATATAAGAGCAAAAGTGAAATAATTTAGAGTGTCAGTGCAAGAATGACATAAGTAATACGGTTTAGAGTGAAAATGAAACGCAGAAAAGTAAGAGCAAAAATGGTATAACAATTCTTTCAGAGCAAGAACAGCATAGTTTTTTATTCCGTTTTCGCTCTGAACATATTTCGTTTCACTTTTGCTCTGAACATATTTCGTTTTGCTTTTGCTCTTAAGTAAAATTATTCCACTTTTTTCTGAACGTAGAAGTTATACCACTTTTCTTCTCAGCGTCTCATTTGTTAAACGTCGCTAAATCCTATTCTGAATTCAAATTTTCTCTATCACTTGTGGAATTTCCTAGCGGATAGTGCTAGTGCACTGGGCTTTCACCCAGAAGTTTGCGCGTTCGATTCTCGTCTTGATCTGGTGATCAATTCTCATAATCTTCTTAAATGCACTATCGATATTAATGAGAATTATAAAAAAGTGTACAAGTATACCTCTTGTTGGTAGGCAATGGCAAAACCATTAACTGATAACAAATTACCTCATCGCCGTTCGGAATCGGCGTTAAGCTGCAGGTCCAAACACCGCCTTAGTGGTCGATTAATAGCGAGCTAGACTCTTGTCTCTGGGCTCCCGAGTTCGGTTCTCGGCTAGGGTATTTCGTAACTATCTTTTTCCCTTTCTAAGTCTTTCACAATTTGGGGCTTTAATATAAAAGATATTAAAATTCGCAGTGCCTGAGTTCCATTTTCCGATTTTCAATTAAATTCTGTATTGTTGGTGTTGTGTGATTTATATTCCCCACATTGGCCGCTGTATAGATTACAAACAAATCTATAATTTTCAATTGAGTTTTATAAATTTTCCTTTTTGGGTTGAATCAATTATTTTTTGTTGTAAAATTTCGTTAAATTTTCTTCTATATTTGCTTGGCTTTGATATATGGCATTTAGCATGACATTTCGATACAGTACTTACAATTTCGGTACATCTGGTCACTTAATCCATACCCTACGGCACATTTTTTTCTTCGGTTTTTTATATGCAGACAACAACAGCCGACGCTCATGATAGTTCGTAGCAAAAGCACTCAGTCGATGTTGAATGCATTGAGAGAATGTTTAATATAAATTGAGAGAAAGAGTTTTTATTTATATCACAGAGAAAACTAATTCCTTTCATCGTAATTTTCACAATGTACCACATGGTGAGAATCTCTCTCTCTCTCTCTCTAACGTAACGTGCTCTCTTAGCACTCACACAGTCGTACAATTTTCTTTGGGTGTATTTTGGATAAGATTGCTTTACATTAAATGTAAAGAGAGAGAGAGAGAGAGAAAGAGATCCAGAGAAAGTTTCTTCGTGTGAAGCAAATACAAATCCACAAATCTGCATATGTATTGAAAATAAACGTTTTACATCAATAGTAGTAACCCTGACAATGCCGGCTATTTTCCGTCTAGAAAGTAATAGTTTACAGTAATTTATACCTACATATAAAAATTATAATCTTAGTTGTATTTTACTATATTCTTAAATACTATACAATTTAATAATATTCTTAAAAAAAATCCACAGGCGCTTAAGTTCACATTTATTTACCATTAATGTCGTCTTTGACCCTGTTACTTTTACATTACACACGATACAGCTAGAAATATATAAAAGTGCATAAGTATGTGTGTGTGTGTGTGAACTAAAAACAAATGATTTGATAATGGGAAAACTGTTGTTGAAACAAAAAGACCCAAGAGTACAAGAATAAATGTTGCTGCTGCCTCAGTTGTTGCATTGTTAACTTTTCTCTTCTTACTTGACATTTGTGCAATTCATCGTTGTCGTCTTTTTATACATACATACATACATACATACATACACACATAAAAAACAAACACCGAATGACACTTTCAAAACAAAATATCAAGGATTTCTGGCTAAACATTTTCTTAAAATACAAACACATATTTTTTATAATGCTCGCTGTTTTGCTCAACAGCATCAACAGTAACAGCAACAGCAACAGCAGCATCAGCAACTGTTGTCAGTCAACCTTTCACGTCAAGTCGTTCTCTCACTCAGCATTGTTTTGCTGTCGCGTTGCTCTTTTGCTCAAGCCAGCCGGCCGTGCATTATTTTCGCTGTTGTCCCAAAAGAATTCAGGTTTTTTTTTTTCTATTTTTTGTTGCTGTTGTTACAAACACTGAATGCTTGTGTTTTGTGTTGCTGCTACTGTTGCCCCTATACTTGCTTTATTCTTGTATGTGTATTGTAAGAAAAGTCTTTAAGGAATTAATGTCAACAGATGTTTTTGTTGTAGCTATTGTGTCGGAAGTCATTTCTTTTATATAAACAAGTATCTTTTTTATATGAACATTGCAGCAGCAACAACAACAAACACAGGAGCAACAAAAATAACTGAAACACATTTACCATTTGCCACTTGACGCGTTTCTATTTGTCTGTTTGTTTGTTTGCTTGCTTGCTTTTCTGTATTTGAACCTAAAGCGCTCACAAGTCCATAAGCTTAACTGAGGCTCAAATGTTATCCTCCTGAGTACGAATGTAACTATTGTATCCATGTATATGTACTTATGTATATTTATGCATGTATCTGTGTCTGTGTAGGTAGATATTTTAGAGTTACTACAATAAAATGTGCGATTTTGTTTAGGTACTATTTTATGATTTTATCGCACTTGATTGTAACATTTTTTTTTTCTTTTATTTATTTTATATTTTTATTATTTTTATTTTTTTTGTTTTTCTTTTCTTTTTTTATTTATTTTGTTTTATTTTATTTCATTCTTTCATATATTTATTATTGTTTTCATTGTTGCTACAACAACTCCAACAACAACATTTTATTTTTGTTGCAAAAATCTATCGTGCTGATATTCTCGTTACAATATTTCAAAGTCATTTATTGTATGTGCTCACATGTAAGTGTTCACCTATGTGTGTATGTGTGTGTGTGTGTGTGTATGAGTTTATTTTAGTATTTGAGCAGAGCATGTTTTGATGTTTTTCCTAAAAATAAATTGCACAATAAATTACATTTTCCTTTCACTAAAACGAAAATCATGAAGTTTATATGGCAACAATATCCAACAACAACAACAACAGCTGCAAACATTATAAACAACAACAACAACAATATGTCACCATCTATACTATTATTTTTTTTCTCTTTATCAAATATGTACATACATAAACAGTTCGTTACTATTATTTGATAGCAATTGATTACCTAAATTTAATTTTAACTAAAATAGGGGTAGTAAGGGCAATTTTTGGCAAAAGTATATGGCGATCATAGGTTGAATGGATGTGAGTAAGACTAGAATAGATTCAGGTATTTGGATTATGACTTTTCTGGGAGTAAACTGACACAGAAAAGTAGAATGGCTGAATAATCTCTTAAACAGGTCCAACTTTTTTTCAAGTATTTTCTCAGGCTTCTTTATTGTTGTTCAGACCTAGATTCTCATATTTTTTCGAAAAGTATTTTTCATTCAATAGAAACGATTTAATGGCTACAATATATAAGTTAGTAAACCTGAGCTATCTCTTTCAAAAAGGACTTAACTATCGTGCAATTCAGGCTCTGAAAGAAAATTTTAATTAGAATATTGATTTGAAAATGTGGCGAAAGGGGGGGAAGAGTGCAGATGTGGAGGGGGAAGACCATCGGCCTTTTGAACTTCCAAAAGATTGATTAAACTAGTTCTACCATTTTTTGCGGGCTGACTTCAGCTTTTCGCTTAGCTTGACCAAACAAACAGAAATTTGTGCAATTAATCTCTTCGATACGCGCACGGTTAAAAATGGAACAAAATCGTTAGTCGGTCAAAAAATGTATTTAGTTTAGTTTCGTTAATTCGGAACCATCTCTTCAAAGCAGAGATCTCTTCGAATAGTTCTCACATAATGATTATGTATGCAATACAAATAGATCTTAGTATAACGTATATTTCTCCCTGAACTCTCCGAGGAATGTTGGAATATTTGTGTTGAAACAAAACCAGAAAGAAACAACAGAGTACTGACAGGACTTGTCGCACATGTCTGAAAGTTAAAATTCCATCAGGATTCACTTTACATATTGTGTTTAGTAGAGGGCGAGACGTTTATTCATCTCATAACAGATTCCACTAAGCCAATAAAAGCTTAAAATCTTAGATATATTAACTTTTTCCTATAGATTTTCTTCTTACCAGGAAACATATCTGAGTTAATAGTAAAATTCAGTTTGCCTGGCACAAAAAATGGAAAAAAAACGAAACGTGACGTTTTCCAAAACGGCCGTCTGATTTGCCCGCCTTTATCTACACTGGTGTTGTTTTGACTACAGACGTTCATTATTTAAATAAAAAACTAGACATAAACTGAAGTCATGACTTTGAAAAATTAACACTTACATAGATATAATTTTCATAGTCTCTTTAAAAAAACAAAAAAAAAAAAACAGAAACTATTGGGAGTATGAATGTATAAACTCGTATTTTTTTCGTAATTTGGACATTTATTGTGAAAAAGTGATTATAAATTTATTCTTTAAAGTATTGTCCATCGTTAGCCACAACCTCTTTCCATCTTTCTGGTAGCATACGGATTCCGCGTCGAAAGAACTCCTCATCTTTTGAGGCTATCCACGAATCGACCCATTTTTTGAGTTCTTCGAAAGAACGGAACTGCTGTTCAGCCTGGCCATGTGTCCTCGATCGGAACAAGTGGTAATCAGAAGGAGCAATGTCTGGAGAATACGGCGGGTGGGGTAGCACTTCCCGTTTCAGCGTTTCCAAGTATGTTTTTACTTGCCTTGCAACATGCGGCCGAGCATTGTCGTGCTGAAGAATAACTTCGTCGTGTCTATTCTCATATTCTGGCCTCTTATCCTTTAATGCTCGGCTCAAATGCATCAATTGTAGTCGGTAGCGGTCGCCAGTGATCGTTACACTCAGTTTCAACAGCTCATAATACACGACACCTTTCATATCCCACCAAATACACAGCATGAGCTTGGATCCATGGATGTTCGGCTTTGCCGTTGATGTTGATGCATGTCCGGGCGGTCCCCATGATTTTTTACGCTTTGGGTTATTTTTTCCTTGCTTTGTAATCGTTTAGAAATGGTTGATTGATCAACTCCTAAAGATTCTGCAAGTTCTTGTTGCATTTGACATGAATCTTCTTCGAGTAATGCCTTCAATTCTTCATCTTCGAACTTTTTCGGGCCGCCTGAACGTTCCCTGTCTTCAACATCAAAATCACCACTTTTGAAACGGGCATACCACACCTGACACATTCTAACGTCTATAGCATAGACAGGATAAGCTTCAGTGAGTAAACGATGTGCTTCAGTTGCGTTTTTCTTTAAATGGAAGAAGCAAATTAAAAGTTCCCGCAAATGTTGTTTTGTTGGCTTTTGTTGTTTTGTAAAATTATGAAAATTATTTGACAGATCAATTCTTATAGTATTTTTGGCGCTCTTCGAGATAGAATAGCTGCCAATGTCAAAAAAATGGCGCGTATGATAGATATGAAGTTAGTCACAATTACGAGTTTATACATTCATACTCCCAATATCTATTTAATTATCTTACCAGTCTCGGTGGCAGCCTGCTAGACCTTCATCTGTGGGGTCCTGAGTTCAGTGATGATATATCCTTACATTTATCTCATACCTATTTTCATGTCCTTATCAACACAAACATAATCAACTTTGTATTCATAAGTTCATCTCTTATGAAATCACTTTGAATCGAGTTTACACATAGCTATACTAAATTATTAAAAAAAAAACGTTCTCTATGTAGTTCCCAATCTCCCTTAAATATTACTTCACTTATTTTACTGTAATATTTTGATAATAAACTTACATACATATAAATCACAGTGAACATCACCTAACTCACTCACTCACTTACTCATTCTCCATCAGCTTAGTGTCTTCTTTTAGTCTGTAATTCTTTCTTGTCGTCAGTTGAATGCAATACAATTTTTTTTTTTTTTTTTTTTGTTGCTACTGTTACACATGCATACATGTTGCTGCTGCTGCTGTTGAACAGTAGCAACCAGCGGATTGCTAATGTGAAATGAATTATTTTGTTTATTTAATGTGACAGAAATGCAATTGTTTTGGGTTTATCAAATCAATTTAAAAAGATTTATTTAAAAGTAGATAAATAAATAAAAAATTAATTTAATAATGTCATTACTTAGTTTGAAAAAAAGCAGTCATGTAATTGTCACTAGTTATTTATGATTTTGAATTATTTCATATAAATATGCTCTATTGAGTTACTTGCTTTACGTGGAAGGTACCATATTTCTTTGAAGAACCTTATTAATTGCTAGGATTATGTCAAAACTTAGCTTTTAAATTTGATTTTCAACTGGATCTATTAGTATCCCTCACATTTTTATTACAATAGTAAACAAATTTCCTCAATTTATCCACAAATCTGTCAACTCAAAGTTTAATCTGCTCTGTTCTCTCGTTCTCTCGTTCTTTTTACTCACTACAGTTCTGCTCTCTCATTTTCATAGTTTTTAACAGTTATATAACTAATGTATAGATCAAGGTGAATTTATACAAGGTGCAGTTACTAGCAACGAGTTGCTCATCTTCTTTTGTGGTGAATAGCAGTAAGTTGGCAAAATTATGTTGTTGTTGTTGTTGTTGATTTTCATTTTCTTGTACAATCGACACAACAACAAAGTTCTGTTGTTGTTGCTGCAATGCATTTTTATTGCGCTGCTGCTATCACCTTGGTTTAGATACTGCGAGAGAGATTGAAAGAGAGAGAGAAAGAGACACAGAAAAAGAGAGAAATTATGACTAAGTATTATACTGGATTATATTGCCGTTGTGTAACTTGACAACTGAGAGTATGAGTTTTGTATTTTTGTGTTGTTCATGCTCTCTCATTGAGAGCATTTACCTAACTGTTATTGTGTTCAACATTCAATAAAAAAAAAAATAACAACAATTGAGATGAACTCTTTCGATAAAATCTGTACTGACCTTAGTGCAAAACTCAATAGTAAATGGAACAGTACGGGAATAAAGTTTTCTTCGGTGAACTGGTATTTAAAAAATTCTTCACATACAGAGGGAAAGTGAAAATATTTGGTTAAGGGATTATATACGTTTTCGTGAATCAAAAAATTGAAAAAAATTTTATGACTTATTTCGAACAAACATACTTTCAAGAGTTTATGTTCAAAATTTCAAGTCAATCAGCAGCAGTAGATCGTAAGTAGCAACTCGATTTGTAGCGCAATATTGTTAATGAATAAAGTGCACTTAAAACTTTAAATGTGATTTTCTCCGAATGATGTTTTTTGAAAAATGCCTTTGCAGTGACCGCGATACCTCAAAAACTACTTGACCAATTCATGTACTTTTTTTTAAAATTTTTTTCCTATAACAATACGGAGTACTTGAAAGATAATTTTTTCATGTGCAGTATTTGTCTTAGATAATAATTTTTTTTAAATACATTTTTCAGACTCAAAAAATCGACTTTCGTTTTGCATCATGGTTTCCGTAGTTTTTTTTTTCAAAATTTTTAGTTCAAGTACTAGGCGCACCAGAGCAACTCCCAAAAAAAAAATGAAAGGAGACGTTCTTCTGAGCACAGGATGGGGTTTGGTTTGGTCGTAAGTGGTCATAATTTTGAGATATGACCTTGAGAATATGGTAATTTAACATATGCAGATATTTTTTATTATGTACAGGAAATGAGGTAAAAAATAGGTATCCGGGGGTTTTTGGGGTCGAGAAATCCATTTTTGATATTTATTAATTACTACGACTGCCGCTAGAGGTCGCGACTGAACATATTTTTTTGTTTAACTTATATAAGGTACAGGAAATTAGGTAAAAAGTAGGTATCCGGGGGTTTTTGGGGCCATGAAATGCATTTTTGATATTTATATTTTGCTACGACTACCTAACCAAACTTTAAACCAAAAATATATGCAAAAACTTAAAAAAAAATATGTTCAGTGGCGACCTCTAGCGGCAATCGCAGACAAAAATAAATATCAAAAATGGATTTCTCGATCCCGAAAACCCCCGGATAACCACTTTTTATCTAATTTCCTGTACCTTATATAAGCTGAACAAAAAAATATGTTCAGTGGCGACCTCTAGCGGGAATCGTAGAAAATAATAAATATCAAAAATGCATTTCTCAACCCCAAAAACCCCCAGATACCTACTTTTTACCTCATTTCTTGTACTTAATAAAAAATATCTGCATATGTGAAATTACTATATTCTCAAGGTCATATCTCAAAATTATGACCATTTACGACCAAACCAAAAACCAATCTGTACTCAGGGGAACGTCTTCCTTCAGTTTGGGAGTTGCTCTGGTGCAAGATTAGATCCCTCAAAATGTTCCACAGTGTTACAGTTGAGTTGATGGCATTCAATCGTGGTCACCGCCAGACTCTGCAGAAAAAACTCGCATCAGGATAAGAGCTACAACTTCTATAATTTTCAATATTTTTTCATATCCCACCACTCTTTTTTTCCCGTAAGAATATATACTATGTATACCTGTTATGCTAGTTTCAAATAAATTATTTCAAATAGTCCTAAAAAAAATCACAAATATGATCTAAGTTTCCCGTACCAAAACGTATATAACCCTTTAAAAAAATCCAGTTTTTTGCTTTACATTAATGCAATGACAAATTTTTCATGGCATTTATTTCTCATTGTGGCTCGGGCGCAAGCATGAACGCATGTCTGAAAGAAAGAGGTAGAAGAAATAGGTAGTAAGAAAGAGATATAAACTCTCCTGTCTTTTTCTAACTACCTATTTTTTCTACTTTCTTCATTCAGACAGGCGTTCATGCTTGCGCCCGTGTGAACAACCACATTGGAGACTAGCATTACTAAGCTTACCAACCATAGCCTTCTGAAGTGGAAATGCTCTCATTTCAGACTTTCCTCTTTTTTGTTCCCTAGCCTTTTGAAGAGAAAATGCAATCATTTCCGGCTCCTATTTTTTGTTCTCTCTCCTTTTCAAGACGAAATGCTTTAATTTCAGATTCTCTTCCTTTTCGTTCTTTCTTTTTTTTTTAGTCTCGCCGTCAAAAATACTCTTTCTTATTAACCGAGATATGCCCAATGACCACTATGTGTGCTTCCTCAGAAAGTTTTTATTTTGATTGAATATGTCCCTACTTAATCAAAAGCAAACATTTCTAAAGTACATTTCTATGTACATATGGGACATTTGTCACATCTGTGTTAATTGTGCTATAAATTTTATATAAATATAAATTTTATTTTTATAGTCCTGTTTCACATAAATTGTTTTCAAAATGTAAGCTTAAACTAGAGACTTGATTTAACCCTTCGTATCACAATGTTGCAGATTTGTAACATACCCAATTTTTTCTTACAAAACTCCACAGGCATGTTATTTTATTTTGTTGTGTATCAGAACTGATCAAGTAGAAACTGGTGCAAATATTTTGAAAGGTATTGACAACTGCTAACGTAATGTATTTTGCAACCAAACAAAAAAGTGCACTCACTTGAGATTTACGGTTGCAAATGAGAAAGTAATAACTTTGAAAAAGCATAGTTTACACATATATTTGTATATTGTACTGCGGTTTTTTGTAAAAATGTGATAGCTAAATTTTCAAATAACCGATATTAATTGATAAATAGTGATAATTATGCACAAACAACAACAAAATTCGTGTTTTTAAATAAGCGACATAACCAAATTTTTGTAAATAAAACCTTTTTATGAACAAATTTGCAAAAACAAAAAAATGCGTGTTTGTTTATTCCTTAATACGAATCGAACTAGGTACTAATTTTAAAAATCCATGCTCTTGAGTCGCAAAGGGTTAAAGAACCGAGCTAGATGAAGTACTCTTAACTCTACAACTAAAATCTTCAAATTGAAGGGGATTATATTTTGGAGAATTTCCCTTCATATATAAAGTTTCCATTTACGAAATATCCGAAATTCAGTTATTTATCATTTGTTTATATTTAAATTGCATATATTTGGCAATCTCTTGTAATAACTACATATTTTTTGCATAAAAATCCAATGTTTTAGTCATTATTCTCGAAATGTTCTCATTTTTATTTGACATTTTATTCGTATACCAATTTCGAACCAGTGAATTTCACATGGAAGGCTAGCGTTCCTGAAAATAAAAAAAGAATGAACGAAAGAACAATAAAATAGTTTTTCTACGGTTCATATTTAAATATGTCAAGTTTAGATGTAAACAGAAATTAATTTGTATTATTTTAATTACATCAGCTTTGTTTAAAAAATAAAAAGGAAGAAAGCAAAAAAAAAAAAATATAACAAAAACTTCATTTGCAAAAGAAAATAATTATAAATACAAGGAAAGAATAAAAAAGAAACAAGCACGCATACATACATACATACATACATATACATATTTACATTTACACTTACATACAAATATATGTATATTTCTTTCGAATGTTTCAGATAAAACCAAAAACAACAACAACAAGAATAACAACGACAGTAAAATTCAGTATAAATACATTTTATAATTAAAAAATTCCTTTGTAGCATGATAAACAAAATCTACAAAAAAAAAAAACAAGAACACAAAAGAAAAATAACGAAAAATTTAAAAAAAACAAAAAAAAAAAAATTCACAAAAAATTGTAAGTATCTAAAATAACGAAAAAAAAAACAAAAAAAAAGCAACCAACCAACACTAGAAAAATGCACATGTTGATGAGTTTCTAGGACATAAAGAGAGAGGACCGAAGACATAAAGACACACGGCACAAAAATAAAGTAAACTAAAGTAAAGTAAAGTAACCTAGTTACGAAAAAATTCATGAATTCAGAGAAGAAGAAAAAAAAATGCACAGAAAAAACAAAAGAAATAATAACAGCAAAAAACAAAAAGTAAGTGAGAACGCAACAAAAACAGCAACAAACAAAAAAAAAATAATGAAAATGAAAATGAGTAAAATATTTTCATTTGTAGCTAAATTATTTTCTCTTCTTCTCTTTTTCATTTTTATTTTTTTTTTATTTTTTGTATCTGGCTATTGTTGCTGCTGTTGTTGTTTTTAGTTTAACTTACTACTCATCTAAGTATGCTACAAATTTTATGTAAAAATGTGTGTGCCTGCCTGTCCTTTATTTTTTGTTTTGTTTTTTTTTTTTTTGTATTTCTTGCTGCTGTTGCAACTCGGGCCGGAAGGACAAATGAATGAACGACGTGTACGTACGCGTAAAATGAGCAAATGAGTAAATGAAAGTGTATGTGTTTAAGTATGTGTGTGTTTGAGTAACTGTATAAAGACGTTGCATACTTTTCGGATACGCTTTAGCTTTTATGGTCATTTACCTTGTTTTTTTGTTTTTACTTTGGCTTTTGTTTTCATTTTTTACTTTGGCTTTTGTTTTTTTTTTTTGTTGTTTTCTTGGTTTATTTAGATCTAATTTTAAAAACGTGCGTAAAGAAACAGCAGCACCAAATACAAAAAAACAAAAAACATTTCTTCAAAAGCGTTGTATACAAATTTAATCATCATCTTGAGCGCATCATTTTCGTTAGCAGCATAAGCTGATTAGGGTCGTTTGTAATCCCTTTTTTTCCTCTTTCTTTCTTTTAGTTTTTTTTTTTTTATATATATATTTTTGTTTTTGTATTCATATCCCATTTGGTAGTTACAACTGAATTGAGTGAGGGTGTCGCTTCACGTAATTTATTGTTTGCAGTGTAATTAACCTACGGTTTTTTCTCTCTGCCGCATCGAATTTTTGGCTTTAACACTTTTCTTCTTAAGAGCGTGTAATAATCAAATAACTTTTCTTTATTTTTTGTTTTTCTTTATTTTTTTTTTTTGCATTCTTTCTTTCTTTGCATACAGGAAAGTAGTTGAAAGAAAAGAAGTGCGAGTTTGTCCTTCTATTATCCCCAAAAGGACACAACTAATTTCAGATTTGTAGCCAAACAAAAAAAAGGTAAAAATTTCGAGTTCACTCACTCTCTGCGTCTTGGTTTATTTTTACTGTTTTTCATCTACTTAGTTCTTGTTTTTCCTTTTTCTTAATCTTTTTTCTACTTTCTTTCTCTCTGACCCTTGTTTTCTACCCTTTATGTATTTGCTAAGCTCGAGTAATTTGATTTCCTCTATTCCTTTTTCTTGTGCTATTACTTTGGAATTTTTTTCTTTCTGGTTTAAATACTTAAATTAACAAAAATTTCTTCATGTTTTTTCTTTTTTTTTTTTTTTTTTGGATCTATATTTGTTGTCAGCACAAACTAATGCTGACAGAGTTATTAAAAAAAAGAAGAACATGATAGATGCTGGTGTAAGAAATACACAAAAAAAAAGAAGCAATTAAGTAATTTATCTTGGATTTTAAGTTTACTTTTAACAAATTTTAGGAATTTTATTTTGAAAGAGTTGAAAAAGCTAAAAAAAAAAAAAAGAAAAAAAATGACACTTGTTATTGCCGTTGAAAAAAATAACAATTTGTCTGGAAAAACAAATTACCTAATGAAGCTTTAAAGATTTGTAATTTAATAATTGATTTAAAGTTTATGTGTTTAAGAATATAGGTGATTTTATAATATCTGGAATTAAAACCTAAAAATATTTTTGTAAATAACTAAATTTTACCACTATTAAATAGGAATAGAGGGCGCAATGAATAAAGTCCCATTGAAGAAATCACCCAATGAAGTAACACCCAACAAATTAAAGTCCCAAAGAAAAAAATTATTGTACAGACACTCACAGTAGAAGTAAAACATTATTGTTTATTTAATAATTATTAGAAAACATTTATAACAAATTCTGTTCGAAGTTTTTGCAGTCTTCTTTTCTCTATTTTGTTGTTGGTTTTCTTCTTCTTACTGGTTTTGTATGAGTGCAACAAAAACGCGATTTTTCTCGTGACCGTTGTTGTTAAAGCTTTTGCACTCTTCCTCTTTCTATTTTCTGACACTTGTTTTTTCTGTTGATACTCTCTACACTTATAGTACACATATAAGGAGTGAGATTGAAAAAATCTTAACATATATAAAATTCAATAATTTTTAAACGGTTGATCTTAGAGTTTTGATTTTATTTTTATTTAATTGATAATATTTTACAAATTACATAAAAATATAACTTTTATTTTGTATGAATGTATAAATTCGTATTTTTTTCGTAATTTAAACATTTATTGTGAAAAAGTGATTATAAATTTATTCTTTAAAGTATTGTCCATCGTTAGCCACAATCTTTTCCCATCTTTCTGGTAGCATACGGATTCCGCGTCGAAAGAACTCCTCATCTTTTGAGGCTATCCACGAATCGACCCATTTTTTGAGTTCTTCTAAAGAACGGAAGTGCTGTTTAGCCAGGCCATGTGTCATCGATCGGAACAAGTGGTAATCAGAAGGAGCAATGTCTGGAGAATACGGCGGGTGGGGTAGCACTTCCCATTTCAGCGTTTCCAAGTATGTTTTTACTTGCCTTGCAACATGCGGCCGAGCATTGTCGTGCTGAAGAATAACTTCGTCGTGTCTATTCTCATATTCTGGCCTCTTATCCTTTAATGCTCGACTCAAACGCATCAATTGTAGTCGGTAGTGGTCGCCAGTGATCGTTTCATTCGGTTTCAACAGCTCATAATACACGACACCTTTCATATTCCACCAAATACACAGCATGAGCTTGGATCCATGGATGTTCGGTTTTGCCGTTGATGTTGATGCATGTCCGGGCGGTCCCCATGATTTTTTACGCTTTGGGTTATCGTAACTTTTCATCGCCAGTCACAAAACGATGCAGAAAACCCTTTCTTTTCTGTCGTTCAATCAGCAGTTCACATGTGAAAAATCGTCGTTCGACGTCTCTCGGCTTCAATTCGTACGGCACTCAATTTCCTTGCTTTTGAATCATTCCCAATGCTTTTAATCGTTTCGAAATGGTTGATTGATCAACTCCTAAAGATTCTGCAAGTTCTTGTTGCGTTTGACATGAATTTTCTTCGAGTAATGCCTTCAATTCTTCATCTTCGAACTTTTTCGGGCCGCCTGAACATTCCTTGTCTTCAACATCAAAATCACCACTTTTGAAACGGGCATACCACACCTGACACATTCTAACGTCTATAGCACAGTCAGGATAATATAAACAGCTGAATTGGCTAATGATTAATTTAAGGTTAGTGGATTTACATCTTTTATAAAAACTACTTCATTCACCCATGTCTGCTTGAAGAAGTCTAGTACCTAAACTAGGTTTATGAATGCTAGTGCGGTAATATGAGCAGCTTGGCGCTTTTCCTAGAAGTACAATTTTTAGAGCTAAAACTTTTGATAGAGAATGTTGACATTCAGTACTTGTGACTCCCTCCTAAAAAAAAACCTAATGATATCATCACAATTTATCTAGAAATCGGGGTTAAAGCGAATAATAACAGCACACTGTCATTTATTTATTAACATTGCTTAGCCTTTGGTCGATCTGTGGTCCTTGATGATTTTTCGATGCTTACTGCCTGCTTTACAGATTTTTAATCCTTTCTTTCTCTCTTAAGCTTTTGTTTAATAGTTTGCTGCAATCTTCTTAGTTTCACATATTATTTGCTTTAAAATGAAAATAAATTAATATAACTGCTCAAAAACTTTAATTTATTCGATTACTTCTGGGAATTGACTGCTTATTCTGTATTGAAAATATTTCTATGTATTATTCCATTTTTAGATACTGCTTAAAAGTAAATAGTAACTAGTACAAAGAAGAGATGCTCTACAGTTGTAGTTTAAACATTTCTAAAATTGCACATGTCCCTTTTCCATGTTTTTTTTTTTTTAGATATTTGAGTATGAATACACTATTTCATACAGTCTCAACTTCCTGCCATTACACACTTCATACTAAAAGCTACGTTACTACAATTTGGTTTTGTCACAAATCCATAGAGATGATTCCTTATTCCCTACACAGCCAGCTCCCCAAAAGTTTTATATAAATCATCAAAATAACAATAGACTCAGTACAACAGTTAATACGCTCTCATTCCAGTATAATTTATGAGTAAAGTACATAACAAGGATTCAACTTGTAGTTTTTAAACGAAATTCATTTCATTCTGTAACTGCTAGCTGCTGTCATCACAGAGCAATTCTGTAACTACTGCTCGCTCTCACTTTCTCTTACTCTTTCTCTCAACCTTCTACACTACATACTTCTCCTATTCAATTGTGTTTAATATTTTCAAATACATTTCAAATTGCATTTACAGTAATATACTATTCCTTTTTTTAATTTTTTTTTTTATTGTGAGCTGAACATAAGGACTTAACAGCTACTGGTATTACTGTTGTGGCTGTGCTTTGAACGTGGCGTTTCTCTAATGGAAGCTAATGTAAAAATATTTAAAACAATGAAAAGCGACAGAGCGTATAATATTCACAGATAATAGTTTTTTTATACAGGAAATGGAGCAATTGGAATGTGCACAACAGCAAAAATAAAAAATAACAATAGAACTAAAAATATACTAACCAAATTAATGGATAGACGGACGGACAATTCAAAAACTGTTCACACATAAAAACGTCTAAAAAAAGAAAGAAAACAACAGCATGCTTTAAAGTTTTTCACTCTTTTTTTTCTAAATGGACTGCCACACGTATGTGAATGTACTGAACATTTGCACTTACGCGGTATATAGTTTTATAAAAAATTTTTTGTTTTTTTTCGGTTAAATTTAAATGGATTTTTTTTTTTTTATTTTTTAATTCAAAGAACTTTTCATAATTGTTTTATTTTTACCTCAATTAATTTTCATAGAATTACGCATTTTATATTAAAATTTAAATAAACCTAGTCAAATAATTACTGCAAATTTATAGAGAAACTCTATGTGTGTGCGTGTATATTTAATATAATTAATTTATGTGGAAAAAAGTGTGTGATAATAAATAAAAAAAAGTGTATCAATTGAATAACGAAAAAAGAAACAACGCTGTATGTAGCTGGTTGACATCGGGTCAGATCTTTTAATTTTATAGTATTTGGTCCCCTTCAACCAGCTGTAGCAGTGATTGATGTCAACACATTGGGAATAGAATTAAATGTGTTAGATTAAGAAAACTACAACAGTATAACAATTTGTATAACAGAATAACAGTTTGTATAACAGTTTGTATAACAGTATAACAGTTTGTATAACAGTTTGTATAACAGTTATCTAACCAGTATAACAGTTTCGGCGTAACTGTTATACAAAACACGATGTATAACAGTTTCACGTATAACAGTTTTCTGATAACTGTTATACTGGGTAGGTTTTATAACAGTTATCCGAAAACTGTTATACGTGAAACTGTTATACATCGTGTTTTGTATAACAGTTACACCGAAACTGTTATACTGGTTAGATAACTGTTATACAAACTGTTATACTGTTATACAAACTGTTATACAAACTGTTATACTGTTAGACAAACTGTTTTACTAACTCTTACACAAACATTTTACTTTTTTAGAAAATGGTATAGTAAACTACGCTATAGACACTATCAACTGTTTTCTCTCTCTCCCATGTTTTTAATATATACTTACATCCACGTTTGCACCCAATGGCACTGCTTATATTTGATTCCTCTCTCTCTATCTCTCTCTTTTATGTTAGTGTGAGAGTATCATGTACATCAGTGAAAATACTCTCGTTGGAAAAAAGCTTTAATAAGAGGTGATGCTGTTAAAATTTGATAATCTCTTCTATGATCTTTCAACGCCTCTCCATTTAATATTGGTTTAGATTATCATCACACTCATAGATATAGAACATTTTTTGAGTACTTTTATATTTCTTCTGATATGGCACCTGGTAATTTTCATATTTATTTAAAGAAAATCGTAAAGTTTATTGCATATACATAATTCGAAGTTGTAAATAACAATTTAAATATCTTTTAAAAATAATTTCAAACACTTTATGCGTTAAAAATATTCAACTAGAATTTTTCTCACATCTCTCATTTTACTTTACATATTCTAGAGTTCAAAATACTGACGTCATTAAGGCAACAAACAAATACCGCAATCAACTCCAAAAATGAAGAGCCACCAATCACGTTGACGAGCTTGATGTGTTAAAAATAGAAGAACTGAAAATAAACCTAAAAATAATTAAACAAAATTAAATGAAATTTGCAAAATTGATTTCGTGACAAGAACATGCAATTTAATGTCACTATAGCATCATCAAAAGCAACAAAACCAACAACACCAGCACCACCAACACCATTACACCACTAACTACTATACGCATAGAATTTTAGTTTTAAATATTTATACCCTGTTGAAAAATGGTTTTCTAGCTCGCTAAATTCATAGTTTTTTTTTTTTTTTTTTTGTGCAGCAAAGGGTATTGAAATTTTCATGAATGGGTGAGAGCAATGTGTGGGCAACTTAAATTCTTTCAACTAAATACTAGGGATGGCAACTGCTGCTTATAGTTGTTGCTATCTCATTAGCGCGGCCATACACACTAAGCATAAAGAGTCAGAGCGACCAAGAGGCAGGTGGGAAGGCATTGCTCGTTGTTCTGCATTTATGCTGTGTTATTTTGTTGGTACAGTGAGTGAGTGAGTGAGTGAAATTATTCCAGTATATGAAGTAATGCGTCATTAATATTTAGTAAATAGTATTGAATTTTGAAAAATTTCGCAAGCATGTTGGTTGCTCTGCTGTCAAAATATAAGCTGCAATAAATACTAGAACTAGATATGTATGCAGTCGATAGTCGTCAAAAATTGGGAGCAAATGCTGCTATTGTTGCTAGATATTTTTGCGAATTATTGTGCATTCGTGTTGTTATATTTAGTAGTAATACTCATTTGTGACATGTTGTCAAATCGAAATTTTAATAACTGTTTGTTTTAATTGAAAATTAAATGTTATTTATGCGAGAATGGCAATTTAATGCATGCCCACTGTCTCTATGTATGTATGTTATGTGCCATTGATGCAAGCTTATATATGGAATACATGTATAAACATACACACACATATATACCCAATCGGAGAGAGATTGAGGGATTAAATAACGTGTTTTTTTTGCTATTATTGATCGCGTTTCCAAGACGCAAAAAACTGGCAACTGTTGCGACTTGAAAGAGCGGAAAAATAGTATTATGGAAACAATGGCGTGGAAATATCGCTATTTGCACTAACATTACCTCACAGATATGCATTTCTGAAACACTCTCACAGCAGTTGCGAGAGTTTGCTCAAAACTCTTTTGTAATCAGTGGCTGCTTGCAGAGGTTGATTAAAAGAGAATTTTAATACGAACAACCTAAGTTTAACTTCGTATTTTCAGTGCATATTGCATTGTCTCACTGTAGCAGGGATGCCAACTCATTTTTTCTCTCTCCCTGATAACCTTCGAGAAATTCCCCGATTTTCAATCGAATTCCCCGCATTTGTATAATTTCATATTATAACAGCGCTGCACGCACTTTCCCTAAAAAAAATTTTACATAAACGAAATTGACCTCGGTGAGTGTTATTTTAAGGCGACCCCAAACTTTCTCGGTCCAAAATGATGAGAGGGAGAAATTAGAATACGAGCGGAGTTTGTTTGTTTATGTTTCGATCAATTCACTCACACATATATGTGCATACGAAAATAAAATGTGTGTGTACATTTATTCGTGGCAGAATTATTTGTTGGCGTTAAACGTGTGGAGATCGACTATACCATACATGCAGAGAAGTCGCCGTAGCAAACACAGGCGTTTGATAGGTTTTGCATTCGGTTAGTTAGATTGCATTAAATATTCTTTAAAATATAAAAACAATACAAAATGATAAGTTATAAAGAATCTAGGTTTCAATAAATGTATAAACAAACTAAAGTGATAATGCTAACAAACCACGGCATTATAAAAATTTTGCTTTGTACATTAAAAAATCAGACTTATTTATTATAAAATCACTTATTTACTTCAATAAAAATACATTCTTTTTTATTTTTATTAAATGCAGTTAAGACAACTCTCTTTGCGGTGCTTTTAAAAAGTAGTGGGGTGACTAGTCATCCCTGTTGCCTTTCTAAGGTTAAATGCGGAAAGCACTTATCGTCGCCTGAGGATTGATTTGACGTATGTGTGTACAAATTCATATACCTATACGTCAAATCAATTCTCAGGCGACGTTATGTAAAATTTTCACATCTAATAAAATTTGAAATCGACAGGAAGAAAAACTTAAAGCGCGAAAAAAAGAATGCGATTGCAGCTGCGTATATGCGAGCATATAGATCCCGATGCATTGAGTAAAAGAAAAATAATGCAACTACAACATATCAGCCCTATTCACGATTTGGTGCAATTGCAAAATATTTATGCTATCATAACAACAAATATATGTGATATGAAATAAAAATTTGCATTTGCAATGATGCAAGACCATTTGCAATTTATGGTGAATTGGGCTATAATATATAAAAGATAATGATATCTAATAAGTTTTTAAGTTTATAAAAGAATTGTTTTAATTTGAATTATTTACCTAAGCATATAGATTATACATCAAATCCCTATATATGGTTATACATATATGAGCTTATTTATATGGCATTCAGTTGGCTTAACTGTTTACACATCAAATATCTTGCGTGCCTTGCACGCATCCATTTTATTCATGACCAACGATCATGAGATGTATGAGATTTTCATCGGTAAGGTGGGGGGGGGGGGGGTCGGGTTTAACCCCAAGCCCAAGTTCATGTCAGTGCATCTGCGCATGATGTGAAATTTTATAAATTTTATTAAAAAGCTTCAAAGTGAAATAATATTGACATGTATGTATGTATGTGTGCATATTTATTTATTCAAAAATATTTCATTTTACATTCACGCATGATTTGAAAATTTCATTTTATAGAGATAAAAAAAAATAAATAATAAATACATGGAATTCCCATAATTATTTGCACGCACACACTGACGTATATATATAAACCAACACATTCTCACATACACATATTTGTGTGTGTGTGTGTGATACACAGCCTCAGCCGCAATATCACTGCTGGTGTCAATACTCGCATGCTAGGTATGCGACAAGTACATACCTATGAAGTGTATATAGTAGTATAGATAAATTTAACCTACATATCTGCTAAAGGGGGGAAAGGCCACAGCCAACGCTAACTGCAGTACTTCAAATTTCCTGCAACTCCTGCCTCTCATGCCATAACATGTTAATGCGTACGCTGAATATCTATGTATAACTGCAGGAATAGATTCATATATTTGTATTTAATTCTCTCTGCTATGCACTATTATAATTCAACAAAACAAATTTAAATTAAAATTTTAAGTTATACGAGTATTTACAATGCACTTTATGTAAAAGTTTTACACAAATTACTTTTTTGTTTAATTGATTACATATAGTAGTACATAAGTATGTATGTTTATACATTGTACAAATGTAGAGTTTCGTTGATAGATTGAAATTTTGGTTGCAACAATAAAGCAGCTAACTTACTAACTACATCAAGGCCGTATTTAGGGGGGGTTTTGGGGGTTCTGACTCCCCCCCCCCCGCCGAAATGTGGAAACTTTCTTCTATTTTTTGATATAAATTGTCAGTGGATGAAAAAAAAGTCAAAATAAAATCTATTTAACAGTTTTTAAATATTTTTTACTTCCATCGGTTTCTTTCTAAAGAGTCAAATATAAAAAAATAAACTTGAAATCTTAGTTACACTATGCGACCAGATCCGATTTGTTTTCTTTGACATGAGGTTTGACTTTGGATACAAAAAGAGAAGGTGATGCTGAGCGATTCTGCATTTATAGTTTTTCTAGGTCAGTAACTGTTTTTGATTTACAGTTTGGGGTTTAGGGCTCATTTGGAAGGGCATGATTCAGACTATAATTTCTGGATTTCGAAGTTTGTAGCACGCCAGTGTTTTGTAGCACACCAGTGTTCAGCTCTCCAATTTAAAAAAATGGCCAAAAATTTTTTCTAAAACGTGGCGTGATGGGAAATTTTTGATCTCAGATTCGTGTTCAGTATAAAAAATTCATTCACAAACACTAGGAACCATTTTATTCGCCAGGCCCATGTAGGGCAGTAGTAGTGGATCAGCTCCAAAGTTCTACGGAACAATCTTAAAATGTAATCAATTCTTTAACCCATTATTGCACAGAGCACCCCGAATCGGAAGACCTCGTTCAATGCAGTAACTGCACGAATTTCGGGAATATAAGCCAACCTCATCCGGATTCCTTATCATGGCCCGAATTCCCACTGCTAATCATTTGAAAAAAATGAGCCTCTGACTATTTTTAGTATTTTCGGTAATTATTTTGAGGTCGGGCTCATCATCAGTAATGGCAAGTCAATGTCAATTTTCTTCAAATGAAACCCTCTTCCCCCCTCCCCCCAAAAAAAATCCTGGCTACGGCCCTGAACTGCATAGTGCAAATATTAGCGCACAATACTACGAATTTACTCATGTATGTTTTCTACGTATAGAAAGTAAACATATGAAACAGTGTAAACTTTTGATTAATTTTAAATAAATTACGCCAATCTTTCTGAGAAAGAGAAATCGAAATAGTAAAGCTGTATCTAAATTAATTTACTTACTTAAAAGCATATATGAATTTTAGATTCCAGCAGCTGTTCAATGGATCGCTGATCATGACTAGTGATGATTCGATACAAGTGAATACAAGTAAATACTCGATATTTTTCATTCGATTCAAGTAATTTTTTTATTCGATGCAATGCCATAAGTATTTTACTTGGTATCGACAAAAAAGGGTCAGTATCGGATACTCGATACTTTTGGAAAACATTGGGTTATAAAACGGAAATATTGCTATACAATATTTAAGATTGTGAGTCGTATTGCAATATTTTATAGCAATTAATAATATATTTCAAAATACTACTGCAAAATTATGCAATATGCATATTCAAAATGCATTTCAATTCATATTGCAATATTCCAAGGTATGAAAATATTGCAGTACAGTATTGAAGTTTTACAAAATATTACCTGCCATGCATGTAGAACATAATGTTTACTCAAACCTTTTCATTAAAATAAAATATTTTTAACAAGCTAGAATCTGTTGATTTGATTTTTTCCTTCTATTATAAATTTTCTAGCGATTTCTATCTAAACATAATAAATATCATATACTTAAGTTAACGACATTTCTATATGATTCAGATGTTTCCTGTGGAAATATCTCAAAGCCATGATGTATTGAGGAAAAGCTCGTGTTGAGTAGTGTAAACTGTAGGTTCAACCATGTGGTATCACAATTTACCGTTCTGGCCAGAGCCACTTAAACAAAAAAAAAAAAAGTGTCTCTTTAAAGGAGTATTCGATACAAGTACATATTCGATACTTTTTCCCGATATGTTCGTTGACATCGATACTTTTATTCGATACAAGTAATGAGTAAAAGAATCGATACAATGTGGGTATCGAATCAACACTAATCATGACTGTTCGTTCAGATAGCTGTGGCCGCATCAAATACATTTAATGCATTAAACACTTTAAAAGCGACAGCGACACAGCGGCACGACTTCAATTCAATTCAGTTACTTCGGTCAGTTATTTCGGTTTTTTTTTAAATCTATTTATTTGTATTAATTTTTGAAGTGAAACTTCTTTTCTCTTGTCCTAGAGTAAAACCAACCAGATGTGATGTCGCGCGTAAGTTTGCAATGCGACATAATTTTGTCGAGCAATGTGCATGAGGGGCTAAATATCAATATTCCATAACTGAATTCACGAGCAAACTATATAATAAACGATTCATAAATAGTTTTAATTCAATATAACATATTAATTACACACACACACACACACGCCTATGGCAGAAAGAACAATGTGTAGCGTTGCCATCTTAAACTTTATGACAGTTATACATTTCACATACAGATGGCGCAAATGTCCAAGGAATTACATGAAGATGTCGCACACAAAAAGAGTTCATCTACAATTGTCATCGACATTACCGGTACAGAGTTGCAATTTTTGTTCTAGCATTAATCCCAAAAAAAAAAAAAAATTGGTTGTGTATTAACGAACACAAGGCAGAAGTGAAACTTTTTGTGAACTAAACGAAACACAAGCAAATGAAATTAAAAAACACAAGCCAATGAAGTAAAAAATTTAGCGATTGAAAAATTTCATTTGCTTGTTATTTGCTTGTGTTTCGTTTAGTTCACAAGAATTTCCACTTCTGCCTTGTGTTCGTTAATACACAATTTAGTTTTATTATTCCTTCTTTTTGAAGCAATCCAAATTGCAACTGGTTTTTTTTTATATACATAAACTAGCTAGCCTGGCAGACGTTGTGATGCCTTTAGTATTTTAACACGGATCCGCCGTTGGTATCAAATCGATACACATGTTTCGGTTCTATTTTAATTGTGGCATTACATTATATCAAACTATTTCTTCAACGACTGATTCGATTGGCAAAATGAACGATGGATTTATGTTAATATGATTAAGTAAAAAAGCAACAAAAGAAGTAGTAGAAGAATAAGAAGAAGTTGTCGAAAAAAGTAGTAGAAAATTTATTTAAACATTTTGTTTTGAAATTATTTTCTGGCTTCGCCACTGCTGATGACATTGTTGTCCTTATCAGAGGAAAATTTAAAGATTTACTCGAGAGAGCGTTGGACCTTATATCAACTTGGTGCAGGAAGGTGGGACTAAATGTTAACCCTAAAAAGACCTGCATAGTAATCTTCACCAAAAAAAAAAGGAAAAAGGGCAAAATTAAAGAGCCTTCCATTTTTGATGAAATAATTTCTATTTGAAATGGAAGTAAAGTACCTCGGTATCATACTCGATGAAAAACTATTATGGAATAGTCACCAAGATAAAACCATAAACAAAGCCTGGGCCACTCTTTTTCTTTTTAATTTCCTTTTTAATGGGTAAAAGCTGGGGCCTCAGTCCGAAAATGTCGCTATGGCTATATACAGCCATTACTAGACCAATTCTTGCTTATGCGGCACCTGTTTGGTATAAAAAGCTGGATCAAAAACAGCGTCGAACAAGGTCAATAAAATACAAAAAATAGTCTGTGTTTCCCCAACTGGGGCAATGAGGTCTCCTCCGACTGTAGGCTTTGAGATTTTATTAAACCTTCCCCCAAAAGCAATGCAATTTGCAGCAAAACTCATCTTAGAAAACGAAGAAGTTGCAGTGCATCAACGGCGAACCCTACTTAAAGATGAAGCCGAAATGCACACACTTAATCTAGCCGTAAGTGACTTCTGTTATCCTAAATATAACTTCAGACAGACAATTCAAGGTAAAATTCTCAGACAGGGTTAACTGGGAATAGAGAAAACCTCTATCACCGAACACAGATGGCTCTAAAACGGATGGCTCTAAACGGATGATGGTGTTGGCGCAGGGGTTTATAGGGAAAGACCAAGAATGCACGTATTTACTAGTATGAGTTGAGAAAAGTCAGTTTTTCCACAACCATTCTGCGGCCTACCATTATTATTTGAAGGAAGACGACTCGAAAGTCAGGCACTGCAATCTATAGGATCTATTGTACCAAAGCCCCAAGTTATGAAAGAAAGAAAGGAAGATAAGAAACATACCCAAGCCGAGAATGGAACTCGAGTCTCCAGAGACAAGAGTCTGGCACTCTGCCATTAGACCACAGTGGCGATGGTTGGGCCTGCAGTTTAACGCTGATTCCGAACGGCTGTGTGGCAATTTTTTATCAGAACGGTGGTTTTGCCATTACCAATCAAGGTGTGTACTTATACACATTCTTATAATTCTCATCCACTTCATATCGATAGTGAATAAAATAAGTTTGAGGATTAACCACTAGACCAAGAACGGAATCGCACCGGCAATCTTCTGGGAGAAATCTTGTGCACTATCCACTAAACTATCAAAGTCGCGGCCTACCATGGAGTTTCGTTAAAATTAGTTTAAATAATTGGCTGGACAGTAACTCGCTACAATTCTGCATAGATAAGCTAAGTATTTCATACCAAAGATCTGTCACATTTTACTTAATTTAAGCAGGAATCAAATCCAAATTGCCACAGTGTTCCAGACAGAGCATTGTAAGGTCAATAACCGGATCCGGTTGGTACTTGGACGATGAGACCAAGTACTCTGTTTCCACTGGAAAGAGGGAGTCAGTCTTCCTAACGGAGGTTTTCGCTATCCTAGACGTGGTGAGCTGGATAATTGAGAAGAGGTGGCATGGGAAGTGCATAGGTATCTGCAGTGAAGGCCCTTGCTAACCCTGTCAGCTCCTCACAATTGGTCAGCGAGTGTAAGGCAAAACTAAATAGAGTTACAGAACACAACAAGTTATGCCTTATATGGGTTCCAGGACACTGTGGTATTGCAGGGTATGAACTAGCTGATAAACTAGCTAATGAAGGCTCTGCAATTACACCATTGGGCCTGGAACCTTTTCTTAGCGTAAGTTCTGGGGAAATCATGAGTTGGATCAACTATTTTGTGGGTTCTATTCATAGAGAAAGATGGTCCGAGCTTGACTCCTGCAGAACCGCAAAGTGCTCCGTAAGACAACCTAACAGAAAATCAGCGAAATTTCTTCCCAAACTGAGAAGAAAGAACCTGAGATTACTGGTGGGTGTCATCACGGGGCACAACACATGTAGTCAGCTAATGACTAACATGGGCGTCATCACCGATCCAATTTGCCAATTGTGTCTTGAGGACGATGATACTACGGAGCATTATCTTTGTAGCTGTCCGGCGTTTGCGAAAATCAGATTAAGGTGATTGAGTAGTGATGTCTTGAGTATGAATAATGTCTATATTCTCTCACTTCCTGAGCTTCTAAGGTTCATCAGTGAAACAAAGAAGTTCGAGATTGAGAGACCCTAGACCTTTCTTCTTCCCATTTATCCCCACATAACTTCTCTGTCTTTCTACTCTCTTCTACTGGTTCTATCCTTAGGTATAGCACAATGGTCCTCGTTGACTGAGTGCTTCGGTTAGGTCCAGCCCACCCACAACTCTAAACTCTAAGGGTCAATAAACATTTATGGAACTTGGGTCTAGCACAAGACGATACGCGCCGAATATGTAGCGAGGAGGAAGAAACAGCAGAACATATTTTATGCCACTGTGAAGGTCTAATGAGGACCCGACTTCGTTACTTAGAAAATTCTATCCTACAACCGCAGGACATAGCGGATAGTTCTCCTACAGAGATATTAAATTTCCTCAAATAGGAGAACTATAAATACAATAAATTCTTCGTGGGATATCACAATACTCCCTAGATGGCCGCAGTGATTTGGGATCTTAATGCCCACCTCTTTATAAATCAAATCAACTCTTTGAAACAAAACCATATACCAATTACTTATAATATTGAAAACAAAGCAAAATTCTTGTGGAAGTTGCCCTTAGAGATTCAAACTTATTTTATAGTAAAACTGAAGTATGAAAACTATTTGTATTCTAGAATAAGTTTTCTTAATTTTCTCAGAAGTTTAAATGAAATACCTGGATCATTTCTACTTTAAGCCAATTCTAATGCTTTATTGTTATGGAAAAGTCATAATTCCTACACTTCAGGTATGCCTTTTCAGATATTTAAAACTAAAAATCAATGAAATCCAAAACACAAGCAAAACAAAGCTAAACTCTTTCATACCGCCAAAATCACGAAAATCTATCTGAGGTCACACATTCACATACACAAACATACATAAGTTAATGATGCCTAACAATAGATGGCGACATTATAAATTTGAAAAGCCTAAGAGTGTGTGGGTGCGTATGTGTGTGTGTGTGTTTGCCTTCCTAACTGATTTCCCCTGATTCAACATTAATAAATGGATTCTTAAAAGAGAATGAGTGCCACAACAACACAGCCACCAGGTGTAATTAGCAAGCAGCAACAACAACAACAACAGCAACCACGACCGCATCATCATCGTCGCTGTTGTGACCGCTGCCGTAGGTAGGCGGGCGCAAATTAATGACATTGGCCATTGTGGTTTCGCTTCGATTTCCGTTTGTTGATGAATGTGATTTTTATTCGCGTGCGCCTCCAAAACGATGACAAAAACACAAAACAAAAAAAATTAAATAAAAGCAGAAAATCAACAAAAAGGTGAAGTCGGTTTTTCAACGGGCATTTATGTATTTGGTTGCGTGTGAACAAGAGAGTGGGAGAGAAAGGGAAAGAGGAAATGATGGAAATAGAGAGAGAGAGAGAGAGTGAGAGAAATGAATTTAAATTCGCATTTAATTGATTTTCTCAACAAGGAGCGCAGGGCTGAAGAGGAGACTTTTGTCGAAAAATGCAAATATTCGTAATAATATGAAAAAGTCGCTCCTTTGTTATGATGACAACAACCACGACTACGACAACGACGGCGACGACGATCACGACCATTTTCAATGACATTAAATATTCAGTTTATTTTGACTTTAAGTCTTTTTGTGCGCTAGCTATTTTATTTTTTCTTTTCTTTTTTTTTTTTTTATTAATTTTTCATTGGTGTGACAAACAGAGAACAGTAGCAGAGAAAAATGTAAAAGGTTTGTGTGATAATGACAAATTAGAATAATTGAATAATTTATTAAGTCCTTTTCTTTGCGCTTTTATGGCTTTTATGTTCATCCTTTATGCTTTTCAATTCAACATGTAAATGTGAAAAGGTGCGAGAGTTGAAAAGAGGGTGAAAACGAAGGATGATTGAGTGAGTGAGAGCAGAGGATGGGGTGAAGGTGAACGAGGAGTGGCATGGAGGTGAGCGTGGTATGTCATGGCGAAGAGCCTGAATACAATCTCAAAGTCATATCGAATTTAAAATTAATATTTGTTTATTTGATTAGAGGGTGGAGAAAGGGCAGTTGGAAATCGAAGAGCATACAGAAAATTTAATCATAGTTTTATGTGACAGTTGAACCATGAATTTTGCAAAATTCATGCTGTGCATATTTATGCATTTTCAAAATTAATCTCTCTATTTTCCTCAATTTTTTTTTTTTTATTATTTCATGTTTGTGTAGGTACTTAGTTATATTAAATAAATGAAAATGAGTTTGGCGCTCAAAATACTTTTCATATTTGATATTTATGTTTGGATTTTGTGAAATTTATTTTGCTACCCATTTTCAGTTTTAGTTTATGCTCATTTTTATTTTTATGAAAATATGTGAGAAAAATGTTTATGCTCATACTGACCAAGTTTCAGTTTATTTATTTTGTTTTTTTTTTTTTTTTTTTTGGTTTTATGTAATAAGTTCTAAAAATTTTTCTGATGTGTTTAAGTTTCATCAGTCTTTTTCTAATGTTTTCTGTGAGGTGATAAGCACAGCAAGAGAGAGAGAGAGAGGGAGAGAGTAGGTAACATGGCGCTATCTTTGCAATGGCGTTGAGAAGATGTGCTATGCATTTTTAAGGAAATTAAATGCACCCATTCTATTTATCTGTATTTATGTATATATTAGTTGAAAACTTAAACTATGTACAGTAGATCAAAACCAAACTCGTAGACCAAAAGATAATTATTTCTTTGCCAGAACATTTTTTCCTTTAAGATTGTTTTCAAAAAAAATTTGATAAATTTTGGGTGGTATACAGGGTGACAATCGTAAAGTGACGCACACATTTCAGCAGTTATTTTCAAAAGGACGTACTTCCATTAAGTACAGTTAAGTGTTAACATTGCTGAATATATAAGCATTCATTTGATACCCCACCTCATTCAATATAACCTCCTTTAGCCTGCACACATGCCTTCAATCGATCCGGAAATCGTAGGAGTGTTCGCCGCAGGACTTCCTGATCAATTTCAGTCCAGGCTTTCTCTAATGAATTTGCCAGCGACTCTCTAAAATACTCCAAATAGAGTAGTCCATTGGATTCAAGTCTGGGGAGTATAGTGGCCATTCTTGAGATGTTATGAATCCAGAAAAATTGTCTTTCATCCATGTTTGCGTTAATTTTGCCATGTGGGAAGGTGCAGAATCTTGCTGGAAAGTCCAGTTTTCATTTCCAAATGTATCTTGGGCCCAGGGAAGAACATGTTCATTTAAAATGCTCCGATAAACAACCTGGTCAATTTTAACACCCTCTTCAACGAATATTAGAGGGATTCTGGCATTAGCGGAAACTCCAGCCCATACCATAACGGAAGCTGGCTTTTGAACTCGGCCAACAGTCCTATTTGGTTGCGATGATGATGTTAGCCACATTCGGTCATTTTGCGCATTGAAATGTTGTTCAACCGTGAAAATTTTTTCATCTGTAAACTTGATATTTTCAACATTTTTTAACACGGAGGAGCGTAGCAACGCCTTGCATCTTTGCAGTCGCAAATCTTTCTTTTTTTGTGTCAGATCTTGAGCTTTTCGGAGCTTGTACGGCTTAAGATTAAGCTTTGATTTTGCAATGATTCGCACTGTTTCACGGTTTACTCCCACTTCCTTAGCGATTTTTCTCATTTAGCGCCTTGGATTTCGCTTGATTCGTTTACGAATTTTTTCTGTTAAACCAGTAGTGGCAACTGTTGAAAATTTTCCCCGGTCTCTATCTCCAAAACCCCCAGTTTCATTATATCGAATAATAGCTCGGTCTACCGTACGACTTGACAAGTTTAAAGCCTTTGCAATTTGACGGCTACTATAATTTGCAAAATGAAATTTCATAATTTCACGACGAATATTTTCCTTGTCCATTTTTATGGAAATTTCAAAATGTAATAACAAAAATTCAAATGAAATTAAAAGCAAAGCCAATGATGAATGAATTTGCTTTTTAAATTAAAGTAACGGTAAATGGCAAAGCTTGCTGCAGAGTATTAAACTTGCGTCACTTTGCAATTGTCACCCTGTATTTCATTATTTTTTATTATCAGAAAAAAAAATTTAAATATTTGATTTTTATAAATAATACAAAAGAAAATTTCTAAAACGAAGAATACTGAGAGCAAAAGCCAAAGTCGTACAGTTCTGGTTAGATGACAACCTGCTTTGTAAATGGCAGCCAACTTCGAATATGTTCATATATTTTGTTTTGGGATTTCCCCTATACTAGTATTTCATAGTTTTCTTTGAAGAATGCTTTTAAATTTTCTATAAAAAAAAATGTGATGCCAAAATGGGAAGACAAAGAAGCCAGACCTCCACAGAAATAAGAAATTTAATCGTAAAGCACTCTAAGGATGGAAAGTCACTACGAGAAATATCTAAAATAGTGAACCGAAGCCATTCCACCGTTCAATACGTTTTGAAACGATTCAGGGAAAATAATAGTGTGAAGAATAAGCCAAAAGAAGCACATAACAAGATTTTTACGGCTGCGGATGAGCGATACCTAGTGAGAAAAAGTAAGGCAAACCCCTTTTTTAAGTGCACCAAAACTTGCTGTGATCGCCGAGAATGAATTAAGGAAAAAAGCACACCCACAAACAATCCGGAACGTTCTCCATTGGGCGAACCTAAATGGTAGAAGGGCAAGAGTTAAACCTCTAATAAGCGAGCAAAATAAAAAAGCTCGATTGGAATTTGCCGAGACGCATCGTTTAAAGGATTTTTCGTTGTGGAAACAAGTGTTGTTTACGGATGAAAGTAAATTCAACATATTTGGATCCGACGGACGACCATATGTGTGGAGAAAACGCAATGAAGCACTTCTTTCCAAGAACATGAAGCCAAACGTCAAATACGGAGGTGGTTGCGTGTTGGTTTGGTCTTCATTTTCGGCTGCTGGACCCGGAATGCTACACTTTATTGAAGGCATTAAATTAAATTTACCACCATCAATGGAAAATTTGGGTCTGAACGACGAATGGTATTTCTATCAAGATAACGACCCCAAACATAAAGCCTACAACGTACGATCGTGGCTCCTTTACAACTGCTCTCATGTTATGGATACTCCAGCGCAGAGCCCAGACATAAATGCTATAGAAACTTGGTGGAGCTATCTTGACACAAAAGTTCGCCAGCACACCATTTCGTCCAAAGATGACCTGAAAAGAATTCTAATGCAAGAATGGGAAAAAATTTAACACAGCTATTGTGAGAAGCTCATAAGAAGTATGCCTAATAGACTCGAAATGATAATTAAAAATAAGGGGAAGCACACAAAATATTAATATCTTTTTAATACTTACTTTTTATTACTAAAATAAGAAAGAAGCGTCATGTGTAAGACTTTGGCTTTGGCATTGAATATGCATATTTTTTTGTTTTTTCTTAAATAATGTTTATAAAAAATAAATATTTTTGGATTTCTCTTTTGTTAAAAAAAAAAAAAACTAATAAAATGAACTACTAAAAACATTGTTTTCTAAAAAAAATTTTAACATAGCTTTTTTTAAGCAACGAAATCTAATCTCTTTGGTATACGAGTTTGGCTTTGAGCTACTGTAGCTGTTTATTAAATTCATGTGCGTGCATGTTTAATGCCAAAGTATTATAGAGGTGCATACATTAATTAACTATTCTTATGTGCTGAGCTTTCTGAGATGAGGAAGATTGGGGATCATGATATATGACCAGAGGTAGAGGACGCCAAATTCATGCCATCAGCTAACGCACAATCATGCGTAGCACAAACATCAGGGGCGGATACAAGGGGGGGGGAGGGAACAGGGGGAAATTTCCCCTCCCAAAAGATTTTCAAACACTTAAAAATTTAATAACGTAAACAGGCAAAAAGGTAAACATAATTAGTTATTATGATTTACTTTCAATTATAAGAATAAGGAATAATCTTGCTCATTAAACCATTTTCCTTTTAAATGGAAATGTGCTGAAATAATAATGATACCTAAACCAAATAAACCTGAAAACTCAATGCCCTCTTATAGACCTATAAGTTTGCTGGCTATATTCTCGAAAATATTCGAAGTAGTGGATTGCTAATAATACAAGAAAATAAGAATATACCATAGTTCCGAATCACCAATCGTCATAAGCACGGTACTGAGCATAGTGAATATTGTCACTGACTTTCTGGAACGCAAAAAATATTGCTCTGCCATATTTTTGGACAAGAAGCGTTCGAAAAAGTTTGGCATCAAGGGCTGTTATACAAATTAAAAAATTTACTTCCAGCTCCATTTTATTTGGTCTTAAAGTTCTATGTCAAAATAAATGATGAAACAACAGCCAAATGTCCAAGTTAAAGCCAGGGTACCACAGGGCAGTTTTCTGGGTCCTGCTCTATATTCGATTTTTACCTGCGACTTGCCTGAAACTGATGGTGTTACAATATATATATATATACTTATCCAGACCATACTGCCATTTTAGCGTCAAATTAATCTCCTACAGAAGCTGCTAATCTAGTTCAGAAACAGCTCGACGTTCAACAATGGTTACTTCGTGGATGAGTGATTGACTGGAGTTCCATCTGTCTCAGGTTCGATTCCCAGATGGGGTTAAATTCTTAAAAAATGTCCAAATGGATTGTTCTAATAAAATGGACCATTTCGGTGATTTAGTTCTTAAATACGTGACTCAAGTACCAGTTCAACGGGTTCTATTCTCAGGTAGAGAATTGAATCCACCAACAAAAAAAAAAACAAAATTATAGGTTTCGGGTTGATATAAAGAAAATTCCAGATGGGAAAGAGAAAATTTGAATACAGGGTAGGAATCAGCGACCTTAAATTATTCTTAAAATTCTACTAATTCTCGAGACCCATTATAAACCAATCTAAAACCGAAAACAGAATAGATGTATTCTATTGTTATATTTTCCACGATCCTTTACCTTGGAAATAGATCATAGAAATTATGAAATGCTTTGCTACAAGAACTGAGTTTCCCCAAAATGCGTAACGTACCAGTAAGTTTTTACATGGCCATACCTGTGAAATTGTTAGTCATTGAAATAAAGTTTATGAATAAGCAAAAAAAACGCTCCAGCCCGCGTTTTGGCATTTTGGTTCATATGGAGAATTTTTAATTCTTTATTTCCCCCCCAAAAATGTTTCCTGTATCCGCCACTGCCAACATGGAAGCAAACAGAGAATAAAAAAAGAATAACAACGCATACAGTTCCAGTAGCGACTGGAAATAAAATTGAAAACAAGACAGAAGAAGAGTGGCGTGCATAAAGTAGGTGCGCAAGAGGATGAGTTAGTCAGTTGTGATACAGACATCAAAGGAGTTAGGAGGAGGCAAGTAAACTCGCGACATACTATCAAAAACGAACAGAAAGTGGGCATCAGGCAGTACGAGAACTGACGTTTAGGAGCGGTATACCCAGTCACTCGCCACTTAATGCTACCTGAGTGGTGAGCACACGACGGAACGAGTAGAAACGTCTTAGATCGATTCGTTCGGCCCGACGTCTCTCTCGCACCCTTGACTTTGAAATCCGGACGACCGCGACGTATCATATAAGTTACGCGCTTGCCGTTACGCACCCCAAAAGCAGCACACTTGCCGCTTAATTTAGAGTGGGAGAGCATGAGATCGTCCCTCAACACTACCTGAGTTATCTTGGTGTACTAATCGACGTCAGAATGACTTTTAAAGATCATTTACTGGCAGTTACTGCCTCAAAGGTCAATGGTGTACTCTCCCGCATTATATCGAATATCGGGGGGTCACGCTCAAGCAGACGAAAACTCTTGGCCCGAGTCACAAGTTCGATACTGCTGTATGCGGCGCTAGTATGGGCAAATGCAACGCAAACTCCATCATATATTGCCGGGATGCGGGCGATCTATCGCTGCAGTGCACTAAGAGTTGCTAGTGGATTCCGCACAGTGTCGGATGAAGCAATCGGTGTGATTGCAGGTATGATACCGATAAACATACTGGTGTGTGATTGTCAAAATATCTATGTGGCAGGCGCCAAGGCGTCTAAAGTAGAGGAGCGACAACGCTGTATAAAAGAGTGGCAGCGACGTTGGGATAAAGCGAGCAAAGGAAGGTGGAAATATGCGTTCATCCCAGTTATTGAGAGTTGGATAACCCGCCAGCATGGTGAAATCAATTTCCACATGACGCAACTACTTAGCGGACATGGTTACTTTAAGCAGTACCTTCACCGCTTTAGGCATGAGGAGGAACCGTTTTGCCCCAACTGTCCAACAGATATGAAGGACGCGCGGCATATACTATTATATTACCCACGTTTCAACGTTGAACATGCCGAGATAACTGAAGCTTTTGGAGAAGCTCCCACATTGGTTAACATTACGACACATTTATGCCACACAGCCCATAAGTTGCAAGCAGTCCAGAGAGCCGCAGCAAAGATAATGTCTGTGCTTCGGCGTACTGAACGCGTTCGCAACATGGAACGCATCCAATTGAGCAATGCAGATAACCCCGAAGACGGATAACTTGACATACCAAAGAAACTAACACTTGAGCAGTAATGCTCTGACGGCCTCCCTACGAAATACTTAACAGTGGTTCTGGGAGGACCTACCGTCCGGACATGTGAGGTGGTTTTGGTGAGTGGAAGTCTCACACTGACCGCGGCTTTCAATGTTTTCCTCCTCAAAAAAAAAAACACTTCTTCCTACACATCGTAGAAAATCAAACTCTTGCCACATCGACCTCTCACTTTGCATGCTTTCCTACAAGGCTTATTCCACATGACGTTGTCAACGCTGTTCGCTTCGCACGCTTGCCTTGCCAGGCGTATAAAATACGACTCTATCATCAACTGCTCGCTTTACACGCTTTTCTAGAAAGCGTATCACTCAAAACGATATCACCCGCTGGTCGTTACTCGTTTCGCATGCTCGCCTTGCTCGACGTCCTCACCGGAACACCGCAATTTATAAACTTTTTGTAAGCCTCAATTAAAAAATGTTAATTTGTGGATTGTGAATTAAAGAAGTGTAAAAAATAAATAATATTATGTATCAAATTACAAAAGTGAGGGCTTCCCAGCAACAAATAAATTTTCTGACAAAAGTACCACTGGAAGCCGCTGATTCTACCCCAACCCTAAAAAGAAAGGTTCGTTACAGTATTCACGACAATAGCGACTTCTCGTATTTCATTTTGTACCCTTCACTTAGGCTTAGTTTACATGCAAAAATTACAAGAACAAGAGAGTGGAGAGATTCACTTTAAGTACGAGAGTAACGAAATAAGTCCAATACGTTTATGGGGTATCGGGGTATCCTGAGAAGCAGAGCATAAGCAATGTGGTAAATGACGCAAAAATTTGAATCTCAGTGTAACATACTAAGGGCAATGGAAAGATGTTTCGTCAATTCCCCTGTGAGTTTCCCCCCTAAGGTAAACAAGGCCTTAGCATTTTCGTGGTCACACAGTTGACCAGCTGAAGTGCACATCGCACCCTGGATGGATAAGTGTTTATTGACCGTTATACAGAACCCCCTGGCAACTCGATCACCAATAAAAATAATGAAGTAGGGTCTAAGTTAAGGGTACCCCCCCATTCTCGGGGTCAAAAAATCGATTTTTTTTTATTGTTTTCGAATGTCTTGTTCGAAACCAAGAAAACCAAGCCTAGGAAGAGTCTGTTTTTACGATTGGCGGACTTTGTAACTCAAAAACTATTCAACCAATCGATTTGAAATTTTGCAATGCTGTTTAATACATCAATTGCTATAACTTAGACTATTATCAAGAAGATTGATAAAGATTTTCTATAATTTTCAGCTCAGTTTTTAAGCAAAAAGCATTGAATTTTCGAAAAAATACATTCAAAGGTCCGCCATTTTGTGAGTTTTTGTCCGAAATAAATAATAATAGTCTGTGTTATAGAAAAACATGTACTTTATCTAATTCTGTTTGATTTTTGATTTCAGACATTCCAGTGATTTGCAATCGTTCCCGCCATCAAAAAACAGGTTTTTTATTGACGACGAAAATGTTGCTAAAATGTTTGTAAAACAACAATGTAAGAATTTTTCTTGTTTTTAAAGTTTCGAAATACATATGCGCAGATATCCAAACCTCAAAAATTGATTTTTGTTTATTTACCAGCCCATTGAATATCGCGGAAATTCTAAATCGAGAATGGGGGGTAACCTTAAAAACTGAATCCAAAAAGAAAAATAATTCTTATTTCAATTGCACAAATATGTGAAAATTTCTTTATTGTTTCGTTAACTAATTTATAGTTACCCCTACAATTCAGTCCTTTACTCTTTTGGGGATTTTTTTTCTTGCATGTACATAAATAATGGAGTAATTATTACAAAGAACTATAAACTAGCACTTGAACAAGGACAAGATATGAGTACGAGTGTGTATGAATATAAATATGACAATTGCAACTACTAGAAAATTTTCAATTGACAGCGCACATTCCAATTATCCAGCTGACAAGTATTGTGTGCATTGGTCAATTGCACAATTGAATTCCAGCGAAAGTGCTGCCAATCACACATTCATTTTCCATTCACATACACATACGCTCTTACCGCCCTCACGCGACTGACTGAAAAGCCTTTCATCAAATCAATATGCATACAACAATTCAATTGTTGTTGAATGAATTCAATTCAAAAACGTAACCAGAAGCATGTGAGCATTCATCCATGGCATACAATGCACTGAAATGACAATTTCAGATGCGTTCAACTCTAAATTCAAAGCGCAAAATTTACGTGCAAATTCAGCTCCATAACGATTGTCACGCGAAAATAAAGTTTGATTGTTGTGCCTAATTCATGGATTTGTGAAACTGTCATGACAATAGACATGCTTTATAGGTAGCCTAATCCTAGTTCTCTCTATTTCTTACTCCCTATCAACTAAAAATAATTTGTTCTCTAACATAATTCACAAATCTTTTGAAAAATTCCAACTAAGAACGTTGTTACATATACCAATTTCGAATCAAGCCAAAGGAATATAAAAATGTATGCATATTTTATTTGAGGTCGTTTTATGTGCTGCTGCAGCTCGCTTCATGAGTGAAGCTGAAAAAATAAATTGTTATAAAAAGGCAGCAAAAGCACATCATTGTATTTCATCAACGTCCAAGACAGTCAAGCAGACATACTGGTGCTGGTCAGTGGGGAAGATACAGACACTCAAACACATACACACGCAGATATATATACAGAGAGAGAGAGAGACAGAGTTCTATATACATTCAAGCTATCTTCCTTTTTACTTGACTACAGAACCAAAGCGGATTTCATGTAATACTATAAATATTATTACTGGCAAAAGAGTTAAGACCGTGTTTATTATGATCGTCATCGTTGCTGTCACAGTCTCGTTACAACTTGTACATACTGTAGTACTACATATTTATTGCTGGAGCAGTTTATACACTCAACGCAAAAGAAAATTTTATAAAATTTAATAAATTACTCTTACGTACATTTTGTAGATTTTTTGGAAAACTTAAGTTTTCTTTCTTTCGCATACAAATAAAAACACAACACAGAATGATTTGAACTGAACGATCTTTTTCTATATATGTACTTGAACTACTTTTTAATGAAAATAACTAAAATCTTTATATTTTTTAATAGTGTTTTCTTCGAAAGACTATTTGATACTGAAATGTTAGCATGACTTATGCATAAAGAGAACCATGCTTTCTCTCAATTGTAATTTGCTGTTATAACTGTATAATTCTCTCAATATCTATTTGAATAAGTTTAGCTCAGTCGAAATGAACTGTATATAAGTGAGTATGATGACGAAAAGTGCTCAGGAACTTCAAGAGAGAGTGAATAAGAGAGAGTGACTAAGAGAGCCATTGAGCTGTCGGGTTTGGGGAAGGCTTTTCCCTCGTCTCCACGACCAATAATTCATTGCATTCCATTAAAAAGTTGTTGTTGTATCCCACATAAAAGGCTTTTCCCTCTTTTCCACGACCAATAATTCATTGCATTCCATTAAAAAGTTTTTGTTGTATCCCACATAAAACACAAGACTTGTTTGTTGTTTTTCATTTTCTATGGGAAACAACAACAAATTTTTAATTACATGCAATGAAATATTACTTGTGGACACGAAGTGTTAAGATGGATTTACCAACCGAGTGCTGTACTCGTTCTCTAACCGAGTTGCTCTTTTTTTTATATGAAGTTATTCGTTCTCTTAAATTTAAAAAAAAAAAAAAAGCATGCAGCATTCAGTAGGTGAATCCGCCTTTGTTTGCTATCCTGTAGAATCATTATCAGCCAATAATTACCAAAATCAAGACCAAAAACCAGACAAAAAATTACACGAAAAATCAGATCCTAAACCAAATCATAATAATTTTTTATTCATACCAAATTCAGTCCGAAAATTAAACCACCATGAATCTGACAAAAACTCAAACTTGAATTCAAACCAAATTCAGACAAAAATTATAATAAAAAATTTAACCAAAAATCAGAACGAAATACAGATCAAACATCAGACTCTAACCAAAATTCAGACTCCAACCAAACACATATAAAAATTCTGTTCAAAAATTTTACCAATATTCAGACCAAATTCAGAGTCCTGCAAAATAAAATTTACACATTTTGTTTTAAACTTTAATGAAATATAACGGACTAAGTAATAGAAATAGTTGATTTCTATAAACTTGATTTTATTTTGAAGCTTTTATAATTTTTTTCACTGAGCTATG
The DNA here is from genome assembly GCA_963691655.1 of Toxonevra muliebris. Lineage (NCBI taxonomy): Eukaryota > Metazoa > Arthropoda > Insecta > Diptera > Pallopteridae > Toxonevra > Toxonevra muliebris. Next base: position 64,537,409 of record OY829329.1, on the reverse strand, counting down.
GTCATGTCCTTTCATATATCCATCGAAATTTCATTTCAATTCCGGTTTTTGTTATTTTTTTTGTTTTTTCATTTTTCTTTACTACAACATATAACCTTCGTCTACGGATGCTGCTGCTGCCAGCACGCAGCAATAACAACAACAATTGCTCACTTGGTCAATTGTAGAATTGTAGCCGCCACAGCCACCATGAAAAGACTAAAAGTAGAGAGAAGAGTAGAGATGTAGAGTTGAGTAGAGATGATGAAGAAATACTTCATGAATAAATGTACACAATCAGCATAATGAAATGGAAACAAATTTTTCCCATTTTTTCGAGATGTGGTCGAATGAACGAAGAAATGAACGATTGGTGAACGTAGAGAGAGAGAGAGAGAGAGAATGAAGTTTGTTTATGTAACATTGTGTGTGCGAGAGTATAAGCTCGTGAGGTGGGTTAACAATAAATGTTTTTTTTTTTTTGGTGATGATTTCTGCTGCTACATAGGGCGACCAATGTGTCAGCATTGATGTGACAAATTAGCATTTTCCTTCTTTTTTTTTCTTTTTCTTATTTTATTATTATCTTACGAAAAATATTTGTGAAAGAGCGAAAAATTGTGAAAAATAGTTGAAAAAGAATGAAAAGAGAAAATATTCTTTATTTTATTTTATTTTTTTGTTTTTTTTTTACCGTTTTCTTATTTTTGCGTGTATGCTGACCCAATTTTATAATGGAAATTTTTTTATACAATATTACAACAAACCGGAAATAATGGAAAAAATGCCATCGGCAGACAAATGGCTGCCTTAAGGTATATAGTAAAATCAAGGAGCAATAGCAGTTAGTAATAAAAAATCAACATTTCTTTTCTTACTTTTCTAGCTCAACAAAAAGTTGCGGGAGCAACGGCGACGAGGTGACTGCAAATAAATCTTTGGACCTGAATTTAATTTCTTCTAGTTATGTACACGCTCAGCTCATGAATAATTTTCAAATTTAAAATTCACAGAAAAACCTAGCATATTTATTTGAGTTTTATAGAGGGTTTTTTTTTTGTTTTTTGCAGCCAAAAGGCTTGGAAAGTTATGTCGCTAGACGCACCAATACACCCAGCAGGGAAGTAGGTAATACATGATAATGCCAGCTAATGATATCATTAATCAAAATTAATTCCCAAAATATTTAAAAATCAATTGAACAGCAGCTGGAACTCAGGACTATTCCTCTTTATAAGGGAACGAAATCTAAAAGAGTACATTTAAGTAAACGAGAAAAGTTTTTTGTTTTTAGATATGTACATACACTTCAGTCGAATGCATGGACCAGAAAGATCTAAGCGGGAGGTACCAATAAAAAGATATGCGAAGTTGGAATTCTTGCTTATACACATTAACGATTGCACAGTTGACAGGCTGAACGTAAATACGAAGTAAAAAATTGCAGCTACCGAGGATGATTTAAAAAATTTTTCAGAGCAAAAACGAAATAAAAATAAGGAATGGCGAAGTAGCACAATGCCAGCTGAGTGCAAATTTTTGTTTCATTTTTGCATTCAAACATTATGTGTTTTCGCTAGCTACAATTTTATACTTCGTATTTCTATATCTTTCAACCTATCAATTGTAAGTGTGTATAAAAAAAAACATGTATGTATATGTAAAGAATAAGTAAATATGGAAGAGGTAACACACCGTTAGAAATTAACAACAAAACTTAATTTGTTAAAATAATAATCACCACAATTGTAGTAAAAAAGAGAGCTTCAAAGTCAGCTGATGCTCTCTGCAGCAATACTCTACATCTAGCCCAGGGATGCCCAAAAGTTTCTTATGGAAGTGCAAATACCAATACATATAAACTTTATTATTATAAAGTAAAAAATAATCATACGTTAGACAACAACAAAATCTACCTTGAATATAACTGTCGCCAAAGTGTACCAACAAAGCATACAAAAGTGTTGTTGCTTGGATGTTTAGTATAGGCAAAGAAGAGAGATGAGAAACGAAAAAGACAAAATTATTTGTGTATTTAGTATTGCTTAGTGCGTAGTGCTATGTGTGTGCATAAGAATGCACAGCATATGCCTTAGTGCTTTTACTAAAACAAATGGGCCCTGAGTGTATATGACCCCTGACCGTTCAGGTCCAAGTGCACAACCCGAATCTAAAGGCTCTGGCACATAGAGTCCGTTGTGTAGTTGAGAGCGAAGTATACAACTGACACTAAATAAGCGAAGGAGAGAGGTGACACAAAGCATACGTTGCCAACGGATACACAATCACACACATCATACCCAAAATAATTCAGCTGATAGCTGCAACACTCTCAACTCTCTTTCAACGTACGGCAAAGTTCAGAGTTGCCCAACTTTTTGCGTTACTTCAACGTAAACGTTGTGTATGGACCACACCACATACGATTTCATATATTTTATAGTAGTTGTCAGTTGTATACTTCGCTCTCACGTACACACCGGACTCTATGAGCCAGAGCCTTAAACTCTCAGCATCCGTCCTACAATGAAAAAACTCTGAATTTTTCGCTTACAACACATTAAACTTTCCCGTTGGGTACATGTGAATATGGCAGCAGCAGGAATCTGTGCAAAAATATAACAAAAGTAACCAGAATGTCTTTTTTTTGTTTTTTTTTTTGGTTAGTTAGAAATTCCACAACACTGCAGCAACTCAAATGAACGCAAGCATTGAAAGAGAGATTCCTTTACGTATTTACTAGAATGAACATTAAAATGTCAAAGAAAAAAGGAGAAAAAAACAAAAATAAAAAAAGAAAGAAAACTGCTTTAGTTCCTCTTACTGTTGTTGTTGGAGGTTAACAAAGTATAAAAGTTTGAAAGAAAAAAAAAATCGGCTCCAGCAACCAGAAAGTCAAAAGAATTTTGCGAAACCACCTTCGGTAGTATCTCAGTGTAGGTATATCCTACAAATCTTCTTTATTCTTTTACAACTTTAAGCTTTAGCAAACGCTATACAATACTCGCCAAATGTGGCAAATCTTAAGCAGCTAAAAAAAAATACTATAAACGAAAATTCCAACTGATTTCCATTTAAATTGTGTTCATAAAGCCTTTTTTTCTAACATAAAATGAAATATATACATTTATATGGAGATATTTACCCAAATGGGTAAAAAAGCAGCAGCATCACTAAATCTCCACATGTGTTGAGCGCACAAGAAAAAAGTGGTAGGGGTATACAAAATATATGAGGATATAAAGGTTCGTGTATATATTTTTATGTGTATGTGTATGCTATCATTTTTCATAAATTAAAAAAATATGGAAAATATTAAAATTATGAAAATCTCTTTACTTTGCAATATGCAATTTTTAATTTCAGTTATTTTCTTTTTATATAAGTTTGCTGAAGTGAGTGAATTTTTGGGTGCATACACATTTTCTGTTCTTCACTTTGAGATGGAAATTATCAAATATTTTGATTAAAATTTTAATATATTTATGTATGAATATGCAGAAAAAGAAGGACATAAGATAAATATGACAGATTGTTGTAGGCGGCTGTGTAAGCAGTATTTGTGGTATGCATATGGCCATTACATATCGGTGATATGTGCTGCTCTTTGAGTACCTGGGCAAGCAACACGAAGAATTCATAAATATTTTGAAGCATACTTTCAGGGATGGGTGTTAGTTAAAAAGTTAAAAGCTGAAGATTGAAAAAAAAAATGGATTGACGAAAGATTCATACGAGTATTGATAAATTTTTTACTGTTGCTTTACTGCTGTTTTTCGCAACACTGATATCGGTTATGTAGTTTAGCAGCAAATGTGTTCAAAAAAATCTACTTAAGGCGGGTTCGCGGGACCGAGTATCGCACTCTCTTTTCGTTTTTTATTCTTTTTACTCTCTCGATTTAAGAGAGAGGTGAATCCGCCTTCCTTGAGTGTTATGGAGATATGTATATGTACTCTCAGAAAGAGAGAGAATATATTTTATATTTTTTTTTTTTAATTTGTCTCTCGTCTTTTGAACTCTCTCTCTTTTGGAGAGATAATAAACTCTATAAGGCAGAGCATGGTGAAATCATGTACAAGGTGATAGCAAGATTACAACAATTTCACCTTGGTAATAAGAACACATCTTTGTTGTTGCGGCCATTATGGCAGCATGCAGTGAGCGCTAAAATAGAGAAAAAAGAGTAAAGGCGATGTTACACGATCAATGTTTTGCCGTCAAACAATGAAATTGTTGTTGTTTTGAAAAATGAACACTGAGCAAAAGAGAGAATGAACACATTTCACTTGAAATTTTTTTACTGACGAAAAAAACCAGCATCACTTTAAATAAAATGGGGTTGCCGAAGATACACTGTTGTATTTTACTGGAAAATACCAATATTCTATGGAAAATAGTACACTTTTTATTAATTTATAAATAAATTTTTTTCCTTTGCCACCCTTTGCGCTGTTTGGCTTTTGTTTGGTTGTGAGACTGCTGTTTAAAATATTACTTAATAATTTTTATAAAAACATGGTAATTCAAGGGCCAAGTAACAAAGTGGCGGAGTTTATTTTAATAGTTCGCAAATTTTAAAGATTATTTTGTCTGCGTTTTTCATATATAAATGCAATTTTTTTTTTTTTGTATATTTTTTTGCTATTTCAAAATACAATTAAATACTTTTTAGTTGGAAAAACAATTTTTTTTTTTTGTTGGAATAGACAAAAGAAGTATTCAAGAATATAGCACTCAGACAAGCTTTACGTCCATTGTACTATATCCTGTGTTCCCTTTTGCGGTTCTTTAAATCTACCAGATTTATTAAAAAATCTTAGCAGATCCTGCGGTGTTAGAGAGCTCAGGTGTTCGTCTCCCAACACTCCAGTTCCAAATATGCTTACTCTGATCTGGCAGAAAACGGGGCAGACACTAAGAAAGTGGTCCGCGCCGTCTCTTCACATTCTTCCTCCAAACCACAGGAAGCACAGAAGGCACTAGCTCCCAGGCCAATCATATGCAAATGTTTGGCCCAAGAGAAATGACCTGTATATAATCCCACTAGCTGCCTGCAGTTCTTTCTGTTAAGTGATAACAGAAAGTCTGTTAGACGCTTCGAGATAACAAGTAACATGGTATTTGTCTGCCTAAAGCCTCTCAGGTCCTCCGATTTACGATTGTGGGCCGAATCGACCCACTAATTAATGGTGGTCTTGATGGCTGTAGACGACAAAGAGAGTAGAGGTTCTGGGCCCAGGAAACCAATTTCCGAACACTTTCTGGCCAGAAGGTCAGCCGATTCATTTCCTGAAATTCCTGAGTGTCCAGGAACCCATATCAACAGCAGGCTATTGTGTTTTCCAACACAATCAAGCCTGGATTTACAATGCATTACCAGTTAAGATATGGTTAGAGCATTAAGCAAGGATTTAAGCGTAGCCTGATTGTCACTAAATACACAGATACTCGTTTCTCTCCAACCATTATCAATAGCATGGTCCATTGCCTTGATGATTGCAAAAGTTTCTGCTTGAAAAACAGAAGCATACAACCCAAGGGAGAAGTGAAGGTGCACTCCATCATTTTCAATAAAGACCCCAGAACCCGAACCGAATTCTGTTCTGGAGCCGTCAGTGAAAATATGCTGACAATCAACTCTCAGCACAAGTCCCGGCAAAAACCAAGTTTGGGCCTCTGTAATTGTTGGCATTGTATCGGATGGCATTAATAGAACTGTTAGGTCCATATCAGTACCTTAAACATTGGAAAAACATAGTAGTAGATAAAAGTATTAAAAAGTAACATTCAGCAAAAAACTGATAGTGTAACAGGGCATCAAACAAAACGATGAAAAGAGAGTAAAAACAGAAAACATTGACAGCAAAACATTGACCGTGGAACATCAGCCTAAACAATGATTTTGACAGCGTTTGATATTGACCACGAAGAAAGAAAGAGTTGCTGGTAACTTCACCTCATATAAATTCACCTTGAGGCAGAGTTTACATCTGCAAGAAATTGCGGCAAGTTGCTTTCAGAAAGTCTTTTTTTCAGAGTAAATTGCTGATGTAAAAAAGGAAAGAAACTTGCGGTTTCTCGTTCATAACAATTCGCCGCCTGAGAATTGATTTGGTGTATAGGCATAGGAATACTTATGCACTTACGCCAAATCAATTCTCAGGCGACGAATTTACTCTTGAAAAAAATTTTTGAAAATAATTGCAGCAAATTTCTTGCAGATGTAAACTCCGTCTAACGAAACTTGCGTAAGATCTCAAGTCAAGTTGCTGTCAATTTTTAAACAGATCTCTTACAAATTTTGTTTTTTTAAGTTTTAGTGGCTTGTGCTATAAACTCAATGGCTTCTCTAATTTTGTATAACTAGACTAATCGGCATATTGAATTTGAAAACTTGAAATCACCAAATTAGTTTTACCAATAGCAAAGTAATGACAACATTATCGATAGTGTAGACTTAACTTGACATTTATCGATGCTTCAAAAATTTCGGCATTATTTCTTTTTATAAGTAAGGTTGCTTATTTTTTGTACAGATTAATTCAATTCAATATTCCCGCATATTTTTCTGATATTTTTCCTTATAACTTTTATTTATGCGGAGAATTAAGTCGCTGCGCTTTTTATCTTATTTATTTATTTTAATTTTTTACTTGAATTGAATTGTTCTTTTAACAACCAACCACCCATTTTTAAGGCTTTCAGTCGCTGTCAACAATGACGATGATGACGAAATTTAACAAAATATTTATTTATTCCAATATAAATAAATGCATATATTGTAGGCAAGTACGTACAATGTATGTACACAAATTTGTATAATTATTTATGATAATTATAAAAAATTCTCTTAATATACGTAATTTTATTTAAATAATTTCACTTTTAATCTGTTGTGATGCATACAGACATCAGTTTACGCAAACGATACAATTCTACTGCCGCGTAACGAGAATACATACAAGGGAGAGAGAGAGAGAGAGAGAGAACGAAAGAGAGAGAGAGAGAGTGAGAAAGACGTAATAATAATAATGCAAGCTTAAACTCTCAAGCTTCAGCTCAAGCATTTGCAAACAAGTGCGTATGTTCGTGTGTGCATGTGTTGGTTAATTTGCATAATGTGTGATTACAGCCACTCAGTCTGAGTCTGTGTGTGTAACACAAATGCACGCATACAGTGCTATAGCGTCACACATGCTTTTAGTGGTAGCAGAATTTTAATATCACCGCCTTAGTTCCGCACCTTCTCTTGATATAAGGAATGACGCTTGGAAGGCGCATCTCCATAAAATATTTGTGCACGTTACACTCACACACACACACACTCATACACACAGGCATGAAACACACGTTTTTATATATGTACATATTCCTTTGGCTCACAACCAACTTGCTCGTCTGTGTAGCTCTCGCGCTGTTGCTGCTGCTCGGTACGTGATGTATTTCAAAAGGCTACCAACTCTTTGTACATTAAAAATAATTGTAATTTTGTTAATGTGCAATTATGCGATTTTTATTTTTTTTTTTGTTTTCTTCTTCATCGTCATAATAATTTTTCATACGCATTTCGCATTTTTTCGCTACGTTTTTTTTTCTCTCTCTTTTTTATATGTAGTAATAAATAATTTAAATTTTTTAATTTTGTGCATTGAAAATATGGCAAAACCATTTATTGTTGTGTTGCTCAGTACTGCAAATAAAAAAGAAGAACCGAACCGAACTTAACTGAAACTATAATGGCAGAATGGAATTTATTTTATTAATGCCAAAATATTCATTATGGCAGGAAAATGATGGTGGGTGATGTTTACAAAAAAAGTATATTTTCATGCATATATGTATATGCTAGTCAATTTTCATATGTTATACATAGGGCATGGGAGCCAATAGTGGGACAAAAAAATTCAAATGGCTGTAAAATTTGAATGCAACAAATAAATTTTAATGGAAAGCTAACAAAGCAGAGAGAGTACGAAAAGCTTTTGCGCTCTCTACTGCTGTAAGAGGGTATTAAAAACAAAATGGGGTTTCCAACCTAGAGTCACTTCCTGGCTCTACACAGCAGTGGTCGAGCCTAATCTTCTTTATGGGTCCGTCTTCTAGTGGCCAGCTACTGCAAAGGCGGTTAACCTTAAACCACTGGATAAGATTAGAAAAACGGCAGCCATATTGATTACTGGGTCTCTATATGCTACCTCCACAAAAGCTCACTTCGCAATCCTTCCTTGGTTGCCAACTTCACTTCTGGTTAAGCAACAAGTCAAATGCTCTGCTGCCAGTCTCAGTGCCTTAACTCGCTGGACTAGGTCGAACCTGGGCCATGCTAAGATTCTAATCCACGATACGTCAGTACCAACTAAGGTAGACTATATTTGCTCTACCCCTAACTTAAACCACACGCTCTTCACCCATCTCCCCAGTAGAAAGGAATGAGTTAATGGCTAAGCGATCACTGACAATTCAATTGACATCTATGCAACTGGGTCCAAATTGGAGGAAAGTGCCGGCTGTGGCATCTTCTCTAGTAAGCTGGATCTCTCTTTCCGACTTCATGACCATTGCAGCGTCTTTCAGGCGAAAGTAATAGCTATATATCAAGCGTCTAAGTGGCTAATTTGTAACGATTCCTTCGATTTGAGTGTTCGTATTTACACGAAAAGCCAAGCAGCAGTCAAGTCCCTTGCTGGTGTCTTCACTACATCAAAGCTTTTTCTTGACTGCCGATCTTCACTCAACTTTTTGTCAAGTCACTCGCAGGTCCACCTACATTGGGTACCTGGGCACATGGATATCTCAATGCTGACGTGTTAGCTAAACTCCTGCACTATTGGTGTCCCTCTTACGTCTATTAAATTTTGGCCATTAAGCAATTCAACCTAGTGGAAGCAAAAAGATTCTGGATAGCGGAGCATACTTGTGGTATTACCAAGCTAATATGGACCAACACGGGCAATAGACGGACTAGACAGCTATTCAATCTTAGCAAAAACTCCATCAGCATTACGACTTCGGTACTCACGGGACCCTGTATAATGAGGAGACATATTGCCAGAATGTGCGAATGCCCATTTCTGGCCAGGAGGAGACTAAAACTATTGGCCTCACCTTTCTTCACTTGTCTGTCCGAGAAATCTTCAATGAATATTAACGACTTATACAAATTCATTATGGAATCCTCTTGGTTTAGCACTCCGTAAATGGAGGAATCGCGCCGTTCTGTGGTATCAGAATTAGCGTCATAGTGCTTAAGTACGCTTGCTTACAAGAGGCTGCCACTCCAACTTACTTAACCTCACCTAACTTAACCTAACCTAACCTAACCTAACCTAACCTAACCTAACCTAACCTAACCTAACCTAACCTAACCTAACCTAACCTAACCTAACCTAACCTAACCTAACCTAACCTAACCTAACCTAACCTAACTTAATCTAACCTAACCTGAATGTGTTGGAAAGTTGAGGCCTTGAACTTCATTTTCGCTATCGTTTAAAACGAAAAAAATGAACTCGTGTTACTGCTTCGCTGTTTTACTTAAGTGATTGGGTTACATGAGTTCATATGGTCATACATTTTTTATTTTTTGTTGTTGTTAATTTTCAATATATATATACAAGGGTGGTTCTTATATGGGGTTTTCAATAAATTTAACGTAAAATTGTAATCAATTGGCTGTAAATTAGAAAAAATGGGTCCCGAATTTTTTTAATTTTCATTTCATCTACTGAGTTCCTCCCCCCTGTTTGTGCGTCATTATTAAATAGCATATATCAAAGTAGACTGGTGAAATACTTAAATCGAGTAAAATACTTCACACACATTTGTTCCTGAAACAATACGAATCGCCCTACTAAGAATTATATTCGCCATACACTTGATAAAGTACTTCTGTGAATTGGAATATTTTCCTATTATTTAGATATAAAATTATAGAAATTTGTTTTCCACATTTGGAGCTAAATTACGGCCATCCAACACCATGCCCTATTTAAGAACAAAGCAAAATTTTTGTTTCTTTAATAAGTCTTTAACATGGAGAATCCCTTCTATTGTTTCAGTACACAACTTGTATGCCAGATAGTTCAAACATTTTGTTTTTTCTAATTCTGTAAAAAATTTATCAATTTCTTACTAACTCTACTAAACTTTTTCTATTAATTCTGTTTTTAATAAAATAAAATAACCTATTAAAGCAAATTCCGCTACCTTACTATCCTTTTAGATTAAGTAGTTATTGCTAGCAATTTTTAAAGTTGCTTTGCGAGAAGAAGAAAAAAGTGAGAAAAAGTACAACGATGCCTGCATCGAATTTTTTTTTACAAACATAGAATTTTTTTCTTTCAGATATCATAAATTACGCTTGAATTTTTAATTAATTAATCTAAAATTCCCCAGTTCCCCATAAAATCTTTGATTCCTAGCCAAACGGAGAGTTCCCCTCAAGTTGGCATCCCTAACCCAACTCTAAAAGTTTTTTGATGTATTACAGAGTGTGTGTGCATCAGGGATGCCAACTCATTTTTTCTCTCTCCCCGATAACCCTCGAGAAATTTCCCGATTTTCGATCGAATTCCCCGCATTGGTATAATTTCAGATTATAACAACAAAACGAAATTGACCTCAGTGAGTGTGATTTTAAGGCAACCCTGAACTTCCTCGGTCCAAAACTTGACAAATGTCTATGGGACTGGTAGATTAATAGAAACGTACTTTCTGACTCTGGAATTCTTAACATACAAGCTTCAACTTTTGGGCCTCAAAGGGATTTCTTTTAACTCAAATAAAAAATGGCAAAATGTTCTGAGAAAAACGGGTTCAAAGTTTTGACTATCGGTTTTGAAAATATAAAATATACTTCATCTTCATTACGATGGCTGACCGTAATTTCTAAGTTTACAGATTAGTCAGCAATGATTAAGAGATAATCAGCTGGTCCTGGATTTAGGCATAAGTAAGCCTTTCTGAACGGCCGAAAGGGAAGTCGAAAAGCCGCGCGACTGTTTTGGCCTGACTGACACTCGCCGCTATAATCGTCTATATCTACGAAAGCATTTTGCGTTCTCTGAAATTTTTACAAAATAGTTTCTAAATATAATACTTTCAAATAGCAAATTTTTTTAAAAATCGATTTCTCCAAAGAAATATGAAGATTTTAAGACCCAAAATAATGAAATATTTCATTAGTTAAACGTTTTACATTACATAAAATTTGACAAAAAGTATTCTACAGACTTTAATTACTAAAAGCTGGACGACTTCAAATTCCCCGCAAAAAACAGCTCATTCCCCGATTTCCCACACCAACTAAAATTCCCCGCAAATCGGGGAATTCCCCGCAAGTTGGTGTCGCTGGTGTGCATACTCTCTCATATTTTTATGAGTCACATTGAGTTATTGTTTTCATATTGATTAATTTTGATATTCGTGAAGGTTATGCTGTGAAAGAGAGAGGTAGAGAGCAAGAGAGTTTAACCATCAGTGGTGTAAAGATTTAAATATATTTTTCATACCATATTAAAAATTGAAAAAAAATAAGAAGAAACAGAAACCAGAAGTGAACTTTGTGCATTTTAAACTACTGCTAAGACACAAAAGAGTAAAGTGTAAAAGAATAATAACAATATATATGGTTTTTGTTTTTACTCTCACACTCTTACTCTTACACTCTTACTTTGGTTTGAGCATTGACTAAGTGGCTCTTCAGACGAGTGCAGGCATGAATCATGTCTGAAAGAGAAAGGTAGAAGAAATAGGTAGAGAGAAAGAGATAGCAGAGTTGCACCGAAAATCCAAAAATAAAATAAAATTGATTGTGTATTAACGAATACAAGGCAGAAGTGAAACTTCTTGTCATTTAAACGAAACACAAGCAAATAACAATCAAATGAAGTTTTTCGATCGCTAAATTTTTTACTTCATTGGCTTGTGTTTTTTAATTTCATTTGCTTGTGTTTCGTTTAGTTCACAAGAAGTTTCACTTCTGCCTTGTGTTCGTTAATACACAACCAATTTTTTTTTTTTGGGATTAATGCTAGAAAAAAAATTGCAACTCTGTACCGGTAATGTCGATGACAATTGTAAACGAACTCTTTTTGTGTGCGACATCTTCATGTAATTCCTTGGACATTTGCGCCATCTGTATGTGAAATGTATAACTGTCATAAACTTTAAGATGGCGACGCTACTCATTGTTCTTTCTGCCATGGGCGTGTGTGTGTGTGTAATTAATATGTTATATTGAATTAAAACTATTTATGAATCGTTTATTATATAGTTTGCTCGTGAGTTCAGTTACGGAATATTGATATTTAGCCCCTCATGCACATTGCTCGACAAAATTATGTCGCATTGTAAACTTACGCGCGACGTCACATCCGGTTGGTTTTACTCTAGGACAAGAGAAAAGAAGTTTTACTTCTAAAATCGGCGCATTGATGAATGTTCCATGTTCATATTGTTCCGATTTTGTCACTTTCCCTCATAATTTTTTTGAAGTTGAATAGACAACATGAACGCAAACCAGCAATTCGCATCTACGGCACACACAGTCTTCATTTTCTTGCTATTTTTTTTATAAACTTATTTTAATTTCTTAAAAGATTGTTGCTTTTATTTTTTATTCAATTTTTAGGCACATAATTGATATTTATTTTGCATTTTTTTGCGAACAAATGAACCTATCTTAATGAGCACAAGAAAAAGTGACAAAATTCCAATTCCACCGTTCCTTTTTGATTAGAAAAAGTCCGTCATGGTTGCATTCATGTGAACACGACACGCCTGCCCAGGCTTTTCATGCTTGCTCCCGTCTGAACAGCCACTAAAATATTTGTTACACTGTTACTCTGAGTAAAAAAATTAATAATTAATTATTAATTTATACGACTACAAGAAATAGAAAACAAGAGTTTTGTTGCTAGCGCGTTAAATGCGCAACATTAATCGCAGAGACAAAAAATAAAGAAGCTAATTCCTATTTACTCAAAAAGTGCATTATCGCAGTTTGAGATGCGTTCACTCTCTATAATAAAACATTACTCTTTTAACCCGTTACCCAACACCTTACTCACAAAGAGTGAATAGCGCTTTTAACTTAAATAAAATTGTGGCTTTATTTATAATGTGTGCAGAACCTTTGAATTTGAATACGTAATACAAAATTATCTGCTTACTTCACAAAGCTTTCAAAAAGCTTTCTCGAAACTATTTCATAAAAGAGACAGATTGACGAGATTTGGCTTTGTTTGCAATTACATAAAATTTTTATATGATTTTTTGTTACTTAACTTGGCATTTGTGCAAAAGCTAACGAATCGAAATAATAGAATTAGAGTCAATAGAAGAGTAAAGTAATATCCATCAACTTGAAACTTTAAAGAGTTCACTAATTTAAAAAAAAAAAAAAAAAAAACAAAAATAAAACAAAAAATATTTGTAATTCTACAAAGTTGTAATTTTATTTATTTGCGTTGAAAATTCGTTTATAATGTTTGCTTAAAAAGATTCGTTTGTTCATTCGCTACTACTACTACTACAATCTACAACTTTTTGTAGAAATTTAAAAGAAAAAAAAAAAGAAAAAAAATGATGTCGGTTCTTTTGGTGGATTCTTTTTGCACACTATTTTTCTTGAAAGCATAGCACAGTGGCACACGTATTTCATAATAATTCCAACCATGTTTAAGAGGGCGGCAACGACAATAACAACAAGAACAAAAAACCACTACGACTATGAAAATGCTGGATGTTGTTGATGAAGTAAACGGATGGATAGACGGATAACTGGACAGACATACGGACGTGCGCTACAGTTAAGCTTAAATTGATGCAATCAGTGTAAAAGTAGTAGATTGTTGTTTCAGACTAGTCTTCGTTCACTATGCAGTAGATCAGGTGCTCGCTCATCTTGGTATTTTCAAACGTTCAAATCAAGTGGCATACAAGGATTCTATGAAATAACTAAAGTTCTTATTAAGTTATTGGAGTAAAAAATTTATCAAACAAAATTTTTCGTGCTTTAATTGAAATTTAAATTTTAAACCCGTCACAATTGTCAAAGAATTTAAAATCGCATTATACAAAATATTTTTCTTTAATTTTTTTTCTCCAACTTTTTCCAACTTTTTTTTTTTTTTTTGTGTAAAATTTTTTCGTCGCGCATTTTCTACTAAACACAAAATAATTTCAGTTTAATGGGTTTTCTGTTGTTGTTGTTGTTGTTGCTGTTGCTACATATTTCTGTGTAATTTTTTGTTTGGCTTTTTGTTTTATTGTTCGTTGGAAAGACCAAAAGTGAACCGCATGCGTTTAGCTTTGTGCATAGCTATAATATTTGCTTAATACAATAAGCGTGTATACAAGCAAAGAGAAAACACACAAATGCACTAACAGATACGAATAAATACTTATATAGATTTGTGTATAGGAATGCGAGGGAAAAAGAGAGAGAAAGGGACATTGACGAGCATCATTGCCCCGTCGTTTCGTCTGTCTGTACTGAAACTGAACTAAAATGAAACAAATTTTAATTTATTTTTACTTTTCACAAAAATTCATTGTCGTTCTAAATTGTTCACAAGGCGAAAAAAAGGACATTTGTTATTCCCGAATGAATGATATGGAATTTGTACATAAATTTTTGGCTTTGATCGCATTTGTTTATCACAAATACACATACAGCATTACATACACATATACACACACACACATACATTTATAAATATTATACATGTATGCATATAAAGCAAGTGCATGCAGCGGTTTCAGCTAACCAAAAAACAATTGATAGCATTTTAGTCGCTAAGCTTTTACATACATCATAGATATGTTTATACGTATGTTCAAATTAGAAAATGAAATTTAATAAAGAGTGAGATCGAAAAAATCTTAGCATATATAAAATTCAATAATTTTTAAACGTTTGATCTTAGAGTTTTGATTTTTTTTTTATTTAATTGATAATATTTTACAAATTACCGAAAAATATAACTTTTATAGTTCTAACCACTATTTATGAACTCGTGGACCTTGCTTGGTAAGCCTTCCATTAGAGATTTGATAGTTGTTTCAAACACCTTTTTGGAACAGTTTGCCCATCTCTTTTTAAAATCTTCGATATTTTGGGACACCTTTTTTGTGCTCTTTAAGTTTTTTTCCCAAGAGCCCAATATCTCTCCACTGGTCTTAGTTTCCGGACAATTTGGAGGATAGGCCTCTCTTGGTACGAAAACTATGTTATTACTTTGGTACCACTCCAGAGCTTTCTTGCCGTAGTGGCATGATGCAAAATTGGGCCAAAAATATGTGGACACATTGTGCTCTCTCAAGAAAGGAAGAAGTCTTTTTTTCAAACATTCTTTGATGTATATTTCGGTATTTAAAGAGCCCACTGTAACAAATGACTTGCTTCTTTTGCAGCAACTGCATATAGCTTGCCATACCAGGAATTTTTTAGGAAATTTTGTCTGCTTTTGGATTCTAAATTGTTCTTCGACATTTCCTCGAGCAACATAAAAGCTGCGTAAAATCTGCCAGTACATACGTCGTCCATTATACAACATGAATATTTTTGTATGAAATTCGATTTTAATTTCCGATTTTTGGCGTCTAAATTTTTTGCAGCATTCCTGTCTGGAACTTTTTGGACTTTGTATGTTTTCAAACCTGCATTGGCTTTAACTTTTCGCACCAAATAGTCAGAGCACTGGGCTAACCGGGCAGCTTTTCTACCAGATGTGTTTGGAGATCTTTTCAATATGCTTTTTATTTTCTTGGCTTTCCCAATATCATATGGTCCTTGTTTTCTTCCCGAACCAGGTTTCCTATCGATAGTCAAATTCTCCTGAAACTGTTTAATAACATTGGAAACAGTTTGACGGCAGACCTTCAATTCTTTGGTCAATTTTTTGTAGGACCAATTTCGATTTTTTTGAAAATTGTTAATAATTTTAAGACGTACTTATTTTTCTTCACTGATTTTGATCAAACTTACAATAAATCCACATGTTTGTCATTAAAAATAACAACTGACATATTTTTGAAAGATAACTAGATCAACGAAATTTTTAAATTTTACACCCAAAAAAAAATTATTAGGTAAAACATGTGTTAAGATTTTTTCAATCTCACTCCTTATTGAAAATTCTACAGAATTTGTAAAATTAAAGTAACAAAAATTTCAAAAAAAAAAATTCACGAAATTAATCTTTGTATTTGTCAATATGTCAAATTTGGTTGTACTTTCTATTGTTTTCATATTCAATTGTTTAAAAACATTTCTAGCTTATAATATCGCAATTAAAAGGAGTTTTTTAGTTACCCATAACTATTTTCAGAAATGAAAAGAATTTTTTTGGTTATCCATTAACATAAACAAAATTAACTATATGTCTGCAAGAACTCACAGTAGAAGTGAAACTATGTTGTTTATTAGAAAATTGTTAGAAAACATTTATAAAACATTCTGTTGAAGTTTTTCAAGTCCTCTTCTCTCTATTTTGTTGTTGCTTTTCATCTGTTGATACTCTCTACACTTATCGGCACAAACACGACTTAGTACACGTATATAACACATGAAAGGAAAGTTCTGTTATCTGCAATCAAGCCGAGACTTCTATATCGACCCTCTCACCAAAGCACATGCGATAAAACTGCGAGAAGTCGTCTCTCTGCTTGATTGTATCAACTGCATAACTTCGTTTCTTACTGGTTTTGTTAGAGTGCAACAAAAACGTGACTTTTCACGTGACCGTTGGTGGTGAAGCTTTTGCACTCTTCCTCTTTCTATTTTCTAAAGGTTTTTTTCTGTTGATACTCTCTACATTTATCGGCACAAACATGACGGTAGGCACACGTATATAGCACGTGAACGGAAAATTCAGCTATATGGAATCAAGCTCTCTCACTAAAGTACATGAAAGCACAGATAAAACCAAATCAGCTCCTCTATCTGCCGTGATCATGCTGCCAAGGTAGAAAAACTTATTGACCACTTAAAACTGCTGATGATCGGTGGTAACTCTGCGTAGAATGTCGTTACGAAGGCTCAGATAGACGTCGTCAGCGTTTGCCAGGTGACTAAGGTAGCGATTGTTAATTTGCCACTGGATGCCCCTACATCGGCGATCGATGGTGAAAGAAGCATTTAAGATATCGCCAACGATAATAAGGAACAGTATTGGTGACAGTATGCAGCCTTGCCTAACACCACTCTCTACAGCAAATGAGTCTGGCAACTTTCTTTTATGCAACAAAAAGCAGATTGCATTGTTGCAGCTTTTCTTGATCAGAGAAACTAATTTACTAGGAACACTTCATCTGCGGAGCGCGGTTTAAACGCGGTCAAACGCCTTTTCAAAATCAACGAACAGCTTATGAAGTTTGGATTTGTATTTCACACTTTGCTCGATAACTATTCTCAGCGTATTGATGTGATCTGCACAAGAGAATACACTTGGTTTTTATGCTGGGATATATTCGTTTACTTTTGATATATTTTTTATATCATTAGTAAAACAAAAAAATAAAAAAATGGGAGATACAGTGAGTTAGAAAATCTGTAAGATTTTCAACTTATATGGCTGCCATATAGAGATCCAACTTTCCAGCGTTTTCTCCTTGCACCTCTTTCTAGAGAAATTCACTCTTCTTTTATACCACAATATGACTTTAAACGCTAAAATCTGGAAATATATTTTTTAACAGTTCAACCCCTTTGAATCTAATCCATTTGAAATCCAATCCGTTTGGAGTTTAGTTGTTTTGAGTACAGTCTCTTTTGAACCCTGTTCCATTTTGAATCCAGACCTTTGTTTTTTTGTTAACCGAATCTCATTCCAATCCAGTCCATTTTGAATCTAGTTCTTTTGAATATAGTACTTTCTAAATTTAAACGCTTTTGATTTCAGTGTCTTTTGAATCACGCCTTTTTCGAATACTTTTCTTTTTGAATCAACTCCACTCATTTTAAATGTTGTACTTTTTTCACTCCATTCCATTTTAATTATGCCCAATCCCTTTTGAATACAGTTTTTTTTTATCCAACCAGTGTCTTTAAATCCTATTTCTTTTGTGTTCAGTTCTACCTGACTCATTTCACTTATGAATCATCCCTTCTTGTCCCTTATGAATCATGTTCCTTCTGCGTTTCTTTCCAGTTTTTTTTTTTTGAATTCTGACGAATCTACGTTTTCTAATGAATAACAAAATATTTTAATGAAGGCTTCGTTTCTTTAAACTCTCCTCTGCTATAACGAGCTTCAAATAACAAAGTTAAGTTGGACTTCAATACTTGCTTAATTCCCGCATTTTAGAGTTTAGAGATGTGGGTGAGCTGGACTTAACCAAAGCACTCAGTCAACGAGGATCATTGTGCTATACCCAAGTATAGAACCAGTAAAAGAGAGTAGAGAGACAGAAAAGTTATGTGAGGATAAATGGGAAGAAGTAAGGTCTAGGGTCTCTCAATCTCGAACTTCTTTGTTTTACTGATAAAGCTTAGAAGCTCAGGAAGAGGAAGAGTATGGACATTATTCATACTCAAGACATCACTACCCAATGGCCTTAATCTGATTCTCGCGAACGCCGGACAGTTACAAAGATAATGCTCTGTAGTATCGTCGTCTTCAAGACACTATTGGCAAATTAGATCGGTGATGACGTTCATGTTAGTCATTTGCTGACCACATGTGCTATGCCCGGTGATGACACCCACCCACCAGTAATCTCAGGTTCTTTCTTCTCAGTTTGGGAAGAAATTTCGCTGATTTCCTGTTAGGTTGTCTCACAAAGCACTTTGCGGTTCTGTAGGAGTCAAGCTCGGACCATCTTTCTCTATGGATAGAACCCACAAAATCCTTAATCCAACTCATGATTTCCCCAGAACTTACGCCAAGAAAAGATTCTGGACCCCATGGTGTAATTGAAGAGCCTTCATTAGCTAGTTTATCAGCCAGTTCATTCCCTGAAATACCAAAGTGTCCTGGAACCCATTTAAGGCATAACTTGTTGTGTTTTGCAACACTATTTAGTTTTGCCTTACACTCGCAGACCAATTGTGAGGAGCTGACAGGGTTAGCAAGGACCTTCAGTGCAGCTTGACTATCACTGCAGATACCTATGCACTTCCCATGCCACCTCTTCTCAATTATCCAGCTCACCACGTCTAGGATAGCGAAAACCTCCGTTAGAAAGACTGACGCCATCTGTCCAGTGGAAAAAGAGTACTTGGTCTCATCCTTGGTCCAAGTACCAAGCGGATCCAGTACCGTTTGAGGTTTTGGATCCGTCGGTATAGAAGACTTGACGAAGACCCCGGAGTACGACCTCTGGACGTAACCATTGATCACGTTTCGGGAACCTGACTTCATATCTTCTTCCGAAGCGGATGTAAGACACATGATTGTCCACGGGCATCAAAAATAGTGGGCACTATACTGACAACTGGTGGCATATCATACTGTGCCCTACATCCGCCTCGACATGACAGACTCCATTTAATCGGAGTCTGTAGGCCGCTCTCCTCGCTTCTTTGCGGATTTGAAGATCCAGAGGAAGCAAGTCAAGCAAGCCATTAAGGGCATCACCAGATATAGTACACATTGCACCAGTGATACCCAAGGGCACACACTTCTCTGAAGCCTGGTCAGAGAGGATACTGTGGACTTAACCAAAGTTCGTCTCCACCATACTACAGAGGCAAACGTGACAATAGGTCTCACAAGAGCAATGTATACCCTGTATACCAGAGCTGGATTCAGACCCCAAGTCTTGCCGAAAGCTCGCCTGCACTGCCAAAAAACCTTTAGAGCACGCGAGACCTTCAGCTCGACGTGAGTCTTCCTGCATTTACTAATCAAAATGTTCAAATTTTAGTTCCATGTTAGTTGCTTAAATTAAGCCTGCATTGTGAAGTTTCAGATAAAAAAAAGTTTACCATTTGCAGTAGAAATCAGTGAGCTGATGAAAGGGAGCACTTAGTTTGAACTCAAAATTTGAATACAACTTCACATCGAATCCCAACTTAAAACAACCCACAAGAACATCAACCTGCAACCAAAAAACATATATTGCAATTTTCCCCTCAGGCCAGAAATTATTTCTTTCCATCTGACCAATAGTTAAATCATTTGATTTAATTAAAATCAATCAACTTCTATAAACAACTTTTCCCCACTTCCATGTTTTGTTTTGTTTTTTTTTTTGCCATGACCATGTTAATTAGTTTTCATTTATGTATTACCACAAGCATTTAAAAGCTTATAAACAAGATTTTTAAAATTTAATTTGCACTCTTGAGCAGCAACAATGGCAGGCAGTATATCCCAAAATACACAATGACGACGGACGGACGGCGGCAACAATGTTCGTTCAATTTGTGAAATCAAAGAGCAACTATTAAGTGTTGGCCATAAAACAAATTGGCCAAGTTAACAAAGTCTCAATGGAGTGCATGAACATAGTAAAAAAAAGAGGGAGAAAAACAAACCAAGCAACAATGAGTGAAAGAAAAAAAAAATGAATAATGAAAATAGAAAAGAGGAAAACTGAAAACCGGAAAAAGTATGATCTGTAAAAATATTCATCAAGAAAAAAACTCAAAAAAAAATAAAAGAAAAGAAAAGAAAACTGACGCGCACACAAAAGAAAATTCCAACTACAACAGTAAGGGAGAAGAACAACAGCGCGGAAAAGAAAAATTAATTTTTTCCTTTCACTTTGTAGAGAGAGAATTTTATTTTAAATGTAATAAATTTCGTTTTACTTTCATCAAATAAGAAAAGAACCAAAAAAAAAAAAAAAAAAATACAACAAAAAAGAAAAATGAAAAACAAAAGCATAAAAACGTGCTGCCGCAAAGGACGCGTGAATTTCTCATTAAAAATGACCAAGAAGACAAAAGAATCAACCATGACATGAAATGAGAGAGGAAGCGGAAGGAAAGGGAGGCGCTGTCAACGACATACATACATACATACAGACATGCATATATATGTATGTATGTACACTTATATACAGTGAATATACATTGTAATAGAACAAAGGCTAAGAATAAGCCAGCTTGGTTGAGCTGAGGGACTAAGCAGAAATGAGAAAGTAAGTGTGAGTGTGAGCGTGAGTGAAAGATAAAGGCAAATAAAGTGATGAAAAGAGACAATAAAAGAATCAAGCGAGTGAAAAATTACAATTGTCGCATCAGCAAATCATTTTGCTACTTTTACTGTTGCTGCTCTATGTTCACATTCATTCATTCGTTCATTCAGTTTCCGAGTTTCAGCTTGTGTCTGAAGAACAATAACAACAACAACAAATAAAGTCCGCATAATTTGCCGGAAAAATGGACACTGATTTGAAAATAATTGAATGCAAATTTTAGTAGCAAAATTTTACCAGGAAAATTTTCGTATGCAATATTTGTTGGTCATATATACATACATAGGTTGCCAGATGATAAATGAATTCTCACACACACACACATATTAAGAATGCTTTGTGAAAAGTAAAAATACCGAGCTAACATTGGGACTCCTAAAAAACTCTAATAGGACACTTATTCAGGAGGATTAGGGCTCCTAAATACCCTCCTAAAGGAGTATTTTAGGATGTTTTTCCCTATAAACGAGGGCACGTTTATAGGAGTCATATAGCGGAGGATTTTCGGACTCCTATATGGCACCTAAATATTTTCACTTAGAATGATTTTCGAATTGTGTTTGCACTTAAATATGAGGAAAAAGAAAGAACTCTTATTGAACTCTGAAATATGTTGTTACGTAACCTTCTTTCTATGGCTGGGGTAGACTCAGCGGCCTCCAGAGGTTCTTCGTGTTACAAAATTGATTGACGACCTCGATAGTCTAGTGGATAGTGCACTAGACTTTCATCTGGGAGGTTCAGGTTCGATTCCCGTCTTCGTCTGGTGGTTAATTTTCATTACTTTCTTATATTCACTATCAATATGAAGTGTATGAGAATTATAAAATAGTGTACAAGTACACACATTGGTTGATAATGGCAAAACCACCAAGCCGATAAAAAATTGCCACACCGCCGTTCGGAATCGGCGTTAAACTGTAGATCCAACTATGTGGTATCACAATGGGTCGTTCAGGCCTAAGTGTGTCTCTCGAAAGCCACTCCAACCTAACCTAACCTACAAAATTGATTATCATCAGGCCCGACGAGAGGAGGGTGGAGCGGGCCCGAATTTGAATCCAAATCCTAAAATCCAGAAAAACTTTAACAAGTGTCAATGCGTCTGAAAATTGAATTACAAACCATGAAAATTATTTATCGGGTTAATCATCTATCAATCATGAAGACATTTTGCAGACGGGTCCGGGCCTTATATTCGAAAAATTTTTGTTATGTAGAATAGGAAAAAAAACTTTATACAACGAATATGCTTATGCCACATTTGTTTGAAAAGCTTCAGAATATCGGACTGAATTCAAGAGGTTTCATAAATATATATGGCAACCAGCTAGAATCGTTGATAAAAATTAAAATGAACAAATTTTTTTAAGGGGGTATTCTACCCGAGATGGTGCAAAATATCGATGTTTTCAAATCGTTGTAAATGAAAAGCTTTTCAATATTTTTATTCAAGGTTTTTTGCAAGCTTTTCTACAGGTTTTGAACAATAATTTTCGTTTTAAATGCTAAAAATATCTTTGTTAATAATGGTTCATTCGACGCCTCAAACTTGAGCCTGCCGAAAATAGTTGCTCCATGGTGGACATGATATCTCCGGTTTAAATATTCTGAAACACAAAATGTAACCCATTTTGTAATCGTGCGACTTCCTGCTATCGCCTCATCTAGGGAATAAAGAAAAAAAATTCTTCAATTTAAATCAGACGTTTGAAAAAAAAATGACGATTTTTTGCCCTGTTTTTGTTTATATTTTGCATTAAAAACATGAGTTAATCAAATGCTTTCGCCATAATCCTAGATAATGCCATACCTATACCTTTGCTTAGTAGCCTTGTAAAATTTCAAGTCAATTGGACAAGTGGTTTTTTGTGAATCGTGTCCACCGTCCCGAAAAAAATGGTTTCGAGAAAAACGAGTTTAAAGATTTACAAACATGGTACTTACAAATGATGTAACTTACGGTTAATCAGCGATTCCAGGACCATACATTGCCGCCTCTTCTTTCTCATAAAACTCGTTGTCTACATCAAAAATATTAAATAAAAAAAAAAAATCGATTTTTCGGACCATCTCGGGTAGAATACCCCCTTAAAATACCACGTTTTTAAAACAGACTAAAAAGTATAAAATAATTTCTCCTTGCCACATACATAAATATAGAGATAAGGGGG
Organism: Toxonevra muliebris; assembly: GCA_963691655.1. Lineage (NCBI taxonomy): Eukaryota > Metazoa > Arthropoda > Insecta > Diptera > Pallopteridae > Toxonevra > Toxonevra muliebris. The sequence goes on along the minus strand of OY829329.1, from coordinate 64,514,103 downwards.
GGGGGGGGGGGGCACAGTTTATTACCACCGGGCCCGAATTTTCTCTCGACGTCTCTGATTATCTGATCCGCTTGGTAGGACAACCGCGTGTAGCTTGATGTATCGCGGCCTCCGTGTTTTAAGGTCACGGTTGCGAGAGAGGGGTCGGGTCAGATGAACCGATCTCACACGTCTCCACTCGTTCCGTCAAGTGGCGAGTGGCTGGACACACCACTCCGAAACGTCACTTGTCCCTCTGTCTGATGCCCAGTTTTCGGTCCAGCCGTCGAGTTTTGTCTCGAAGCTACTTTCCTGCTACCCGTGTATTGTTGTTAGTCTGCTTGATATCTGCAGCATATACTGCTGCTCCAATAGCTCTGGTACAACTTCTCCATTGTTGATTACTGCAGTTGGTTGTTCTTTCACAACTATCTTCCTTGATCTTTCTATTAAGACTCACTTACTAGATGTTGTGCGTGTCTGCTTTATGCGTGCAATTCTTTTTCCTTGTTTTTGCTTTCTGTTTCCAGTCGACAGTGTCGGTACTGGAATTTTTTTTAGGGTGGCTATTCTGTTGCAACCAAATAGTCATAATTTGTTGGACTATGTTTTTAAAACTATAAAGTTTCCTTTTTTAAATTTTTCAGGGCCGTTTTTGGGCCATAAAATTTGTTTGAAAAAACTGCCAAAAATCGGTTTGAGTTTCTAAAGATTTTGCTCCTATTGCAGTTAAAAAATTACCAAGAAAATCTCTTGGATATAAGGAATATTTATTCATTCAAATATATAAATATCATTTATCTGGCAACTACGACTGCAATCAGGAGTGTGAACAAAAATGTATATAACTATGTGCAACTATCTGCCGAGGTATATCACAATCATCACCATCACACTCATCGCCATTATCATTACCATCGTCACCGTTGCCATTGTCGTGTTCTTGTTGTCATTGTCATTCGGCGACGAAAGTGATGACGTTTCCCCTTGTTTTCATTTCTCGCAAAATTCAATTGTTTTTGCTCAAGTGTCTGGACACAATAAATTATCTCATTGCACAGCATTGCATCATCATATTTTACTGAATGCATTTTAATAATAGCGTCTCTGTTTCTCCATCCATTGCATCATTGCCATGGCATTCATTCAGTCATTTCGAATTCATTTACTATTACGTACATAGATATGTATGTCAGGCCTTTAAATATTTCTTAATGACTTAATTTTCAATATCGTAAAGCATCAACGAAGAAAATTAAAATTGCCATACTCAAGTGTATACAGAGAGGGAGATAGAGAGAGAGAGAGAGAGAGATGAATGAGGTAGGTTGTACATACATACAGTGGCGGTTGTAGGATTTGAGTTTGGGGGGGGGATCCGGCTAATTTTACTAAATCAGACTCACTATCTACCAAAACCCTCTTTCTTCTCTGTATTTGCATTTATAAATCTCCATAAGCCCCATATAATGGCACTGGGAGGGACCCAGGTGTGTGAGGGTGCAGACCCACTAGACTTCCACATACTCGGCTATCGCTTAGAGCCATTATTTTCTCCCCATAGGGGTCTTGCCCTCTTTATAAATCAGGAAGTTGCATACCAGTGCCATTAACAACTCTACATGACGGATGCTGAGTTTGGCTCCATGTGGGTTAAACTTAGCATCCAGTCACATTTGCTGCACTTCTGTTTTCTTTATAGAAGCCCGAATTCAGATAGGAATCTTACTTTTAATAAGTTAGACTTCCTTTCTGATTCGATTGCTTCTATTTTGCAAACATATTCGTGCAGTGAAATTGTTGTAGCTGGAGACTTTAATGTTCACAATTTAAATTGGCTACGCCATTCGAGCCACACAACACCCGAAGGCTTATATGTTGAGCTTTTTACCGAGTCGAACTGTCTGACTCAATGAGTGACTGAACCGACGCACATTCCGTGCATCGTAGGCCAAGCGCATAACATCCCTGACCTGATTCTTACTTCCCATCATGACAAATATGATGTAAGTATCCACGCACCTCTTGGAAATTCGGACCATTGCACCATTTTAGCATCCTTTCCGTATTCTAGAATCCATAACACTTTGCCAATAGCCCCAAAGCGATTAATGTGGCTTTATGGAAAGGCAAATTGGAGTGGTCTTAATAAATTAAAATTCAAACTAAAATCGAATAGAAATTTAAGCGGAAATTTCGACCAAATTTCAAACTAAAATTTAAATACTTTTTTCAGATCGAAGTTCAAACCAAGAAAAAACCAAATTCAGATCAAAAATCTAGATCAAACTGAAACCAAATTCAGATCAAAATCTTGATTATGACTTTTCTGATGGATTTATATTGTTAAATGATCTATTTTGAGAAAACAAATTGAAGGAAATTTTAATTACCTTTGAGAAAAAATTTTGATGAAACAATTTGATACATCTCCATTTTTTGAGTCATTTTTGGTAGAAACAAAAACCCGAAAAAAAATTAAGTTAAGATAACAGTTGATTTGGATAGTACTTTAAACGAATTTTTGAATTATATATTCATATCACTCTTAGCATCGATATCGCTATTAATATCGGCCTGGTGGTGAGTTTACGATCACACAACTCCATAACCAAGCAACTAATTTTTATGAAAAATTAAACACGTTCTTTAAGCCTGTTGTGCATTACTTAAAATGTAAATAAGTATATCTTAATTTGACCAAAAAACCAATACATTTTAAATCCCAACGAGATCCGTACATCCTTTCGGGTACCGAGCAACAACCGGTTAAAAAAAAAACAATGTTCAGACCACGAATCGAACAGAAATTCCAACAAAAATCGACCAAAATGAGATCAAATTCAGGTCAAAACTCAGGCTAAAAACCCAAAATTCAGACCGAATCAAAACCAAAGTCAGTTCTAAAATTCATTTCAAAATTCAAAAAAAAAAATGTAGACCACTACTCAGTCCAATAGTTAGAAAAAACTTTAGGCCAAAAGGACACCAAATACCGAACGAAAGTAACCCAAAATTCAGATCAATATCTGATAAATATTCACATAAAAAAATCTGAACTTAAATTAAACAAAAACTAGACCAGAATTCCAGACGAATTCAGACCAAATTTTAAAACAAAATTCAGACCGATTTCGGACCGAAATTCAGACCAAAATAGTATCAAAGTCAAGCCAATTCAGACGAAAATATTAACTACAACTCAAACTAAGAGTTAGATTAAAACTGAGGCTAAAAAGACGCCAAATACAAATTAAAAGCAAACCAAAATTTAGACCAGAAATCAGATCAAACGCTGATCTGCAAACGTTGCAAATAAAATCAAAATTTAGAACAGAAATCAGATCAAACCCTGGAAAGCAAATCAAAATTTAGACCAAACATAGATTAAAACTCAAACCAAATTCAGATTAAAATTCCAACTAAAATACAACAAAATTGTGACTTACAATCAAACCAGAATTCAGTTCAAAAACGGAAAAGTTAAACCAATATCAGATTAAAACTCAAACCAAATTCAGATTAAAATTCCAACTAAAATACAACAAAATTGTGACTTACAATCAAACCAGAATTCAGTTCAAAAACGAAAAAGTTAAACCAATATCAGACTAAAATTCAGTACAAAATTGAATCCAAAAATTAGACCATTTTCAAAGTAAGACATTTATAAGCTGGCATTGAAATTGTAGATTTAATGTAGTCTGAATGTATTTAATAACCAGTTACACTGTAAAGTGCATCCTATTGACACGCCCAGCATGGCGGCTAATCAGAATTGATTGAAATATCCGATCCTATTTTAATATTGATATTAAATTATTATTATTAAAATAAAATATAATATAAAATAATATTTTAAATCCTAAAGTTTTTCGTTTATTGAAAGTATATACTTTTCACTGCCAATGGCTTTTTTTTTTTGGAAAAATCTAAATATTTTTGATTTCTTAAAAATAGCTGTTTACTATAAGATTATACCAGTCCTGGGGAGGGCTTTAGCCCCTATAGCCCCCCTCTGGATACGCTACTGCATACATATATAGTTACATAGTGCGGAAAGCGTTATGTATGCAGTGATTTCAAATTGTGTGATAGTGATAGCAACGTGGATAATTGTGTCCTTCCATTTATTCATCTATACAACATTCTGTCTGTCTGTCTGTCTGCCTGTCTATCTATCTTCAGTGCTTCATTAGCAATTAAAGTGCAATCATATTGGAATTTTTAATTAAACAGAGCAGCAGCTACATACAGCAACCAACAACAATCAGCGCAGCAGTAGCTATTGAACATTAGCAGCAAATGTTGTGTGCATTTTTTTCACTCTCTCTCGTGAATTTACGCAGTTAGAAAAACCTTTGCCATCAAAAGTTCAATTACGCTTGAAACTTATGCTTTGTGGCATGTTCTTAGTGCTTACTTAAATGGCTTTTTATTGTTATTCTTTTTAAACTGAATTGTATTTTATAAGGGATAAAACTTATTGCTAAAGAATTATTTTGCAATGAAGCAATTATGATTGAAAAATTATTATAATATTAAATGGATAGAATTTTCCCAAGTATTTCTTGAGTGATGTTAGTTACTAATTCTTATTTAATTAAATTTTAATTTGATATTGATTATTCCAAATTTTTGTATTTGATTGATCGAAAGGAAAGGATTTTCAACGAATTTTTATGCTACGTTACGCTACGTTTATTTAATTAGATTTTTACTGTATCCTATGCATCAATAGGAATGCATAATATGAAATTATACCAGTGCTGGGAATTTTGAAGAAAATCATGGAATTTTTTGAGGGACATCGGGAAAAAATAAAAATTCAGTGATTCAGTTTAATATTTTTAAGAAGAAATAAGAAATTTTCAAAATCGGAGAGAAAAAAGATATCATTTTAAAATTTGGTAGACATCTTTGTTAGTGTTGAAAAAATATAAATTTTACATGGCTTTTCTTGAGACATTCGAATTTTTTTGAAAAAACCGCCAAAAATCGGTGATTGGTTTTGTGATGACACAACTTTGGGCCAACCGAATTGCACCACACTGGGAGAAGGGACTATACAGCTTTTTTTCCCCCTGGGACAATCCATGCGCACAATAAAGAAAACAAAAAAGCTGACATGGCAACAACAAAATATATACAATGAATGATGCCAGCAACAGCGCACACCGCCACGTCGACTGCGAAGGAGAGGAAAAAGCAATTAAACAAGGCAGACACCTTTAATTCGATCAAACCTTAAAATTGCGTGTACATAAATGTCACGCGATCGGGAACAACCAATGGCAGTGAAGCAACAAAAATACAACCTCACGTATTACAGTCGTGACTACAACGAACTGGAATAAAGAAGTAGAGGAAGAACTTCATATGACATAGGCAGAACAGAGCAGCTCGCTTTTTTGCTTTCTGACTGGCAAGGCGAATACATAGAAGAAACAAGCTTTTTGGTGAGTAGGCACAGATAGGGAAAATTATACGACCTAGCTCTCAGTAGTGTACAGTACAGTACTGAGCGCAATAATCAGACCGTGTGGTGCCACTTGGATAGTATAGTCCATATCATATAATCCCAGATGAACTTTTGGTAACTTAAAATGACACAACGACAAGAAGAACAATTACGGACCATCTACTCCACCCACATCACGTTCATAGCTTGAAATACGATATTTTAACATCGGCTACTCGCTTTGTTACTCGCAACTACTCGCTTGCCCTATCAGGCGTATTTAAGACGACGTTATCTACGCTTCACACGCTTGTCTTAACAGGCATACTCCAAACGACGTTATCCAAGCTTCACACGTTTGTCTTATCAGGCATACTTCAAACGACGTTATCCACGCTTCACACGCTTGTCTTATTAGTCATACTCCAGACGACGTTATACACGCTTCACACGCATGTCTTATCAGTCATACTCCAAACGACGTTATCCACGCTTCACACGCATGTCTTATCAGTCATACTCTAGACTACGTCTTCCACGCTTCACACGCTAGCTTTATCAGTCATACTCCAGACTACGTTATCCACGCTTCACAAGCTTGTCTTATCAGTCATACTCCAGACGACGTTATCCACGCTTCACACGCTTGTCTTATCAGTCATACTCCAGACGACGTTATCCACGCTTCACACGCTTGTCTTATCAGTCATACTCCAAGACGTTATCCACGCTTCACACGCTTGTCTTATCAGTCATACTCCAGACTACGTTTTCCACGCTTCCCTTACCAGGCGTACTCCAGACGACGTTATTCACGTTTGCCCTGTCAGGTGCACTCAACACTATACACGCTTCGCACGCTTAGCCTACCAAGCATATTCTGTACGACGATTTCATCGACTAGGCGCTCTACATGCTTCCCTACAAAGCATATTCCACGCGACGTTATCAACGCTACTCGCTCTACATGCTTACCTACAAAAGCGTATGCCACAAGGCGATAATCACCGGCTGGACATACATGCTTGACACGCTTGCCCTACCAGGCGTATTCCACACGAAGTTATTAACTCTAAGCATGCGCACTCCGCACACATTATCAACGATTTGCACGCTTCGCATGCTTGCCCTATCAGACGCATTCCGCACGACGTTATCACCACTTCGCACTACACGACGACATCAATGCTTTGCACACCTTGCACGCTAGCCTTGCCAGGCGTACACTACACGACGATACCATCAACTGCTCGCTGTGCATGCTCGCCTTACTCGACCAGCGCTGCAGCCCAAGTGTAGTGAAATTTATAAGCTTGCTATGTTTTATAAACTTAAATTGCAAAGAATTGAACTGTGAATTAAATAATATGTCTCAATAATAAAATTGAGGGTTCCCTGCAATCAATAAATTTTAGAACCACTGGAGGCAACTGAAACTACCACAGCCATAGAAAGAAAGGTTCGTTACAATTTTGAAAACTTTTGCAGCATGAGAGAGACATGAGCTACATCGCTCTCTTGAAACTCAACTATGAAGGTTTCGTCGTTTGAGCATCACTGTTTATCTATCTTTCAAATCACATCAAATAATATATGGTAAAGGCCGTCATATGTAGGTCACTATTAAAAACTAAAATTTAAGGTTAAGGCAGAATAATAAAAAAAATTATCCCAAAACAAATGCGTATGTAGTACCCTAAAAACGATAACAACCCAAAAAAAAAAAAGAAAAGAATTATATTTCCCCTCGGTATTTTGTGTGGCTAGTTTTTTGTTTTGTGTAATTTATTCCTGTTTGGCGAAATTTTTCATTCTGTTTTCTTTTTTTTATCAACTTTCCTCAAGCATGTGAAAACTTGAATACAATTTGTAACTGGCAGTAGCAGAAATTAATATGTACAGGGAGCATGCGAGAGACCGAGCGAGCAGTCGGCAAACTGAGTGAGCGGCAGAGGAACCGAGCGGAAAAATGAGCTAGCGGCAGAGAGAGCAAATGGGTGAGGAATGAGAGAGAGCAGTGTATGTGTGTATGTGAGCATAGGGAGTAATACGAATATATATGTATGTGCGTATTATGTAAATTTTTCGAAAATAGCCGCAATCCTTTTCTGATAACGTACACACACACGCACACATACATATACACAAACAAAAAAAATTGTTTAGGAATTTATAAATTCATTAGAGAAATTTGCAAGATAAATTTTGTTATGCAAACATGACTGACTCTTTTTTTTTGTTTTGGTTATAATAGGAGGAATGAGAATTTTTAGGGGAAAGAATTTAAAATATTTTTATAAAAAATAACTAGAATATGTGTTATAAATATTTTAACGCTACCTGCATGAACTTTATAGTTTTGAAATGCTTGCAAGCAATAATTATTTTTGCATGTTTAAACAACATTTTGGCATTAAATTAATTTAAACATTCATTTTTATTTTAATAACAATTTCAAAATTATTCGAAGAATGGGTTGAAAAATAGTTACTCATTAGAAAAGTTGGACAAAAAACTTCATTACATTTATTCACTACATTTCAAAAACACTTGTGCGCTTTCATTTTATATCAAGTTTGATACTTGTTCTTACGTTGAAACGATCTGCTTACTATATACATACATACATAGATACCATTCGATTGAAATATAGTAGCTGCAAAGTTTTAATACAAAATCACTAGCGTATTTTGCAGCGCACTTCACATTGCAAACAATGATGCAAGAAATTGATTTTCAACAAGAATTATCTTCAGTTGCCTCGTCGTCGTCAATCTCCTTCACGTTCATCGTGTCATTGTCGTGTCGTTGTCGTCACTCACGCTGTAGCGTCGCTGTTAAGTGTAAAGAAATAATACGAGCGCGTTGTCGCAGAAAAACATATGCTCCAAGTAGCAAATTTCAACTTGCAAAACTCGCAAAAATCACAGGGCACGCTCGAGCTCACTTCACACACTTCAAAAAGTGCGAAAAAAATTTTAGAACGGCAAGCAACTCCAAGGAAAGTTAGCAACTCGCTATTGCAATCCTCTATTATATCTTAAACACAAGGGGTGCTTGCTGGCTGCTTGTTTTTTTTTTTGTTCCTTTTTCTTAAACTTTATCGTAATATGCTGTTTCAGTGTGTGTGTGCGCGCGCCAGTCGACTGCAAGTGACAATTGTCGCCGCACAGACGACAAATGTCTTAGTGTAAAGTTCAGCATATATTTGTTGTCTAATGCCACACCCACAAGTTGGTTCGTTGTCATTCACAGGCAGGCGTGCACACACACATACACATACACATACACAGAATGAACAATCAGTAACTTTGAAGTGCATTTGGTATGGGGGAAAAAACACAATGAAATGAGTATCAAATCTCTACAGTTTGCAAAATCGAAGTGGCCCCTATAAGTGCAATAAATTTGAACAAATAATGACGAAAAAATAAAGAAAATATATAAGGAAAATGGCACAAACTCAAGATTTTTAAGTACAGTAATGATATAAATATACGTTAAGGGCTATAGGATATTTAATATCATTTCAAAATCTCATTAGAGATTTTATTATTTTGCAATGAATAATGTAAATTATCATTTTAAAACATGTCTTCAGCATTTATAGTTGCTTTAAGTTTAATATACAATTTAAAACAAAAATATGACACGGCCACAGAGGTACGCACGTGTTGAGTAAGTAGGAAAAGAAAAATAAGAGAGAGAAAGAGAAAAAGAGCTTAAATGCATTACGGTTCGTGTTGTTGTTGTTTGATGTATTGAAGTTTTTATATACAATGCATATTCATACCTAAATTTGAGATTCAACTTCGTTTATCATCGTTAATCGTCTATTTGAGGGTGCGAATACGAGAATTTTAACAGATAGATACGTTGACGCCCCTAGTTAGATATAACTGTATAACATTTTTCGGAGAATCATTTCACCAGCGATCAGCGATGCCAACTTGCGGGGAATTTTACTTGGTAAGGGGAATCGGGGAATGAGCTGTTTTTTGTGAGGAATTTGAAGTCTTTCAGCTTTAGTAATTAAAGTCTGTAGAATATTTTCTGTCAAATTTTATGTAATGTAAAACGTTTAACTTATGAAATATTTCATTATTTTGGGTCTTAAAGTCTTCATATTTTTTTTTTGAGAAATCGATTTTTAAAAAGTATGCTATTTGAAAGTATTATATTTCGAACGTATTTTGTAAAAATTTCAGTGAACGCAAAATGCTTTCGTAGATATAGACGATTATAGCGGCGAGTGTCAGTCAGGCCAAAACAGTCGCGCGGCTCTTCGACTTCCCTTTCGGCCGTTCAGAAAGGCTCAGCTATGCCTTCGTCCAGCATCTCCTGATTAACTCTGACTAATCTGTAAACTTACACTAACGGTCAGCCATCATAAAGAAGATGAAGTATATTTTTTATATATTAAAAATCGATAGTCAAATCTTTGAACCCGTTTTTGTCAAAACAAAATTTTTGCCATTTTTTATTTTAGCTAAAAGAAATCCCTTTGATGTCCAAAAGTGGGCAAAAGCTTATATGTTAAGAATTTTGGAGTCAGAAAATACGTTTCTATTAATCTACTAGTCCAATACACATTTGTCAAGTTTTGGACCGAGGAAGTTCAGGGTCGTCTTAAAATAACACTCACTGAGGTCAATTTCGTTTTTGTAAAATATTTATATGGAAAGTGCGTGTAGCGCTGTTATAATATGAAATTATACCAATGCGGCGAATTCGATCGGGAATCGGGGAATTTCTCGAGGGTTATCGGGGAGAGAGAAAAAATGAGTTGGCATCCCTGTCAGCGATAGAATGCTGCAGAGCTCGGTTCTCTTTTTATGTGTGTTTAATTCTCTCAAATTCTCCCATTTTTCATATCACAATTTCACCACAGTACAAGAAAAGCGAAGAAGAGAGAGTCATATTTACATATTTACTCTCCACATATACAGTAAGGAACAAAATTCTGCATACATCACACCGGATTTTCGGTTTCTGTATAACTGAAGAATCTAAATGAAAAGTTAGGCTGGCAGTTTTATAAAAAAAAGGTTTTTTTCAAAAACAATATTAAGGTAAATTCACAAAATTCACTTACAAAAAAAAAAAAAAATTAACATGAGGAAAGTCTTCATACAGTACGAATCTATCCAAGGACTAAATATTTAGCCAGAGCAATATAATATTTAATGCTACTTTCAATATTTAGTGGTCCTCCTTGGGCTCCAATAGCTGCTTACAGTCGTCGCACAGTGATTCTTCTTATAGTCAAAATTCATAAAATTCATAATGTCAAAACCAAAAAAAAATTGGTGTCATTTTAAAGATAATACTCCAACTAAGAAAAACCTTGGCAAAAAAAAAAAAATAATTAGTGTGGGTGCAAGAGCAGCTCAAAATCGACAAATTTTTCACTAATCGTTCGGTTTTAGTTTTTTAGTCCGTTGAGTAAAATACATCTAAAAAATACATTTTTAATAATGTCCTGCCGAAAATTCCAGTTTTGTGTTTGCAATTTATCAAGAAAATTTTTGGTGCTTTATTTTTTAATCAAGATTTGAAAATACGAAAACTGAAAACTGTTGAAATTCGGCAGAGAAAATCTACAAAATGTGTGAAAATGTTCCTGGAGTTTTCCTCAAATTTAGAAGTCACCTTGCTTTATCGGAAAATTCAAAAACATTTTCCGATTTCTTCTGCTTTCAGGAAGTAATTTAATTTTAAAATAGATCTGAACATGATTTTTTCGACTAAAATTGGAATTAAACTTTTTTTGTCAACCCTAAAAATACGCAATCATGCTGAAAAATTACATCTACGACTACTACTATTATGGCACAACAGCCCCTGGAGAGCTAAGTCCAAGCTTTTTGCTGAAAAATGACTAAAAGTGTAAAAAGTCAAAAGTTACATTTATTAATATCATTTTTATTCCAACATCATCAAACAGCCCATTTTCTCGTTATAGCTTGCCAAATATGACGGAAATTATAACTTTAAGCTTAGTTAGTGGTTAAACCTAAAAACGCAAAATTAAATTTGAGTTTGGCGATCTAGAATTTAATAGCCCACGAAATTTTATCAAAATCAGAGCACTTCTTCTAAGTTTGCTCCCACGTTGTATGGGATCAAATCACTGTGCGTCGTGGCATTGAGGCAACTAAGTTTGCGGTCTTTTCAAGAGGTATTATGGTATTGAAGTAATTTTTGAAGTGAAACTTCTTTAGAGAGGGTAAATCCAAAATTTTACAATGGAAATCGTGTCGTTGTTGCACTCATACTAAACTAATAAGAAGTGAAGTTATGCTGTTTTGAGTGTTAAGCGAATCAAGTCATATGAGGATCGGCTGCATACAATCAAACAGAGAGTCGACTTCTTGCAGTTTTATCTCATGTGCTTTAGTGAGAGAGTTTGTTTCCATATAGTTGTTTTCCTCTCATTTTTAAATACGTGTGCTACATCATGTCCGTGCCGATAAGTGTAGAAAGTATCAACAGAAGAAAAGCTTCAGAAAATAGAAAGAAGAAGAGTGGAAAAGCTTCAACAACAACAGTCACGTAAAAAATCGCATTTTTTGTTGCAGTCTAACAAATTCATATGACATACAATAAAAAGCAAATTTCGTCATGCTTATCAACGCAATTAACTTTTTAATAACAGCTGATTCGTATTGACAGATTTTGCAATTTGACACAGTCTATGAATTTCAGTAAAAGAGTAAAGCCGTGGTTATATTGAAATTTTATTCGATAAACAAAAAGAAACGGTTGCTGCAACTCACTCTCAGATTGAACAGAATATGCTGAATCTATCGCAAACCGAGAAAAGTTTCACTACACAATAAATAGTATTAAACAGAAAAGTACATTTCGATGAAATGCGACTCTGCAACGAACTCTGAGGACGAGGGAAAGATTTTCAATGTAACCACGGCCTAAGTATATCAATGCATAAATATAAAAAATTTTCCATATTTTTTGTTTATATTTTTATTTCTTTCCACGTTAATTAACTTTTCCTTTTTAATATTTGCAGAAATATAATAAAATTTCAACAGAAGTTATACAATTTTTCTAAATAAAATTTAAAAATCAAACGTGCATGCGTGCATGCATCACTTTGATAATGTCAAAAAAAAAAACGAAGAGCAGTAGTTTGCCAAAAACATTTAATTAAATTCCACAAAAAATATAATAGAATATATAGAAATACATGCATATATCTACATATATATATATAGTTGCAAAATTTCACAAATGCAAAATAAGTACATGCATGTATATGTTTATATAGTGTCATTACAAAATAGTGACTAAAAATAAAATCTATTGCAACATAAATTCCCCAAGCAAGCAAAAAAAAAACAAAAAAAAAAAAAACATTCAACAAAATCATTTGTGAATTTAATAGAAATGCAATTTGAGTGTAATGTACAAAACTGCAGCAAATTCTCACTATATAAAAGAAAAAAAAATGTAGAAATAAAGAAAACTGAAGGACGAAAAAACCCAAAAAAAGAAGAAAATAAAAAGCTCTACTGTGTACGTTCAAAACACATAACATGCGCTTGCTTGACCGTCATCATCAACATCATCTGCGTGTAAACCGAAAATATTTATTATCATAAAATTCTTGAAATTTCTCACAACATGAAAGTGTGTCTGTTGTTGTGGCTGCTGTCGTGAAGTCCTTTGAGGACATTTATCTTATTATCTTGGTACACCAAAGTGTACAAAAATATGCGAATATGGCGAATATGTATGTAAGTGTATATACATTCGTAAATGTATGTATCTGTAGTATTCAGAAAAATAAAGCAGCATAGCAACAACACCAGCAACAAGACCAACAAATCCATAGAGCATAAAGAGTAACAAAGCAAACCAAAAAAAAGCAAAAATTCGCTGCTAGTAGTATGAGTAAGTTAAATTTCAGAGACGCAAACGAAAAGACACAAACAAAAAAGAGATGTAAATAAAAACCAACAATAACAACAAAAAGAGCAAACGAAAAAACATAAAACAAAAAAAACATAAAACAAAACAGATAAAAACCAAAAAGTCAAGCAGATAACCACAAACAAAAACAACAAAAGTCAGCAGCTTCACCTATACCTACTTCCGCTTTTGTCTGTGTCCCTTTATTCGTCTGGCTCTCCTCTATTCCTTCTCTATCTCTCATTCAAATATTACGGATACAATTGTTTAGAAGTATGAACTTTATTTTGTAGTGTGCTCTCTCCGACAGCAAAATGTCACCAATGTTGGTAATATGTTGGCGGATGTGCGGAAAAGAGAATAACCATGTGTGTGTGTGTGTATGTGTGGGTGTGTGGGTGCTCTTTATTTCTCATGACTTGCCTACCTCTAATTCTTCTGGCTGCAGTTCGCTCTTTGCTCTCTGCTCTTACTACATAATTTTTGCTTACTCTAACTCTAGTCAAATGTAAATAAAGTTTCAGTTTTTGAAAACTTTTCGTGTAGATTTTAATTGATTAAAGTTCTATTTGTGTTGGAATTACATAAGGATTTGTGTGCAAATAACACAAGAACAAAATACTATATAAAGAAAAAGAAAATATATGGTAGAAATAAAGTTGAACGAATGTAATTGTAAATTTTATAGAAAGATTCTTTTTACAATCGAATTAGGTAATATTTAACTTTATCTGAAATAAAGTGTATACTTTTATTAACAGGCTCACATAATTCATGCATATATTTTGCGTTTTTTATCATTCAAAATAATTCATATTACCCTGAAAGGTCGATTTAAGAGAGAAAGAGAGCCAAGAGTTGAATGAAAACAATTTAACTCGACATATATATAAACAAACATGCGTGTGTTCTGCTCATTTTCGCATAATGTGATTCGACAATGACAAGGCAACTGTTAAACAGAGCAAAAAAATTAGGAAAGAAAGAGACTGGAAGAGTTTCAACAACTTCAATAGAGCAGTCTGTATTGCAAAAAGAGATTTATGGCGAGACTTTTGCAAATACATAGATTACGTGAATGAGTTGACCAGGCTGAAAAGGTTACTATCTAAGCAGCACTGCGTTCTTAGCTGCATCTGCAAGCCAGACGGCTCATGGACAGAATCTAGTGAAAAGTCGCTAGAGACTCACGAAGACTCACTTTCCTAATGATTCTGGCAAACCCTCAGAGCAACCAAGGGAATTAGCACCCCCGGAAATTGTTGCAGAAATTGTAGAGCCTAGAGAGGTCAAATGGGCAAAAAACTCGTTGGACCCCTTCAAATCCGCAGGCCTTGATGGTATCATACCAGCAATGCGACATCAGGCTGGAGACTGTATATACAACACCTGGATAAGATCTTCAAGGAATGTCTGCTGGGGGGAGGGGGGGGGGGGGGTGTGTAGTTCAAAAACAGTGAAAGAAGTCAAGGTCAAAGCTGGGAAACCTAGCCACACTATGGATAAAGATTATAGACCAATCAGTTTTTCTTCATTCTTTCTGAAAACCTTGGAAAGATTAATAAATAGAGAGGGCTAACTACTGAATTGTGTAAAGCACAATGTGCTTATCTCCGAGAGAGATCAATAGACAGTGCTCTTCACTGCTTAGTCAGCAGTATAGAAAAATTACTGACCTTAAAGCAATACACAATGACTGCTTTTCTCGATATCGAAGGAGCTTTGAACAATGTAACCACAGAGGCCATAATCGAGGCGCTTCGTGCACATGAGGTAGAAAGGTTTATAATCGACTGGATGGACGGCAGGATGATCAATTTAGCAATGGGACCAACATCCATCCGAAGGAGAACCACAAGGGGGACACCTCAAGGTGGGGTGCTATTTCCTCTTCTATGACTGCTGGTAGTTGACGAAATTCTTAAAGCCTTTCAAAGTAAAAGCACTAGCATAGATGCCTATGCGGACGATATTGTCATTATGATTCAAGGTAAGTACTTACCAACGATCAGTCAACAGATGGAATCCACCTTAGGTGATCTTTAAAAGTGGGCAAGACTGAACTAGTCTTGTTCACCAAGAAAACACGGTCTCAGCAGATCACACTTCCAAAAATGGAAGGGTTCACTCTGAACCTATCAAAAGAGGCCAAATATTTAGGCATAATTCTGTACTCAAAGCGCTTGTGGAAGCGGAACACAGAAGAAAGACTGAGAAAAGGATTTAATGCTCTATATGCTCGCAAGAGGACCTTCGGGAAGAGAGGGGGATTAAAGCCGTACATAATCCATTGGATGTATATGGCGATAATCAGGTCAACCATACGGTTTTCTAGTATGGTGGCCGACAATGGCCAGAAAAGCAACCGATGCGAACTAGAAATGGTGCAAAGACTCGCCCTTCTGGGTATTACAGGAATTGTAAGAAATACTCCACGAATGACCCTGGAAATGATTCTACGCCTTCACCTCCTGGGCATATTTGTAAAGGGTAATGCAGCAAAGACTATTCTCAGATTGAGAGAGTCTTACCAGGTGACCAACTGCCAAGACTCTAGTATACAGGACAGCTTAATGAGAGGTGATACCACGCACAGCCTTATAGGTAAGTGATTTTGAATAGAAAATTCCGACCGACTATCCCTCCAGAAATAGCTGACTGCAGCCTGATGTTGAAGACCTTTCAACAATCTACTTTACTGATGGCTCAAAGGTAAAAGGAGGGCTGGTGCGGAAATTTTTTGTGAAATGCAACAAATCCGAAATTCATATAGGATTACTGTAGCGTATTCCAATTAGAGGTTTATGCTATCATGAAGGCAGCGGAACACATAAAAAGCACGTTCCACAAGGAAGCTGTAATCTGTGTGGATAGCCAAGCTGCCTTGAAAGCTATTGGATGTACTGTCATAAAATCAAAGGTAGTGCAAGATTGTCGTGACATTGGGTAAGTTTACTTTGGATTCCCGGACATAGCAATATTGAAGGGAACGGCATGGCGGACGAACTTGCCCGAGCAGGGTCATCAATGCCTGCCAGTAATGTAATCAACATGGATTTTACGCACCTGTGGCCACGACTAAATATTAAAAGGACTAAAAGTATTTTGCGACTCCAAAAACATGCTGTGTAAATGGTGTTGAGTGTTATCACTGGTCACTGCGCTGTGGACTAGGTGGTTTTCAAAGGATGCAGTCTAAACCCACAGAGAACAAAATAGATAGGGAAGATCTTCCAAAAATAAATGAAGGGCATCCTACCGACTTAAACCACCTACTTCCTCTCCTACCACTCTCCCCGCGGGACTACCAGTTGGTATTTCTTCGCAAGGCTAGTTCAGCGTTATGCTGTTACTCGAATATTGTTGTAGCGACGTGCTGTCCGCTTCTGTTGTTTGGAGCTATTTGTGTTGTGCAAATAACTGTTTATTGTTGATCACCCATTCTCGTCGTCTTCTGTGTTTGCGATATTTCATTGCGCACGTTCGGCTTTACGTGCGAATTTCGCATTCCTCAACAATGTTATGATGCTTTTCGCCATCTTGCATACAGCATTCCACTTCTCTACCGTTTCGCACATTTTTTCTGCCAAGTTGGCTGCCGTGAGGGGCTCCCCAAAAGCTTTCTCCAGTTCCTCCCTGATGCTGTAGATGCGTGGGCAGTGGAAGATGATGTGCGTCGAGTCCTCGGGTTCATTCAGGCAGTTTGGCCGGAATGGGTCTTCAAGTTTTAATCTGTGTAGATATTGTTTAAAGCACCCATGCTCGCTGAGCATTTGAGTGACGAAGTAATCGACTTCTCCATGTTTGCGCTCCATCCACATCGCCATATTAGAAATTAGATTAAAGGTGCAGCGACCCTTTTCGGACAGCTCTCATTTTTGCTGCCATTCCATAATGGTACGCTTCCTCTCTTCTGTTTTCATTACGTTGGTTGGCCTTTCTTTGGCTATACTATTAAGGCGCTTCATCTCCTTTGCTAGTTAGTCAATGGGCACTTTTCTTGCTATGAGGCCTATAAATCGAGCGAATGCCCATCAGGTGTGTCTTCTTTGCATCCGCCCAGATGGTTGTAGCATATAGTATCAAGGAGGTGGTTACCGTTGAAAGCAGCTGACGCCTTCACTCCCGTGGGCCTCCGATATTCCACATAATGCGCGTTGGCGCGCCGTTTTTTCTAGCCGCTTTAACACTGACGGCATCTAAGTGCTCCTTGAATGTCATCCTTGTGTCGATGAGTACCCCTAAGTATTTCAAGTGTGGCTGTGAGGTGATGCAATGATCCCCAACTGTGATTACCAGCTCTTCTCGCTGTTTCCTTGTGCTCAAAAGCACGTTCTCCGTTTTTTGGACTGCCAACTCTAGTCTCGAGCTATGTAGCCATTTTCTCACCCTCGCAATTGCATCGTTGCATCTAGCCTGTAGTAAGTCCAGATGTTTGGCGACTACTACCATAGCTATGTCGTCGGCATATCCGACGAGTGTGGCATCTTCGGGAAGATCAACTTTGAAAATTCCGTCGTACATTGCGTTCCACAATGTGGGACCGAGCACGGAGCCCTGTGGTACACCTCCGGTGATCTCGTACTGTTTCACGCCGTCATCCGTGTCATATAGAAGCACCCTATGTTTAAAGTAGTCTGTGATGATTTTTTAACCCAACCTAACCTAACCTAACCCTGCTTGAAATATTAAAGTAAATCGTCACAGTCTGAGAGAACTTTTTTGGTATCGCATTGAATAATCTCATACGTAATTTCCTCTCTGTATTGTACACTGTAATATAACAATAATATTATTATATTTTGTTTGTATTTAAAATAAACATTCTCGTATGTAATATCTTCTACTTTTACAGATATTATTACATCAAAATTTTAAATAAATAAAATAAATAATAAACCATTTCATTTAACTTTATATGCATATAAATACAAGTACTTTTCTTCGCCCTAAACTTAACCAAGGAAATAACTTCTCACATAAATGTGTAAGTATTCATGCATATCCATACATTGTACTCTTTGCTTGCTGACGTAGTGAGGTTACATTTTCTTGCTCTATCAGTCTGCATATATGTGTGTGTGTGTTTTCTGATAAATTTATTGTTCTTTTGCACTCTCTTTTATACCGGTCGGTACCTATAAGCTATAAGCCTCTTATGGCCTAACGACTAATGAGATATGAATATGTGTTATGTCTTAAACAACAGCAAAAACAAACAAATCGAAAAAGAAGAAAAACAGAATTTGTTTGTTCGTTCTTGTTTGTGTTTGTATTTTGGCTTTTAACACCCTTTAGTTTTTGGTAAAATTTTTGGAAAGTTTACAAAGTAGCTTAAGTATAACTAACTAAAAGCTAGAACACAAATGTTTTACATGAAATTTTGCATATTTAATAAATTTTTGTTATAGTTTTCTTATTTTATGGGAAAATTTTAAAATTTCTACATACTACCAATATATATACCAATATCAAATATTTAATAACTTATGTGTATATGTAGGTAGATTTTAGTTTTTAAGGGAAGTTGGAATTTCAATACATACATATATATATCTCCAACTAAAATTTTATATTCTTGCTAAAATTTTTGAAGCAAACATTTTACGGTGGAACTATTATCTGTTGAAACTAATGGGTACGTAAGTGAATCCTCTAGGATTCGTCGTTACAAGTTAAATTAGACAAGAATTAAATAACTAGATTTTGCCTTGGTGCAATTAGTTCAAATTTGCTCTCGCAAAATTGAGTTGAGGGAGTAAATATAAAAGAGAGAATGGAACAATAGCAATTCAAACAGGAGAGCTAGTTTTTTCTCATAGCTACCTCGCTCTCTCAGAACAGAAAAAGAATTACATTTACCCTCTCTATCTTCCATTGAATAATCAAATCATGAAAATCTCCGCTATACCACACCATACTATGAAATAACAATTAAAATGCACTTCAATCAATTTTTGCTATAAATCAATAAAATTCTCATTGCAAAATGTAGATTACGTATACGACCTGATGTGCAAAAGTGTAAATGCAAGCAATAAACCAAACAAAGTTTTTTTTTCTTTCTTTCGATTTTACGCAAATTTTAATTTCTTTGACTTTGTTTGGCATTTGCAAAAGGTGCAGCATATATATACATACATATGCACACACGTATGTGTGTGTATGTGGGTGTGAGAGACTATGTGAATAAATGTGTACTTAAAAGCGAGATCATTTGGCTCTTTAGTTTCATTTTAGTATGTGCAGCGGAAGCAAAAACACAGACATGTACTCACAAGCACCCAAACATACAAAGTTGATGTAAAAAAAAAAATATTAAAAAGAAAGAAAAACGCATTTCCTCAATTCTTCAGTTCAGTTCTTCTTTTTCCTCTACATTCATACGTAAGAGTTTTCCATTTGATTTTCCTTGCCAGTACAGTAAATATTTGCATCTTCTGCTGCTTGGTGTAAACAATATGACAAAGAAAAATGGAAGTCGACAAACAATTTCGTCCTAGTAGTCGTACATAAAATACGAGTACTTGTATAAACACATACTTCCATACATACATATATAAATATTCCCTCTGGGTGTCCTGCTTTTTGGGTACCGCTGCTTCTGCAGTATTCACTTGCTGCACCACTACGTACTACCGAAATGAAGGAAATTTATGAATTCATATGTCTTTGGTGGTTCATTTACAAATTTTATGTATGCTTATGAGTGATAACGTGATGCACTTGTGTATGTGGGGCTTGCTCTAACGTAATGCATCTAAATATGTATGTGTTAGTGTGCATATGTGTTGTATATCCGTAGGGATATATGCAATATTTTAAGAATAGCTTAAAGTCGTTTATCTATGCTTAAGTAAAATTTATTTCCAAGTTGTTTTTTTTTTTTTTTCTTCTCACTTACTCTATCTCCCTCTTTCTTTCTCCTGCGGAAAATCACATTTTTCATATGTTGACTTCTTTATGGTTTTGTAGAAAATAGGAAAGCAGCAACAGCAATCAACCACATCATAACAACAATAACATTTACCAATGATATTTCAGTATTATTTATTTAATATTTAGTAAAGAAAATATGAAAATTCATTTTAATTGTTAAACTAAAAATTTAAACTTAAATAAATATTTTCAAAAATGTATTTAATTGTATATGATTTAAATCCGAAGTGGCAATACAAATAAAAACAACAAAAAAGAGACTAATCTGAACCAATTATTGAAAATTTACGAATATGCACATGCACACTAGTATGTGTGTGCAAAACAAACAACTATGAATATGGAGAGAGTGTGGTAAGTAAATATAAAAAAGAGAGCAATGAGTCAGAACGAAATAATAATAACCTTTAATTGTTTCCAATAATAAACACTACGATTGTATGTAGTGCAAATGAGAGCGCTTGTACCTGCTGATGCTGCTCTCTCACACTAGTTTCTCTTTACTCTCATTACACCAACAACCCTCATCTAACTCGTATGAGCCTAAAGAGACGTGCGGAGCCAGTTTGGTTATGTATACACATAAACGATCGCACACCAGTATGTGTATACAAAACAAATATGCATATGTGGAGAGTAAGTGAATAAAAAAAACAGAGAGAGGAAACAACAATAAAATTTTCTTTGTTTAAATCAAGGGTGCCCAAAAGTTTCTTATGGAAGCACAAACACCAACACATATTAACTTTACTAAAACGAAATTTTACATTACACAACAACAAATATTGCAACGTCAATCTGTACCAACAAAGCATATGAAAGTGTTGTTGCTTTGCTCTTTAGCATAGGCAAAGAAAAGATATAAGATACAAAAAAGACAACATTTTTGAAGTGAAACTTCTTTTCTCTTGTCCAACCGGATGTGACGTCGCGCATAAGTTTGCAATGCGACATAATTTTGTCGAGCAATGTGCATGAGATTCATAAATAGTTTTAATTCAAAATAACATATTAATTACCCACACACACACACGCCTATGGCAGAAAGAACAATGTGTACCGTCGCCATCTTAAAGTTTATGTCAGTTATACATTTCACATACAGATGGCGCAAATGTCCAGGGAATAGCATGAAGATGTCGCACACAAAAAGAGTTCGCTACAATTGTCATCGACATTATCGGTACAGAGTTGCAATTTTTGTTCTAGCATTAATCCAAAAAAAAAAATTGGTTGTGTATTAACGAACACAAGGCAGAAGTGAAACTTCTTGTGGACTAAACGAAAAACAAGCAAATGAAATTAAAAAACACAAGCCAATGAAGTAAAAAATTTAACGATCGAAAAATTTCATTTGCTTGTTATTTACTTGTGTTTCGTTTAGTTCACAAGAAGTTTCACTTCTGCCTTGTGCTCGTTAATACACAATTTAGTTTTTGTGTACCATATTTCGTAAGTGGAAAAAAAAACGGAGAGAGAAAACAACAATAAAATTTTTTTTGTTCAAATAACAAACACAACAATATTAGTGTAAATGAGAAAAAAGGTGGTATCTATTGATGCTCTCTTCTTCGCTCTCTCGAAACAACAACCCAGCAGAAAAATTCCTTTTACTTTCTGTATTATTACCAAACAATGCAAATTCCATTAAATAAATCCACGAAGCAATAAAAAGATCTCAGAAGAAAGCACGATTTCATAAGAGAATTCGATCAAATTTGCATACCCCATAGAGGAATACTCTAAAAAGCCAAAATGAAAATTCCAAGTAGATAATAAATGGCTCCCATCTCACATTAAGTTAAAATTTTCGGTATCGAAACTGAATAGATTCCCAATATTGATAAAAATATTAAACCAGTCTTGCATAGTTCCGGAGTACTATTATATGTATACCAATCACAAACTGAGTCGAGTTTCATAATTAATACTGAAAATTCGGGTGCTCGTTCTTCCAGCTCAACAAATTTTAACAATTTGAAATGATGAACAACACATGCACATCGTATGCGTATAGAAATGTATTTGCATGCATTGTATGGCAAAATATTGTTAGTGACTATATCCCTCCAATCAATAAACACTAAAAAGAAGTAAAATAAAAAATTGAATCATACTCGATTGCAATTGCCAACTCAGAAAAATAAAATTCACAAAAAAAAAAAAAACGGAAGCGGTAACGATAGCGGTAGCGTGAATATTGTAACAATAGCGTCCAACCAATCAACATCTTGTTGTTGTTGTTGTTGGTGCTGCAGCTGTACCAGGGAGCAGCTGCAACGTGCTTACGTGTATCCGCCACATGCTTGCTTCCTCAATTGTATGCTTCATCCCCAGCTCTACATATACATACATAAAATACAAATCGCATTTGATTCAATTGAAGCTGAAATTATTGATTGAATTTTCATGCCAATTTTTAGTACGGTTCGCAACATGAACTCAGCTGAAAATTGCAGCTCGTGGCACGTACAGCATACACAGTGAACGCCATAGGACGAACACACAAACACACATACAAATAGACAAAGAGGGAGAGATAGAGAGAGAGGGAGGGAATCACCAAGAGCAGCGCAGCGTAAGAAATTGATTGAGGCAAAAATTTTTCATGAAATCAGTTTTGTTGTCAGTTTATACACAAAACACATACATAGACGACAATCCAAAAAATGAAAGAAGCTGAATGTATAACACTAAAATGCGAATTGGCATAAAAATCCTTTCAATCATTTATAAGTAACAAAAAATATAAAGTAATTTAAAAAAAAAAAAAAAAAAAAACTACGTGGGGGGGGGGATGAAAGTTAAACTCAGTTCAAACTATAAAATTATCGAAAAGGCACAGAGAAATCCCAACAAACAAATTAGCAAAGCAAAAAGAAATCAAGGAAATTCGGTTTTCAGTTTTTCTTTCTATTTGGTTGAAACCAAGCCGGAAAAATAAAATGGAAACGAAAAAAATTAACTATCATCTATTTGTGTGTGCGCCTCTCCACTCCTCGTCAAAATTGACAAAGTTTCAACGAAAACTACCAGCAAAAAGAACAAGGAAAGCAACAAAGACACCGAAAAAGAGGCATACACCCATACGCCCACCCATCCAATAAACATCTTGTTTTTCTTCTTTTCATTTTTTTCGACTACTTTTTCTTCCGACCATATCCTAATCACGTCGTTGTCGTATCCACGCGCGGCGCTGATTCCAATATAAAATAACAAAAATCTTTTTACGGATTGACGAAATTTCTATTCTCTGTGTCCTCAGGGACTGCAGTTAGTGCCAATGGCGGCAATGTCGGCAAATGGCAAATGGCAAATGCCAATATGGCTAAAATTTCGAAATGGAAAAATAATAAAATAAGTAGAGAAAATCATAGAAAATGAGCAAAACAACCCGAGAAACGGGAAATGGAAAATTTTTTTTTCGGTTTTCATACAAACATATGAACATACTGTATAAAACATAAGTATATAAGAAACAAAAAACAAAAAAAAAAACTGATTGCAAACCATGAAGACAAACGAATAAACCAAGAGTAAAAATATATAAAACACAACAAAATAAAATAAATATTTTCAAGCATACTTTCGAGGGATATTCACAAAAATCTGTTAAGAGAGTGCAAAAGCCAATGCCAAATCAAAAAAAATAAAAACCCCGAATATTGTAGATTTCTTTCGTGTTTTAGTTTATTTTTTGAGCAAAAGGCACACAATGAAATAGTGAATCTGAATCACGGTTGCACAGTAAATTTTTGATAATGGCAAAATAGTGAACGTGTTTGCCGAAATAGCGTAAAATTTCTTACTTTCATTCTTGTACCGAATATAGAACACAAACTTATGTACAACAGAAAATGTTGACAGTCACTGCAGAAGAGCATGGCTCAAAGAGTAGCTCTCACAAGAGCAAGCATTGGGTTCACCTCCATAGAAAAAGCGCTCAGTTGATCATTGTGTATGTATAGGTGACCATTGTTGCTGTAGAAAATTGTAAAACGTCAAAATAAATACTCAAATTTAGTGAGGGGAAGAAGAGCCGATGTGAGAGAGTAAATGTGGTATGTTGTTTGTTCGAGAGGGCGATGAAAAGAGCTTAACAGTTATTGGTGCTCTCTTTTGCATTACAATCCGTAGTAGTGTTTGTTGTAAAGAGAGTGGAGTGCGCCCTCTCTTTTATATTAATTTACTCTCCACATATGGTACAGTGGTGGCCATTCTAATTTGAAAAAACGTGAAATATAGGTAAGAAAAATTATTTTAAGTTTATTATACGCTAGATAAAAAAGAATCAATTAAGAAAGTGAATCTAAAAAACATATTAAAAAACCGGAAAAATAAATATTTTTTCTTTATTTATTTTCCATAACTATTCTTTAGAAAAGTGACAATGAAAACAATTAGAATTACAGTCTATGCCTATTCGAGTCTTTGATAGAAATCATCCCAGATTAGGGGATTATATCTGACAATTCTTCGAACAAAAGCCACAAAGAGTTTTTTTTTTAAGACTTAGGCATGGGTGGAATGAATATCATGATTCAGTTTACACTTGGTAGACTTTGATTTTCAAATTTAAAATTTAAATTTTATATGTGAATGCATCTCCCCACAGTAAATAGGAGCATAACATTTCGAAAATATTTAGAAGTATTCATAAGAGTTGATTGTAAGCGTATTTTCACTAACCGCTCCAGAAAAGAATTCGGTTCGGGTTCTGGGGTCTTTATTGAAAATGATGGAGTGCACCTTCACTTCCCTCTTGGATTGTATGCTTCTGTTTTTCAAGCAGAAATTTTCGCAATCATCAAGGCAATGGACCATGTTATTGATAATGGCTGGAGAGAAATGAGTATCTGTGTATTTAGTGACAGTCAGGCTGCGCTTAAATTCTTGCTTAATGCTCTAACCACATCTTAACTGGTTACGCATTGTAAATTCAAGACCACCATTAATGAGTGGGTCGCCACACACCCACAATCGTAAATGGGAGGACCTGACTGGCTTTAGACAGACAAAGACCATGTTACCTGTTATCTCGAAGAGTCTAACAGACTTTCTGTTATCACTTAACAGAAAGAGCTGCAGGCAGCTGGTGGGATTATATACAGGTCACTTCTCTTGGGCCAAACATTTGCATATGATTGGCCTGGGAGCTAGTGCCTTCTGTGCTTCCTGTGGTTTGGAGGAAGAATATGAAGAGACGGCGGACCAATTTTTTAGTGTCTGCCCCGCTTTCTGCCAGATCAGAGTAAGCATATTTGGTATTGAAGTTTTGGGAGACGAACACCTGAGCTCTTTAACACCGTAGGACTGCTAGGGTTTATTGATAAATCTGGTGGATTTAAAGAATAGCAAAAGGGAACACAAGATATAGTACAATGGACGTTAAACTTGTCTGAGTGCTGTATTCTTGAATACTTTTTTTGTCTGTTCCAACAAAAAAACAAGAAAAAAAAATATTCATGATATATAATAATGTTGTTTCTATGTAAAGAACCCCAAAAAAAAAATAAAAAAATTATGTAATGGAAGACTGTTTTTGGTGATTCCTTAGCCTACTTAACCCCAAATTTAACAAATCAGTTGAAAACTAAAAACTTAGAAACCACAAATTATTCATATTTTTTAAGTCAAACCACACTCAAATAATGCACATAATGTTGTAAATATATGTATACAACTGGGAAAGAAATATAGAAGATGATTGAGTCTAGTTGAGGAAACTAAGGGAGACTATTGACCCCCTAGACTTCCCTCTAAAATGGAGAAAAACTAAAAAAGACAAAGCAATTCAAAATTTAGAAAATTTACTATAAATTGAACTCATAATTTATCATTCCACCATTCCATCATTAGCACTCCTCCATTTCGTCGGCCCAGATATTTAGTTCACAACTACTTGAAATGTATGTACTTATATATTCAAAAATATCAACAAATTTTCTGTCCAACATGAAAGCTTTTGTGCTTTCAATGAGAGAAAGCTCTTTTATATATATATATATATATATACATATGTACAAACATACTATACTTTTTTCAATAACAATCACTTGCTTAGTCTGCTTTTATACACACAACGATTTTTGCCCGATTTTTCTCACCGATTTTTACATATTCTGTTTTGTACCAACGTCGAGAGCTTTCATACACAACGATTTCAACCGACTGATTTTGTATTTCTATTGCTTCTTTCTTATACGTTTTACAAGAGTGGTACAAAGATGCAAAATCTAAATATTGTAAATAAAGGGGGGCAACCTCACATTCATAACGTCAGAGAAGAGGTACTGAATCTCACTCTGGCGAGCAAGTTACTAAACGATTCTATTGTGAATTGGAGGGTTTCAAATCATCAATTCTGAACTCCGACACCCATCAATTAATCCCAAAAAGAACTAATTGGGAACTGTTCCGATCCATTGTGAGTTCAAAAACAGATTCAATTGCTACCACCAACAGCTCTGGCATTGAGCCCGCAGGAGCAGCAACTGAGCTTGATGATGTGCTTATATCTTCCTCTCATGATAGTAGATTCGTGAATTCCATTATAATTGTACGTAAGGTACCTTAAACAGCTATCTACTATGCGCAAACTGTGGTTAGAAAGTTATTCAACAAATCAAAATGTACGAAGCAGTGGAACGACTACCGAGTCGCACTGACCGAATACAATATTGCAATTAGGAAGTCCAAACGTGAAGCCTGTAAAAGACATTGTAAAAATAAGGATAATTCCAATGGTGTAGGACAATTAAAAAAGCAAGACGGCTCTTTTACTGTCAATCCCTGCGACACCCTGGAATTCTTACTGAAGGTACATTTTCCAGGGTCTTCTACTGATAGACTTCCATCCCCTGAGGAAGATACTGTTTACAGAAGCGGCAACTCGAACAGGACCAAGAGTCGCTCGGGGGTCATATTTGACAGAGGTAAGCTTAAGTGGGCTGTGACCTCCTTCAAACGTTTTAAATCACTTTCCGGCTATTCTTCAGAACTATCTGGGAGACATTCTCAATCACCTAGTTACACTTTTTAGAGCTAGTTTCACATGGAGTCATATACCTTGTTCCTGGAAAAAGGTGATTGTTGTCTTTATCCCAAAACAAGGAAATAGGCCTCTGGAACTACGCAAATCATATAGACCAATCAGTCTTAAATTTTTCCTACTTAAAACTATGGAAAGGATGCTTGATTTACACATTAGGTCTAAGTTCGCAAATACGATCCCACTCCATCGTTCGCAATTTGCTTACTGTAAAGTTAAATCAACCGAAGTTGCACTTCATTGCCTTGTTAGTTAGATCAAAAAAGTCTTCTAATGTAAAAAGATTGCACTGTGTGCCTTTCTTGACATTGAGGGTGCTTTCGATAATACCTGGCTTGATATCCTTCTCTCTCTCACAACGTCACTACAGCTAAATATAAAATGGCATTCCACATTTGTTTAATCTACCTTATAGTTTTGATTTCAGGTTTGTCTGCTTGATATGCTCCGCCTAACCAGAAATCAATGTAAAACTAAAATTTTCATCAAAGTTTAGCCAAGATTGAAACTTTTATTGCAAAAAGGGTAAAGAGTGATTGAAAAATATTGATGTACATATGTAGAGGAAGGAAAACTAAGATTAAAGATTGTACACGTAAAAACTAAAATTTCTTAAGACATAAATTCATAATTATTAACGAGAACTTTATTGATGACGTGGTATAAATAAATCTCGTCACGTAGAACATTACTCTCAATTCATATAAATTTTCTCATTCAACATTCTCATTGAATATATATTTTCAATGAAAAATAATAATTTTCTTATTCAACATCATTTGGTATATAAAAGCTTTGAATATCTATTTACTGTGGCTTCATAGTTTCAAGTTTAGTTCAAGCTGACAACTAAAATACTTATTAATATGTTTTATGCTATGACAGATACGTCAATCAGTTTTTGAAAGGATGCAAGTATTTGAGATGCCTATGTAAGTTTTCTCTTTTATAAGATAATTTACTCATTGTTCTTTTGTATACTTAACACAATTGCTTAATAAATGAACTGATGAAACATAAAATCTTGCCATTTTAAATACTAATCTCTTAATTTAATATTTTCAGACAATGACCAATCTGTACCCAAGTTAATACAAATGAAATTAAATAATCTTTCCTGAGGCTAACCTAATTTTATGTTTTTTTTTTTGTTGAGCATAATCACCTTTTTTGGTAGAAATACTCATAAACATTCATATTAAGTGAACCTTTTCACAAAAACATTACACACGCACGTACATACATATATATATATGTACATATAGGTACATAAGAGTATATGGGAGAATGTGTATGGTTGTATGTGTTATTTTTGTGCCAGCGTGATTTCATGTGGCGTACGTTTTCAGGCGACAAAATTGAAAACTCAACCGGATTTAAGCTTTTAATAATGAATACATATGAAGAGGAAATGCTTGAGGCAAAACAAACTCTAAACTAAACACAAAGGAAAAAGTGAATTTCATGGATTTATGGTTAACTAGAGTAAAACTGATGTATGTAAAAACATAAACATGTAAATACAAATTTAAGAATACAAGTAAAGGAAACATTTAGTGAAGTTAGTATCCTTTTAAACTTTAAGTTGTTATACCTTCATTGGAATATGTGTGTGCAACCTCTCTGAAAATGATAAATTACTAGTCGGTAAGGCTCCTTTATGAAAAAACAAATATCAAAAGAAAACCAAACAGCTCGTTGGTGTTTGTTTTGTTATTTGTGTATGCAGATCAGCGATGCCAACTTGCGGGGAATTCCCCGATTTGCGGGTAATTTTACATAGTGCGGGGAATCGAGGAATGAGCTGTTTTTTGCGGGGAATTTGAAACCGTTCAGCTTTTAGTTATTAAAGCCAGTGGAGTATTTTTTGTCAAATTTTATTTAATGGAAATCGTTTAACTTTTGCAATATTTATTTTTTTAGGTCTTAAAATCTTCATCTTTTCTTAAATGAGCGCTGTACTTTCTTGGTTTGAAGACTTTCTTTGGTTGAAAGACTTTCATTTCAAAAGTTGTATAAATTTCAGAGAGAAATTCAGAGTGCTTTCATAGATATAGACAATTATAATGCAGAGTGTTAGTCAGGAAAAACAGTTGCCTTCCCTTTCGGCCATTCAGAAAGGCTTATGCCTTGGTCCAGCACCTCCTGATTAATAGTTTTTAATCCTTGCTGACTAATCTGTAAACTTACAAACTACGGTCAGCCATCACAAAGAAAATGAAGTATATTTTTAATGTTAAAAACCGATAGTCAAAACTTTGAACCCGTTTTAATTAAAACAAAATTTTCGCCATTTTCTATTTGAGCCAAAAGAAAGTCCATGCCTTTTTTTTTGAGAACTTTGATGTCCAAAAGTGAGCTGAGCCTTGTTTATCTATCAAAATCAACGTCTAGTAAGTTAAGGCTCCCCACCTCGTTCAAATTTGGTGTGGTAACTACTACCCAATGGGGCTAAACTTTGTGAAAGTTTGAGCCAGATCGATTTTGAGAGTGGATTCCCTTGAGATGAAATCACTCATGTGTCAAAAGAACTCCGAAGTCAGAAAAAACATTTTTATTAACCTACCAGTCCTATAAAAAATGGTTAAGTTTTGGGCCGAAATAGTGTAAGGCCGCTTTAAAACAACAATCACCAGAACTAATTTTAAGCCAACGTAAAGGTATTTTTCGTTTTTATAAAATGTTTATATGGAAAGTGCGTATCGTGCTGTTATAATATAAAATTATACCGGTGCGGTGAATTTAATCGAAAATCGTGGAATTTCTCGACGGCTATCGGGGAGACAGTAAAAATGAGTTGGCATCCCTGATACAGATAATTCGTTAGATAATTCTGAGAAATGCCGTTACTATTGACTTCTCTCTCTCTCTCTCTTTCACTTGCTATTTACTCCCGCTTAAGTAACGATTTTTACAATGCAATGCAATGCTTTGTTCAATGAGTTAATTTTAAAGAACTTCTGAAGCTAATATTTTGGAATTGGCTTAACCGATTTTAAATCTGATAATTTTTGGTTAACCTACTCGTCAAGTTCTTTTTGATATATAATATGATAGTGTAGCACTTCTGGATCTTCTGGAATAAAATTGTAGTTATACTAATAAATGTATAGATACCAATATTCAAATAATTTATACTTGTCGTGCAACCATATAAGGTTTCCTGGTCTGGATCATTCATTCTTTGACTCTCTGATTCTTTGATTCTTTGATTCTTTGATTCTTTGATTCTTTGATTCTTTGATTCTTTGATTCTTTGATTCTTTGATTCTTTGATTCTTTGATTCTTTGATTCTTTGATTCTTTGATTCTTTGATTCTTTGATTCTTTGATTCTTTGATTCTTTGATTCTTTGATTCTTTGATTCTTTGATTCTTTGATTCTTTGATTCTTTGATTCTTTGATTCTTTGATTCTTTGATTCTTTGATTCTTTGATTCTTTGATTCTTTAATTCTTTGATTCTTTGATTCTTTGATTCTTTGATTCTTTGATTCTTTGATTCTTTGATTCTTTGATTCTTTGATTCTTTGATTCTTTGATTCTTTGATTCTTTGATTCTTTGATTCTTTGATTCTTTGATTCTTTGATTCTTTGATTCTTTGATTCTTTGATTCTTTGATTCTTTGATTCTTTGATTCTTTGATTCTTTGATTCTTTGATTCTTTGATTCTTTGATTCTTTGATTCTTTGATTCTTTGATTCTTTGATTCTTTGATTCTTTGATTCTTTGATTCTTTGATTCTTTGATTCTTTGATTCTTTGATTCTTTGATTCTTTGATTCTTTGATTCTTTGATTCTTTGATTCTTTGATTCTTTGATTCTTTGATTCTTTGATTCTTTGATTCTTTGATTCTTTGATTCTTTGATTCTTTGATTCTTTGATTCTTTGATTCTTTGATTCTTTGATTCTTTGATTCTTTGATTCTTTGATTCTTTGATTCTCTGATTTTTTGATTCTTTGATTCCCTGATTCTTTGATTCTCGTACTTGTCAAATACTTGATCCTTAATTTTAGATTCTTGTTTCTTGAACATTCTTCATTCCTGATTTCTGATTCGTTATTGTAGGTTCAGGTAATTCGATATTCATCGTAACCACTATCAATTAATGGATTCAATCGCAAATTGCATTCAGATAGAAAATCAATGAAATTTTAATTTCGAATAAGATCAAATTCTTTAATACTTGCAAAAAAAAAAGAGCGATAAAAATAATAATAAAAACTGCAACAATTACATGCAATCATGAAATGGGAATAAATTAAAATTACAGGTAAAATAACAATTATTGATGCAATCAAGATGCGATATGTAGAGGGGAAAAGCTACAACTACAACAACAGCAATTACAACAAACAATGGAAATAAGAACAAAAGCAAATACGACAACAGTTGGTGCAAAATGTACACACATACATTCACATATACACAGTATGTATGTATGAATAAAATGCAACGGAAACAAGCGCCAGCACCAACGGCATCAACCACTCAATGTCCACCCACTCTTCAGTTCTATACTCTTATCCTGGCACACGACGACAACGACAACGACTACGACGACGACGACATCAGCAACGCGACAAGATAATAATGGAAATAATTTAACTTAATGGATTTTAATGGGATTACACTTGTGCTACATGCGGGCAATGAAATTATCCGTGGTCTGGTCAGTTGCCATTGCATGCACACAATCACCAATACCAATCGTCGTTTACAGCGGCAGAAGCAGTGCCAGCAACAACAATGAACACTTTACTACAACGACAACAAGATAACTTCTGATGATGTTGATGATAATTATGTGCTCAGCCCGGATGAGAGGAGCATAACGCGTAATTTTCTTCTTTTTTTTTAACGATTAAATGAAACATTTATATATATATACATAAAAATGTACATACATATACACATAGATATGTATGTATTTGTACCTACATATATTTTTTATGTATTAAAAATTGCAATCACTAGACTTTTAATGTTTCACTGTAGTCCTCTATTGATGTGGAAGTATTTTGTCGTTGTTGATGCTCAAGTTCGTTTAAGAAAGAGAGGACAAGTGGATTTTGTACGACTCAATAATGAAAATAAAAGGAAAAAGGAGGCTTAAGTTTTACTCTGTAGTTAGTGTATTTGACATTTCAAATAAAGTTTCTCTCTATTTTTGGAACATGAAGTGGTCACATAATTTTCGATATATCGAAGCTTCAAAACGTTTACCATTTAAAGCAATTGAAAAATATGAATTAATTGCAGCTTTATCTTCAGCAGCACTAAAGTTAAATTCACCGAACGAGTGACGCGCTATCTTTTGTTTTTTTTCTTTATATGAAGTTCTTACGCTCTCAATTTAAGTGAGTGAAAAACTTCATCAAAAAAAAAACAACTTCACACGGTCGGTGAATTCGCTTGAACACATCACTCAATCCGAAATTTAATAGAATGTCACAGCATTCAAGTGATGTTTCTTTTAAAAGGGAGCCACTGCCAGCCACCAACGCCATTGCCGTTACCGCTGGCTGCTTTCACCTTTCTTATCACCGCAATTTTCCAATTGAATCGTATACACGTATGTGCCTTTTATTAGTTCGAATAAAAAGTTTTGCTGCTGCGCTATTGATTCTCCTGGACATATCCATTTCTGTTTGAGGTTGACCGAGTAAACGTAAATGTAGTTGGACGAGTACGTGCAATCAAACCAATAATGTCTGTCTGTTCAAAACTATACATTTTACGTATTTTCAAGTATTGCAAGTGAAAACACAACCTATGCACATACAACACACACGCAATGTATACACATACATACACATATTGATAGGCACACATACATCGATCTGTATGTATATACTGAAAGTCACACTCATTATCAACGTTTCAATGAATAATGATGTTTACTGGGTTTGCTTTTCCATTGAATTCTGCGTATATTTTAACTTCATTTCATATGAGCTGGTAGATACGTAGGGTTTTTTTTTTTTGTTTGTATTGTGTGTAGTATATGAACACAATGTATGTATGTATGTATGTTTTTTGTTGTTGCTAGGGTACCATCTGTTCATGTTACCTACACATATTGATTCTGCAGTGCAGTGTTTGCTTTGAAAACCACAATTTCAATTTAGGTCTTTTTGGTTGAAACTACGTATATTTTTCCCATCGTTCTTTCGCTTTCATACTTTCTGTCGCTTTTACAAGCTTACAGTTTATGCAATTTTATAAGTGCAAAATATTTTTGGTCATTTAAGGATGGAGCGACCAACATCATTTTGAACAGTTTACGCAATTTTTATCAATTACCGAAGTAAACGGGAGTTGAGTGGTTAAAGCTTTTCACATTCATTATTAAACTGTATTACCATTGAGTATTATAATGTGTAAGAATGAGATAGAAAAAGAGCGATGAGATATGAAAGAGCACGACTTACTCAGTAATTAATGCTTTGGAGCAGGTTTGCCCAACGCAGGGATGCCAACTCATTTTTTCTGTCTCCCCGATAGCGCTCGAGAAATTCCCCCTGATTTCAATCAAATTCCCCGCACCGGTATAATTTTATATTATAACAACGAGACACGTTTAAAATTGATCAAGGTTAATCTCATTTTAATGCGGTCCAGAACTGGTAGGTTAATAGTAAGGTACTTTCTGACTTCGGAATTCTTTTGACACATGGAAGATTTCATCTCAAGGGAACCCACTCTTAAAATCGATTGAGCTCAAATGAATCCGGTGTACCGAGTTACTCGACGTTCCCAAACAGAGGCTGTTTGACCAAAATGTATAAATTCTACCGCCCTCCAACTCGGCGAATTTTTGACTGATCGCGTTAAAATTACCCAATAATGCTAAACTTTGTGTAAGTTTGAGCTATTTTTAAAGCTATACATATTTAAGGACTTCAAATTCTGTAAAATTGTATACTAGATTTTTTTTTGTAGCTTAATGGAGGACGTTTTAAAAATCATCATCGCACGAATGCGGCACACTGGAAGGACCCTTAGACAAATTGACAGGCTGAGAGGAAAAGCGGGCTAAAAGTGAAATAATTTAGAGTATCAGTGCAAGAATGGCATAAGTAATACGGTTTAGAGTGAAAATGAAACGCCTTAAAAGTAAGAACAAAAATGCTAAAGCAATTCTTTCAGAGCAAGAACAGCATAGTTTTTTATTCCGTTTTCGCTCTGAACATATTTCGTTTTGCTTTTGTTCTTAAGTAAAATTATTCCACTTTTTTCTGAACGTAGAAGTTATACCACTTTTCCTCTCAGCCTCTCAATTATGACTATGGTCTTAGGACATCCTACTATTATTTTGTTTGACCGATGATTCACAAAATGGCTGACAGTCAAAATTAGTTTTCTCAAAAATTGGCCTTTTTTTTAAAGTACAACGTTGCAAATTGAACAAAAAATTAACCAAACTTTTTTTCTGTTATGTTCTGAGGCCATTGTTGTATAGAAAAACATATTTAAATTTTAGATCGTACGTGCCAATGGCAAAAACCTTTTTTTGCAATATATTTTAAATATATCGTCGAATACCAACGGACCTTCCTCCCGCCCAATACGACCAAGAGGCGCATCTGTATAATGCACAGATCGGTGACCGATGAAATCGCAGACCGGAGTTATTAATCAGGAGGTGCTGGACGAAGGCATAGCTAAGTCTTTCTGAACGACCGAAAGGTAAGCCGAAGTGCTGAGCGACTGTTTTCGCCTGACTGACACTTGCCGCTATAATGGTTTATATCTACGAAAGCACTTTGAGTTTCTCTCTGAAATTTTAACAAAATACTTTTGAAAAATAATAATTTCGAATTACACACTTTTTTAAAATCGATTTCTCCAAACCAAGACCTAAAATATGAAGTATTGCAAAACTTAAACGATTTGCATTACATAAAATTAGACAAAAAATATTCTACAGACTTTATTAAGTAAAAGATGAACGGTTTCACATTCCCCGCAAAAAACAGCTCATTCCCCGATTTCCCGTACTAAGTAAAATTCCCCACAAATCGGGAAATTCCCGGCAAGTTGGCATCGCTGGCCCAATGTCAATGTATGCAATTTGTGCGATTATGTTGGGTAAACGTACGATTATCTGTCGTGTATGTGTAAAAGCACATAAGCTCCGAATGTGTACATGTCGTTACCTGAGGATTGATTTGGCGTATGTGTGTACAAATTCATATACCTATACGCCAAATCAATTCTCAGGCGACGATGTGAAAGCACAAAAGCTGTTTTTGGTCTTGAGCTCAAAGGCTAAGCATATCTGCTTTGGAGTATTGATTACGAAAATGTAATGTTTAAAAAACTAATTGATAATTTTCATTTTTAAAATGAATATTTATTATACGACAAAATAAACATTAGATGTTAATCGGCCCTGCTTTTATCTCCCTCCTTCATGTAAAAACACAATCAGGAGAACAATATTAAAGAAAACCAACTCGCTCTTTGAGTTTCTTATTCTCTTGACTCTCTCATTTTCTCTCTCTTAGTACAATTACACTATGTTTGTAATAAATAAATTATGTGCTTTTGGCTACTCTTTGGTTAACCATTTCGGGACCATTGATTACCGACGCCCAAATATAAGTTTTTCCAGTTTATTTAAAAACTATTGCATCGATCTTAATAAATTTATATTCGATGAAAATATAATTGATTGTGCTTTAGTTATTATTAAAAAAAAGTTTGGAATTGCTACCATGACTGTGACCTAAAATAAAAAAAAAAAATTTTCCTATTTTCAATCGCACACACTTTTTACAATTCTGTCCAAATACGCTAAATTTTTAATATTGGGAGTATTAATGTATAAACTCGTAATTGTGACTAACTTCATATCTATCATACGCGCCATTTTTTTAACATTGACAGCTATTCTATCTCGAAGAGTGCCAAAAATACTATAAGAATTGATCTGTCAAATAATTTTCATAATTTTACAAAAGTGTTTAACTATAGCTGAAAATGTCGAATTTCGTGCCAACAAAACAACATTTGCGGGAAGTTTTAATTTGCTTCTTCCATTTAAAGAAAAACGCAACTGAAGCACATCGTTTACTCACTGAAGCTTATCCTGACTGTGCTATAGACGTTAGAATGTGTCAGGTGTGGTGTGCCCGTTTCAAAAGTGGTGATTTTGAGCTCGAAGATGAAGAATTGAAGGCATTACTCGAAGAAGAATCATTAGGAGTTGATCAATCAACGATTTCCAAATGATTAAAAGCATCGGAAATGATTCAAAAGCAAGGAAATTGGGTGCCGTACGAATTGAAGCCGAGAGACGTCGAACGACGATTTTTCACATGTGAACTGCTGATTGAACGACAGAAAAGAAAGGGTTTTCTTCATCGTATTGTGACTGGCGATGAAAAGTGGATACGTTACGTTAACTCAAAGCGTAAAAAATCATGGGGACCGCTCGGACATGCATCAACATCAACGGCAAAGCCGAACATCCATGGATCCAAGCTCATGCTGTGTATTTGGTGGGATGTGAAAAGTGTCGTGTGTTATGAGCATTAAAGGATAAGAGGCCAGAATATGAGCATAGACACGACGAAGTTGCAAGGCAAGTAAAAACATACTTGGAAACGCTGAAGTGGGAAGTGCTACCCCACCCGCTGTATTCTCCAGACATTGCTCCTTCTGATTACCACTTGTTCTGATCGATGACACATGGCCTGGCTGAACAGCACTTCCGTTCTTTCGAAGAACTCAAAAAATGGGTAGATTCGTGGATAGCCTCAAAAGATGAGGAGTTCTTTCGACGCGGAATCCGTATGCTACCAGAAAGATGGGAAAAGGTTGTGGCTAACGATGGGCAATACTTTAAAGAATAAATTTATAATCAATAAATGTCCAAATTACGTTTATACATTCATACTCCCAATATGTTATAGAAAAAACTATTTACTCGCACATAATTTCCCATTTTTTTGAATCAGTGTATACTTTTTAGGAAAACAAGCTTTGCTATGGGTCACCGGTGACCATAAGATCTTCAACTTTTTAAAAACCTTTTTGCAAAGAGTCAAAGAATGCGAATCTGAAATCTGATGTTGCTCTAATGTTTCTAGTTTCTTTACGGTCAAGAATTCATACTAAGCAACTTTGTCTATCTTTAAAAAATGATCTAAGAAGAATATACAGAAAAATTTCGAAAAAAGAATAGAACCCCTGAGCCACCGGTGCTCTAAATGGCCCATGAATGTTCAGACCTTAAAAGGCGAAAAAAGTTTGTTTTGTTCAAAAATTGTAACAAGAAGAGAATGTAAATCTGGATTCAGTTATCTCCACTGGTTTCCCTATGGTCCTGAAAGGATTTAGCGGTGTTGTTGGGGGAGGAGCGGGGGGAGGGGAGGCGGGCAAAGAATAGATGATGTGCATTTCGCTCACCATGCGCTCACCACCCAAAAGTATTAACCCATTAGCTATGAAAAGAAATATCCACTGCACAGGACTAAGTATTTGAAATCTAAAACTATTTATTTATCAGAATATTATATGTTTGTATATAAATAAATTAATATTCATATTGTCTTCATTGAATTTTTCCCAAGTTGAAAAATAGAAAATAATTACGATGCGTGCTTTTAGTTTAATTTACTTTCCTCGTCTACTTAGAGAAAAAGTTTGGCATATGAAGTGATAATTTTTCCTATCTACTTTATTTATGTGGTAAAAAATGTTTTTCCCCCCGATTCTGATATACGCACTCAAAGCACTTGCTTACTGCACAGAATCTGCCATTTATTTTTTCTTTAAGGAGTTAAAACTAATTTAAAACTTAAATTAAGAAACTTATGTAGAAAAATTATGTCCTTCTGCTGCAAGTTAATTTTCATATTTTAACGTTAGGCGAAACGAAACGAAACAAAAAAAAAAAAACAGTCGAAAATGCAAAATGAAGCAAACGAAACAAAAAAAAAATATTCGCCGCCAAGAAGAACTTAACCAAAGAAAATGCACGCCCAAGATACTACGAAAATGAAATGAAAAACGGATGTCATTTCGCGCACTATAAACTGACAGCAGAGTGAAAATTCTTGTACAAAAACATTAAATAAGCAAAAAGCCAAAACAAAAGAAGAAGCAAAATTAATTTCGTATTTTTGTGGGAAAATTTCTATATATTTTACGCGATTCAAATGCAGCATTAATTAGCAACAATAAGAAGCAAAATGGATGAAAAGGGAGGAAAATAGTATTGCATTAAAACGTGCCTTGGCACTTACAAGCTTCACATTAATTTGCATTATACGCTGACAATTGAGCAAAACTTTTTCAACTATTTCTGAGATATAGACTTATAGATTACATTATAACTTACATGGAATGCTTTCACTTTATTAAATAAACTAAATTAACGTTTTATTTTTTGCACTTAAAAAACTATTTGCGATTACCGCGATGAGGCGCGGTATTGCCAGATTGAAATTATTTCATGGAAATTGAAATAATCGTGGTTTCGTTTAGTTTGTTATTGTAAAGAGCACTAAGCATGAGTTATAATTGGCGAAGCTTTCGCCGTTGAGCTCTGAGAGAGAGAGAGAGAGAGAGAGGAATATATACATGCATACGTCACGGCCACGCGCTCAGTTTTCATGCATTTGTCTTGTTCAAATAATGTATATATTGTGCATATATGAGAGAGTGAGTTTCAGAAGAGAGTCTTAGAAGAGATACTAACCTAAAGCTGATATAAGTACCAGTGATGAAAAAGTAGGTACAATTGTACCTTTTTCCGACTTTTTCGAACTACAAGGTACATTTGGTACAATTAGCACATTTTAGGTACAATTTATTGTTGGCCAAAATAAATTTAACACTTCATTACAAAGAAAAAAAAAATGTTGCAATAATTATCTAATTAAATTTAACTTGCCTGTATTGTATTGCTTAACTTTAAAGCTCGCAGCTCTGATATTGCTGTTTATAAAGAGAAAAATAATGCAAAAATTTTCCAAATCGAATAAAATTTTTTGACAAAAAAAAGTCCAAGTCATTGTTACCGCCACTGATATAAAATTATCTATCTTTTTAAATCCTTATCCAAATTTATTAAGTTAAGCTTATGTAGTAACTGTAAATATGTACATAGAATAATGAGGTGATCATGCAGTTAGTAGACAAAAGAACATTTCAAGGTTAGCCATTACAATTAGAGTAATCGTCAAGTAAAGCTTAAACACATTTCGTTGCATTCAAATTATATGTAACTTTTGTCTACTTTTTTTTCACTAAAAAAGTATGTAAAATTATTAATTATATTTCAATGACTTGTTTATTAACTTGTATAACTTTTACGAATTTTAACATTCGAAACATTTGAACTAATAAATATATATTGGATTTATTACGATTTACTTGTTTTGATGTTCAAAATCGAAGAGATTGGTAGACTTGGCGCAGAAGCTCATTTCTTCTGCTAACAGTTATAAGAAGATTTTTGAAATTTAGCAAAAATTTTATGAAATGTAACCTTCTTATGACTTTGAACCTACCAATAAACATTATCCGATTTCAAAAATTATTTTTGCATTATGTATGTTTCCTTTTATAAACATAAATAATAGAGCGCTAAGCTTTGAAACAAATCTTGGCTACAAATTTTTGAAAAATCGAAAATTATGATAAAAATTTCGGAACTTTCATGACCAATATTATCAGATTTAAAAGTTTGTTTCCCTTTGCTTAGATGACTAAAAACTTTTCTCCTCTCTAGTTTCCGATTTGTCGTGCCCTAAAATGTTATTTTTTATGACCAATTTGTTTGACTCACTGTATATGTTCTGCAATAATTTAACCTATAGCGAATATCGTTAACTTTTAAATGAAAATTAAATTTCTTTGAACCAATATTTTAGGTACATTCATACTCATTTAGGTACAACTTTTTAGGTACATTAGGTACAATTTGAAATTTGTAAATTTCATCCCTGATAAGTAACAGTGTTGATATTTTTGGTGTAATCGTACCTTTTCCCGCCCTATTTCAACTTCAAGGTTGTCAAAAGCTTTAAGTTGTCAAAAGCTTTAACATCAAATGGCCACCTTTTCCTCTAAAAATTTTAATCAATTGGTCTTCTATATTGAAAACAATATTTTTATACCGTTTTGGAGTATTTTGTCCTAAACCAATATTCACCATTTTGCTTTATTCCATAATATGTGGGTAGCGTGTTCCTGAAAATGCTTTTTTAATCTGCCCTTGCATTACCGTTTGATGACGAATCAGGGCTTAGTAGAGATCATTTGTAAAATATTTGCTAATCATTACGAACATATTTTAATACCATTTTAGAAATTTTAATGGGACATTGTGATCTGAGTTGATGAAAACTTTACTTAGTCAGCTTTTCTCTTCAGGTAGTGGT
Organism: Toxonevra muliebris; assembly: GCA_963691655.1. Lineage (NCBI taxonomy): Eukaryota > Metazoa > Arthropoda > Insecta > Diptera > Pallopteridae > Toxonevra > Toxonevra muliebris. The sequence goes on along the minus strand of OY829329.1, from coordinate 64,473,337 downwards.
ACGCCTTTTGGAGGACTAAAGATTTTATCAGGATTCCACTTGGTTTTCAGTGATCCAATTTCGATTATACTACCTACTTATATGCAAAACATTTTGAAACTCTTTTCCTCTTTGAGATGCCTTCGAGCTCAGTAATGAGCTCATAGTAAAGGAAAACTCTACAAAAAAAAGTTCCCCATTTTCATTTAAATCATGAATTCGACTTTTTTGCAAGATTGTATTGTATTGTATTACTATAAAATTGAAACCTTTAAATTTTTGCATTATTTTAAACAAAAAATAGACATATTTTTAATTACTACTAATTTTCAGTTTCCATTAATGGATTTTTTAAAACTAAACAAAATTGAGAGTTCATAATTTTTGATACAATTGTCTCGGTTTTAGTTATGGTACAGCTTTATTTCATGCATATGAAGGAATACAAATTGTTACGTCAAAACGCTGAAAATATATTTAAAAAAAAATTTATATAAAATGCGTCGTGTTAAATTAAATCGGAAAATGTCTCATCGGACTCAAAAAAGTACAATTTTTATATAATTTAGTGCCTTTCAAAAAAATTGAAATATCAACACTGATAAGTACATCTTTCTTCCTCTCTATCTCTCTCTCATGCTTGTAACTTTCCTATACAACTCATGCGCTACTATCGGTCGATGCCTCATCGAAATCAAAAAGGTACAATTTTTATATAATTTAGTGCCTTTCAAAAAAATTGAAATATCAACACTGATAAGTACATCTTTCTTCCTCTCTATCTCTCTCTCATGCTTGTAACTTTCCTATACAACTCATGCGCTACTATCGGTCGATGCCTCATCGGACTCAAAAAGGTACAATTTTTATATAATTTAGGGCCTTTCAAAAAAATTTAAATATCAACACTGATAAGTACAACTTTCTTCCTCTCTCTCTCATGCTTGTAACTTTCGTATACAACTCATGCGCTACTATCGGTCGATGCCTCATCGAAATCAAAAAGGTACAATTTTTATATAATTTAGTGCCTTTCAAAAAAATTGAAATATCAACACTGATAAGTACATCTTTCTTCCTCTCTATCTCTCTCTCATGCTTGTAACTTTCCTATACAACTCATGCGCTACTATCGGTCGATGCCTCATCGGACTCAAAAAGGTACAATTTTTATATAATTTAGGGCCTTTCAAAAAAATTGAAATATCAACACTGATAAGTACATCTTTCTTCCTCTCTCTCTCTCTCTCATGCTTGTAACTTTCGTATACAACTCATGCGCTACTATCGGTCGATGCCTCATCGGACTCAAAAAGGTACAATTTTTATATAATTTAGGGCCTTTCAAAAAAATTGAAATATCAACACTGATAAATACATCTTTCTTCCTCTCTCTCTCTCATGCTTGTAACTTTCGTATACAACTCATGCGCTACTATCGATCGTCTATAATATAATAATATTTCTGTTGCACATTTTTTTCAACTCCAAGACTCGAATTTTAAAATAATTTCATTCAAATTTTAATTGCACTTTGTACTTCTTTTCCTGGCAATGGCAATTAATTCTGTTATTTTTGCAATATTTTTTTTAATTTTCAAACGAAATTTATTGAACTAAAAAAAAAAAAAAAAGAAAAATTGGTTTGGCATTCATTAACAACTATCCGCCGGTTTTTCTTCTTGCACAATTGATTGATGTACATACATACAGATAAATGAGTAAATAATAATAGTAAATAAAAAACCGAAAAGTAAATACTTTAATTGCTACAAACACACAAAAAACTGTAAATAAAGAAATACACAAAAAAGAAATGCACAACAAATAAATTGCACAAATAAAACAACTATTGTAAATTTATTTAAACGTTCACAACTTTGCGAAAATTAAATTTTGCGCGTAAATATATAAAAAAAAAGAGCGAGTAAAATGTAAATACCTGAGGGCATTTCCATAACAATTTTTATGAATATTTCATGAACGGGAAAACAAATGTCAACCGGAAGTACCGGATGGCAATGTGTGTTTGTGTATTCCTGCAAGTGTGTAAGTATGTATGTTTGTAACTGTGCTTATTTGTTTGGGTATTTGTATTATTGCGGTTTGGGGCACATAACGAGCACACATTAACACATATCCATGTATATAGCAATACAGATACAACGAAAAACATAACAAACATTTTCAGAAAATAAACAAATTTACCAAAAACGCATTAAATTTTTTGTTTTCTAATTTTTTTTTTTTTTTTTAAATTGGCGCCATATTGTAAAGTCTCCCTACCTCGCCAAAAAATTATTACACAATAACAACATGAATATTATAGCGCGTGAGCTTAAATTTTTGTGCAACTGCCAACTCTTAGCTAAAAATTTACACAGACAACTCAATGCGAGTATTCAACAAAGAATTTGTGTATGTTTGTTAGAAATTTATTGAAATTTCCTATTCAGCGGTTATTGAAGATTCTTATTTTTAGGTTTGCCCTAGAATAAATATATGAATAGAAATAAGTTTGTGAGAGTTTTTTTGAAACGTATTTAAAAATATTTAATTAAATTAATTTAAAAACACACACCTCCTAAAGTTAATAAGATATCACACCATTTACTCCGCCTGGAACTGCGGGCTTATGCTAAAGATTCCCGTATGGCAATTCTCTGCTGACAAAATTGAAATGTGAATTTTTGTAGTTTTGGTGTGTAAACACAGTGTTGCCGAGTGTAGCATACAATGAAAAGGAGAGAGAGTCAGAAAAGAGATCAATTACGTTTATGTTCATAAACGTCAGACAGCATCTGTCGTTGACGTCATTATTTACACTCATACCCAAATTCACGCTAACCTACTGATTTTCTGATATAGATATTTACATACTTATTAAAAATAAATTTCAAAAATATTAAAAATAATTTCTACAATCTAAAATACCCCGTCCAAAGCTGTTTTAAACAAAACAAAACAAAATGTAGAATAAATAAACTTTTACTAGAAAAACAAAATGAAATTTGTATGTTTTACAAGATATTTCGCTGTGGTTGTTGTTTATGGTGCTGCTAGAGTTTTTATTATTGATGCTTCGTTGCGTTGGTTCTGGTGATGATGACCCTGATGGTACTAGGTACCTACCAGTGTGTGGGTGTGTGTACAAATTTTTGGCGGCAGTGACTTTATAAGTATAAACTATGAATTTGCTATTAAAAACTAGAAAACATATGAAATGAATATTTAGGTCTGTTTTAGATACATATTAGTTAAAAAAAAATATATATATATATATTTTTGGTTTGTTTTCTTCCCCACCAAAAACTATTATTGTAATTGTGTTTTCGACAGATTAACTGCAGGTATGTGAATAAATTGTAATTAACCACAGTGTTTTAATTAAAAAATTATGAAATTTGTAAAGTCGTATATCATTTTATGCTCTTATATATGAGAGGCTGAGAGGAAAAGTGGTATAACTTCTACGTTCAGAAAAAAGTGGAATAATTTTACTTAAGAGCAAAAGCGAAGCAAAATATGTTCAAAGCAAAAGTGAAACGAAATATATTCAGAGCGAAAACGGAATAAAAAACTTTGCTGTTCTTGCTCTGAAAGAATTGTTATACCATTTTTGTTCTTACTTTTATGGCGTTTCATTTTCACTCTAAACCGTATTACTAATGCCATTCTTGCACTGACACTCTAAATTATTTCACTTTTGTTCTTATATAAATTTTATCCCCCTTTTCCTTTCAGCCTGTCATATGTTTCTATATTTTAGGAAATTTATGTATAGAAATTATGTATAGTAACCGTGGCATGAGCTGAACAGCTGCTAAGAATGCTTTGGTTCAATACGCAGCACAATTCAATAAGAAAATGTAGAAAATAACAATTTGTCTATAAATAGTCATCTGGATGACATTAGCAAACCTCTATGCTTTAAACTTAACTTAGAAAAAACTTTTTAGAGACTCGACATTAAATTTGACCAAGGGCCTCAATGATAACAGTAATTGAAATTGTGTACTTACCTTTATTTGTTGGAAACTGCATTCAATATTAAGAACTAAACTTAGATTCACTAGGATTCGTAAAAAAATTTACCTTGAAACAAATTTCACTAGTTCTGTCAGCTTTGAAGAACTTTGGTATACTGCTGAATAAAAATCTGAAGATGGAAGTACAGCTACCTCAAAGTCTCTCTCTATTTAGTTGTTTGGTCCATAGTAAAATAAACAAGTAGGTTAAATAAGTAGAGTAGTATTAAAGTACTCCAGATTGTCAAAAAATATGTCAAAAAAAAGTCATCGAAAAAGTTGGAGAAAAATGTATTCCATATCCAGAGTGCTATAAATTCTCTGATAATCATTTTTTTGAGAACCATTTGATATTAAATTCAAGTGAATCTCACAAATTTGATTCATTTAAAGAGGGGAGAGTTCTTTATTTTACTATGGTTTGGCCTATGAAATTATTCAAATCACATTATAATAGAGAGGGAGAAAGCACAAAACTTATTTATACTGAAAAATAACTCAACCAATGCATATGCATGTGTATGTGGTCACTACTGCCCTATAACCATACAAATACATATGTTGAGAGAGCAGCAGATGAAAGAGAACCCATTTTGATTCAGTACTGAGAGAGAAATTCACCTCAAGATGATACTCCAAAGCAGTACACTCATCACTAGATATCGGATTTACATGCAAAAATATACAAGAGAGAGCTAAATATATGTCGCATACTGATAGATAAAAATTAAGTGTACTATAACTAAATTATACCTTAATGACATCCATTTCTTATTACATTAAAATATACATAGTCAAATTAAAGTATGTACACTTTATTTTCGAAAACGATTATGCGTCAATGAAATTTTCATAAAAAACCGATGTCAACTCATCACTCTGCCGTGCCTCTTTGATTGATGAAAATGAAGCAACTCGTATAATGAAAGATGGTGTCATGGCGAAATTATAACAGGTGATAGCAGCGTCCGCTCTGTCTTCTTTTTCTCTAGTTTTTTTTATATAAAGATAATCTTAACAGTCAAAATCTTTTTTTGTTTGTTTTGTTTTCCATGCATTTGTTCCTGTGTTTTTGACAATTACGATAGCAATTTTAGCAACAACAAAGTAGCGTGTTGTTATTGTTACGTTGTACTTGTTGTAGTGCTGCTACCACCATGTTAAATCCGCCTTGGATGGTGTGTAACTGAGCGAAAACCAGTGCAGCACTGCATTACCAACGGGATTTCCGAAGAGAGATGGCTCTCTCCATATACGTATTTCTTGTGCATATTTTTTGTTGTTGTAATCTTTACATACAACACATTCTCTAATGTACTTTTACTCTTGATCTCTCCAGCATGTGCTTTTGTAGTTGTAATTTTTGCATACAACTCTTTGTCTACTATACCCACTTTTTTCTTAATGAATTTGGGCAACAACAAACAAAAATGTGAGAATTTTAAAATTTTAATACTGGGTTAAATTTCTCGTGATTTCAAGTGAATGGATGGAATAAATTTCAAACAATAAATTTTAATTAAATATTTTCAAAAATGGATGCACCATAATTTTTAGTATTTGTGTCACCCTATTACAAACAACGAAGAGAAGCACATTATTTTTATAGCAAATACTTTACATATTCTAGACACACACCAAAATAATTCTTTTCCACACAATTGCTAACAAGCATACACTGCGAAAAATTGAATTTTCATCTCGGAAAAATTAAACAAATTTCTAATTTAGCAAGAAATTTTGATAGTTTACATATATATATGCAATATGCAATTATTGATTTCGCAGAATCGGAACCACAGTTTAAACATTTTCGCATAGGTTTCTTAAATATTGCACGCGCTATTATCTCGACTCACAAACCATCAATATTTTGGCATCCTCATACAAAATCGAAAGATTGATTTCTATAAAAAAAAAAAAATAAAAAAAATATTTACATTAACTTGCACACTCATATTTCATTTTTCCCACAAAATTGTTAATAAGTTTTTACCTCAATTGCCTGAAGAAATTTACTTTTTTACGTGCATCCGATATATTTAAAAAATGATCATCCATAAACTTGGTTACTATATCTGATGGTGCTGCAAAATCACTTGAGCATCTACGATTGAAAAGCCAATCGGGTGAATTATTAAAGGTTGTCTTAGGTGGACAGACAGATGGATGTGGCCTTGAATAATCGCGTGAATATGATGTACTAAACTGTTGATCTTTCGGTCTAACATATTTCATTACATCAAAACGAAAGCTAAATAGAAGAAATTATCAATGATTGCTAACAATTGTTAACAGTATTCAAAAATATACATATGATGAGCGCTTACTCATTCATCGGATACGATTGAAAATTTAATTCTTTCCTGGCGATAATTCGAACTTTTGCTTGTTTGCTTGTACCTTGCTCAAGACTTTCATGGGTCGTTGATTTCGGTGTTGGTAAATTTGGATTCATCTTAAACCAGGCGTAGGTGTCTGATTTTGGTTTCAGCATTTTGCCGGCTCGTTTATTTGTTTTATTATTGAGAAAGTTGTTTATTTTTTTTTTGATAGCTAAAAATAAAAAAGAAAATTTTTGTTTTTTGTTTTCTTAACGTATAAAACAAAAGTAGAAATTATTTTGGTTCTTTTTTTTTTCTATGTATGAAACAAAAGCACTTGGTCACAACCACTAATTAACTTCATCCCTCCCCCTTGCCGACTAAAATTTCAAACATTCTGTTTGTTATTCTTAGGAAATCTCTGTATCCGCTAGTAAACACAACAATTGTAAGGGAAATTAGATTTTGCATGAAAAATGGTTGAATTCCTTAAATGAAGGCCCTTGAACCTGGACTGCAGCATGTTGTGACCTGCATTATGAACTATCGATAGTTATTAACCCATTAAGGATTAGGGGAAACCAAAGTAGATGGATCAAGAAAATAACTTGAGTAACTTGGCACACCGACAAGGTGCCATATGGTACCGCTAGGCATTACTGGGTTAATATTAACCGGTGGAAAAAGAAAATCGGGAACTTGAATACTTTTTCCTTCTCTTAATTGCTTAGAGTCAGAGAGAAAAGACTTGTAGGAATTTTTTAACCAACCTATCGACACGAGCCACAATAAAATACCCTGGAATCTAAATAATATTCTTGTTTCTTGGATTATAGAAAACATATGAATTTAAAAATCTAGGAAAGTTAATCAAGCAAAAAAATCAAGAAATCCAAAAAAGGAGAATTAGGCAAAGTTTAGAGAAGTATGTTGCCTGCTTAATCTCAGGCCAATCGGTCGGGTATATTTGTAGGAAGGCCCAAACTGACGCTCTGAATATAATTGACTGTTGGTGTTGTTCAAACGGGCTATCGGTTAACCCTCTTAAAACTGGTATTATCCTTTTCACCAGGAGAAGGAAAATTGATGGTCTCATTTTACCAGTACTCTGAGGAATCACTATTTCGCTATCCCATGAAATGAAATATCTACGATTCATTCTAGATAGTAAACTTCTATGGCGTCGTTCTCATGTTGAGCTAAAGATATCCAAGGCACTGGCAGCTTTTTGTCAATGTACGACTATTTTTGGCAAAACACGGGGTCTATCACCTTATAAAGTCTTATGGCTTTATAAGGCTATGATTAAATCCATCATCACCTATGCATCCATAGTCTGGTGGAGTAGAATTAATGTTGACATCGTTAGGAAAACTCTTGCCAAACTTCAAAACACTGTGGACATTTGTTGTACGGAAGCTTTTCCCACAACACCAGGCCCATCTTGGGATGCATTGCTCAATATACCACGCCTTGATATTTTTGCTAAAGGAGAGGCTGTCAAAGTAATCTGTAAGGTCAAACGTAATGGGTATTGGTATGACACTTGCTGGGATATTGGTGACATTGTTGAAGATACTGATTTGGATCTAACAGTTCTATCAATGCCATCCGATACAATGCCAACAATTCTAGTTTTAAAACAGCGCTATACAATACAAATTCCAGAGGTTCAAACTTGATTTATGCCGGAACCTGGGCCGCATTTTCACTGACGTCTCCAAAACGAAATTCGGTTCGGGTTCTGGGGTCTTCATTGAAAATTATGGAGTGCACCTTCACTTCTCTCTTGAGTTGTATGCTTCTGTTTTTTAAGCAGAAATTTTTGCAATCATCAAGACAATGGACCATGACATTGATAAGGGTTGGAGAGAAAGGAGTATATGTGTTTTTAATGATAATCAGGCCGAGCTTAAATCCTTACTTAATCCTCTAACCATGTCTAAACTGGTTATGCATTGTAAATGCTGGCTGTTGATATAGGTTCCTAGAAACTCAAGAATTTCAGAAAATGAATCTGCTGATCTTCTGGCCAGAAAGGGTTCGGAAACTGGTTTCCTGGGTCCAGAAACTGTACTCTCTTTGTCGTCTACAGCCATCAAGACCACCATTAATATGTGGGTCGATTTGACCCACAATCGTAAATGGCAGGAACTGAGAGGCTTTAGACCATGTTACCTGTTATCTCGAAGCGTCTGTAGACAGCAAATGAGATTCTACACAGGCCACTTCTCTTGAGCCAAACATTTTAATATGATTGGCCTGCGAGCAAGTGCCTTTGTGCTTCCTGTGGTTTAGAGGAAGAAAGTGAAGAGACGGCGGACCACTTTTTTAGTGTTTGCCCCGCTTTCTGCCAGATCAGAGTAAGCATATTTCGTACTGGAGTTTTGACAGACGAACACTTGAGCTCTTTAACCCCGCAGTATCTGCTAAGATTTTTTAATAAGTTTGGTAGATTTAAAGAATAGCAAAAGGGAACACAGGATATAATACAATGAATGCTGTATTCTTAAATACTTCTTTTGTAGTTTCAAAAAAAAAAAAAAAAATTAAGTAGGTTCATAAATAAGTGATTAAAAACTTCGAAATTATTTTGTATTTTATATACTTTATTTATTTGTTTTTTTTTTGTTGTTTTTTTTTTTTTTTTGGTTTTTTCTTTCATTTTTCATTTTTGGTTATAATAACATATTTGGAATACAACAATAACCAAGCTGTAGAGATTAACAAAAATATACAACAACAAAAACAATATTTGCAAAGAGTTGAGATAATGAAAATGATTCATTTAGAAATTGGTTTTGCTAAAAATATTAAAAAATAATTTATAAAAATTATTTAAGTAAGTATGAAACAAAATGCAAACACAAAAAGGGTGAAGAAATAAAAAAAAATGAAAAAAGTGAAAAAATGTAAAAAAAAAATATGAAAGACTTGAAAAGAATAAGTTAAATTGGAAAATGAAAATAATGAAATTTCACTTTTACATTTAATAATAAAA